>CM053031.1:75608981-76103981 GCA_028564925.1 Lithobates sylvaticus
AGAATATTTGTGTTTTTCTTCTGTTGGGTTGTGTTGCAGCTGGATATGTGTATTTAATGTTGCATTAATATTTTGCTTTACTGTCTCTATATTTCACTACTGTACAGAATAGGGTGCTAATTTTAACATGTTTTTATTTAAATGTAAAAAAAAAAAATCAATGTAGTGGTTAAATGCAAAATAAAGGAAAGCCAGGGTTTAGGAAAAATGGTCGAGCCTATACTAATAGCATTTATTTCCTAGATGTAGCAAAGGACGTTTTATCAGTTGACAATTGCCCAAGTTGTTGTTATAAATCACAGTAAGTAATTCCTGAAAGGGTGCTAGTCTGCTGGGGGCCGGCCGAGAGCCGTAAATCTCCCACTTTTATTGCCCTATGAACATATGCTGCGGTTGACTTGCTGTGGATCCACTGCTTGAATTAGATTACACTAAAGATACATTCTCACGACCGGGCAAGAAAAATAACATATATTTTTTTTCCCCTTTCCACATTCACTGAGCCGGACGCTTTTCTTGTATACAGTCCATCGTGGTCCCTTGTAATCATATTGTAATTTCATTTTTTTTCTTTTACTATATGCTTGCATTTGACTGTTTTGCTTGAAAACATGTTCAGTTTTATCAAAACGAAAATGCAAACATATGTTACCTAATTGTTAATATTTTGATCCCAGGT
Organism: Lithobates sylvaticus; assembly: GCA_028564925.1. NCBI lineage: Eukaryota > Metazoa > Chordata > Amphibia > Anura > Ranidae > Lithobates > Lithobates sylvaticus. Next base: position 75,609,661 of record CM053031.1, read on the forward strand.
TTTATTTTTTTTACCTTTATGTCTGTATTTATGTTTATTCACCGTGCTTCAGTATTATTGTTTTTTTTAGGATATAAAACATGCACATAACATAGTTGATATATATTTTATTAAGCATAAAAAAGCAAAGAAAAATCAGTCAACAAATTATTTTTTATTAGGAAGATACATTGATGATATCACTCAAATTATTCTCTATATAGCAAGAAAGAAACACTTAAAAGTCACGTCTGTAATGTAATTTTATTTCTTCTGCGTGGTCTTTTTTGATAATTACCTGTAAGTGCTGTAGTTATTAGACTCTAGTGCAGTAATGAATAAATATTGTCAGTATATTGGAACTAATCAGAATATTGGAAATACACTCTTGTAATGAAGCATGCGCATTTCTTAGAAAAAAGACAGATTTAGGTTGCTTTATGCAAATAATGCTGGGACATCCATGAAAAAAATCTACATAATGTCCAATGCTATATATTGCCGTCAAATGAAAACCAGGACAGCTGGGAAATGTAACAAGATTTGGGTCTGGTAGAAATGATATAGGTTAAAAAACACAGCCTGGGGGGGGCTGTAGCACGGTATATAGATCACGTGAACAAATAGGTTTAAATTTTAAGGCAGTGCCTATACTTCTGATTATAAAGGCACTTTACTTACATCACCAACCCAAACTTGGTGCCTCGTTCAAATAAAAAAAAAAAAAAATGCAATTGACCCTCTCTTAATTTGGCAACGTTGGTGGATTTAAAACATTTTCAGAAGTTCATTGCCCTCACTTTAATTGGTAGGTGAGTGCTAGCCTGCACCCCACTCTATCGGGAATACTGTGCTCTGCTACTGTAGGTGGAAATGTCTGCAAAACCGCAAGATCAGGGTTAGGACAGACTGGTCCACACAGACAAAGGGTGAAGGATATATCTAAGCTCCTCCACATACAGCCACAGAGGCTGAAGAAGCCAGGTTTATGATAAATTGACACACAGGTAAGATCTTGCATGACAAACGGAAGCCTTTGAACACATCGTTGTATGGAGCCTTTATCAAGCTATGCTATAAAGATTTATTGTGTTTTCAGCATTTGTAAGCATGTGGGACTTTGCTTGAGGAAAACATATGGGCTCCAATAAACATTTTACCTTTATTAGACCAGGTGTACATTCATGGAGGGTGCATTTAATGCACGATAGTTCTTTAATATTTCCCATATCAATTTTTTTTTTTTTGCATTGAAGGGTTACCATTTTAAATATATGCATAGTATGTATAGGTACACATTATATTAAACTAGGTATGGATCTCATTGAAATAAATTCTCCTTTTGCCTCTGTCAAAGTAAGATTGAACACCACATTAACAGAGTGTCTTGGGCTATTGGGCTTGGAACAGACAGGCTGATTTATGTATATTTACAGTCAATTTAATGGTAATTCCACTTCTATAGGCACAGTTTTCCAAAACCATGTATACACTTATATAGGTGATATATGCTTATTTATTAATATTTTCTTACTTCTATTTGGCATTTATTTTCAATAATATCTTAGCATTGTTTTTTCTTTTCTCAAGAACTGTTCTGAATGAAGATAAAGATCCGTATGAACTGGACTTCTATTCTAAATTCTGACATGATCTTCTATAATTTCTTCAATTTTTATCATGTAGCTTGTTCTCTGTATGTTCATTGTAGCCTAGGTTTAGGAAGCTTGACCTACCTGCAAATAGCTTTCATCTCCCATCCAGATGTGTCCACCTACCTTTTATGTTTTTATTTATTAAACCAACATAATCTTTAATATTTTGTTATATTGTATAGCTTGTGCTGTTGTGCTTTCCATGGTGATAATTTGCCACCCAGCCGTTGAAGATATAGCACCATTTTGGCTATTTAGGAAAACGCTTAAATATAGGAAATTATAGTTTATAGACAAAAAAAAACAACGCCTTTTAAGGCCTCCAACCCGAATAAGCCAAGTCTAGCATCCAGTACTTACCTTTAAAGCCCTGCACATTAATATGGAACAGAGAGGGAGGTTACATGTACCATTTTTATTCAAGTCAGTGGCCATTTCTGCTCCTTTGTTTGCCCTCCAGCTCATGCCAGGCCAGGTAAATCACATTAGAGAGGAAACGTTTCATTTCATCTCACCACAACCCCAAAATGTTATTAATATTCAGAGTAATGAACACACTGCTTCTTTCAAACCTTATACATCGCCCTCCTATTTTGGCATTAGTAACCCCCTCTAAAAGGGTCCTTTATTTTTCAATACTTTAATTATTCTGATGCACAGTCTCAGATGCCTATAACTCGGTCCCATTATAGGCGCAGTTCTTGCGACCAATCCTTCAGCATGAAGTAAGATGGAGATACCTACCTTGAAGCAAATCATGCAGCAGCTCTTGCTGTAGAGTGATCAAGAACGCTTCTTCGCGCTGCATTAACGCAACTTTTTTTTTTTTTTTTGCTTTTGCATCTGATTACAATGAAAATATATGGATAATGTGAGAGTCACGTGAAAAGCCAATACATGACATAAGATGTTATTGGACCTGCCTTGTCTCAGGTACAACCGCTAAGCTCTGCTCTTCAAACCATCTCATAAACCTTGAAAATCGTTGCTTCATAGCGGGATTGGGCTGATAATGAGGATTTGGAGGAAAGTTGTTAGTGTTCTTCTGCTCAGAGCTACTGCGGGCTGTTCAGTTGGTTGTTCATTAAGCGGTGAGTTATTACTATACAAGCCAAAGGTCATTGGAATGGCTTATGGTAGCTAGATTTGTCTCTTATGTGGCCTAGCTTGTCTTTGTGTGGGATCCATAGAAGGACTTTAGTCAACACATTTCAAATTGTTATGGCAGGATACATAACATAGACTAGCCAGGATATTTTTAATAGCCTTATTGGCTATTTTGACTGTTTTACATTGCTATCAGGATGATAATGTATGTGGAGTTTTTCTGTTTCTCATCTGCTTTTCTATTGCTCTGGATCCATATGAATAATCATGGAGAAATATATAATCAGTGGGCAGCGTTGTCATTAAATGAATTTATTTTATTCAGGGCAGTCCCTGTAATATAGGGCTATTGGCAGCATTAGGCGATTGTACCCAGCATATCTGTGCATATCAACTGAAATATCATTCTTACATAAACAAGGATGTGGAAAATGTTATACAGGAGGAATAAAGCATTGTGTGCATCCAAACTGGTTATACTCCACATCTGGCTGTTGAAAAATGAATCTATAATATATATATTTTTCATATTTTGCAGCTCGTTTAGGACTGGGAGGAATAAGACAGGCCGTTATCTCAAGAAGGTCAGATACAAAACCTGAGCAAAGCGGGCACTACGGTAAGTGGCTTTCAGAATATACCTATCACAGTGCCAAATGAGTTATATGGATCATTCAGGGCTTTTTAGGACTTTTTGGGCACCTATACACCCATCTTTCTGTGGGGCACCTAAATGCCCAATTGTGCCACCCCCATCTGTGGAGGAACCACTTGACCCATCATTCCCTTTCATGTGTTTTCTGTGCAAGAACTTCATCATTCCCTCTGATATGTTTTTTTGTGTGCAAGAACTGCATCATGCCCTTCTGCTAGCCGTGGAAAGAACTGCAAATTCCATGATGCCCTCCTATCTATGGAGGAACTATTGTTCAATCTCCCTCTTATTTGTAAGGAAATCACATCATGCCATCTTATCTACGGAGGAACTTTTGTCCCATTATCCCCTAATATCTAAAAGTACGTTTCATCATTTCCTACAATCAATGGAGGGACAATTGTCCTATCACCCTATAATATTTACAAATAGGTAGCATCATGCCCCCTATCTATGTCCCTGACCATTTTCCCTTAACCCCCTTATATGTGTAAGAAAGTTGCATCATGACTTTCTATCTATGGAAGAACTATTGTCCCATTACCCCCTAATATCTTTAATTAAATCGTATCATGCTCCCCTGTCTGTGGAGTAATAATGGTTCCACCACCCCCATACATCTGTAAGAAAGTTACATAATGTTTATCTAATTATGGAGTAACTATGTCCCATTACCCTATTATATATATATATATATATATATATATATATATATATATATATATATATATATATATAGGGAAGTCGCATAATGACCCCTATCTATAGAGGAACAATTGTCCCATCACCCCTTATATCGGTAAAACAATTTGCATCATCCCTTCATATCTTTGGAAGAACTATTGTTCAACCCCCCTTATATCTATAAGGAAGTCGCATTATCTATGGAGAAACTATAGTCCTATTACCCCTTCTATCTATATGGAAGTCGCATCATGCTCCGCTATCTATGGAGGAACTATAGTACCATCACCCCCTTAAAATATATTAGGGAGTCTCTACATGCCCCATATCTATGGAGGAACTATTGTCCCATCACCCCCCCCCCCCATTAAATCTATAAAGAAGTCGCATCATGGCCCACTGGAGGAACTATTGTCCCATTATCCCTTTATATCTGTAGTGAAGTCGCATCATTCTCCCCCATCTGTGGAAGAATTATTGTTTTATCACCCCCTTATATCTGTAAGGAACTACAAGTCGCATAATGCCCTACTGTAAGAACTGCAATGTTCATCTAGCCTTTTCAGATATCTAAAGGAGCTAAAAAAAACTCCTGATATTTATGGAGGAACTACAAGTCACACCAAGTCCCACACTGCTCTGCTTGGTGGGGTTTGTAAATCCTGCCTCAGATATGAGGGTCATAAATTGGTCTTAGATAACAATGGACACACATTTTCACTGACAAATGATTGCTGATTGCACATTGCAATACCTAGAAATCAACAAACATTATTTATAGCACTATAATAATAAACATCCACCAGACACTTAGTATAATAATGATGATAAAAGCAAATAAGATACATTTCTGCAGCTACACAGTGTGCAATGACCACCAAGAGCGCTTAGATGGTTCGGAGTTTACAAATATGTGCAGATACAATCTCCAGACAGACCAATTTCATATATATTCACATAATTCACATGTGTGAGAGCGAGCTCCTGATAGATATCCCCAAGGAAAAAAAAATCCAAATAGCCCAGCGACAAAGTATCAACATCCTCCATCAATGATGCAACCATTCCCAAGATGTGAGCTCCAGAAAAGAATTATTCCTTTATAGAGTATTTTTACCAGAATTTCTTCCAAATTTTCCCATTTTATAAATCCTTATTTTTTTTAAATCCATAAGAAGGTGGCAGAAGTTTGTCCGTGTCCTGCTAAAGGCAAGTTCTCCGAACAAACTGGCCAGGCCACCTTTTATAATTCTGCTCAACAGGCTTGTAAAAGGGAAAAATTTGCGGAGTAGGGGATTCTTTTCTGGTCTTCCTCCTACGCTCGGCCTGTTTTACATTTGTGAAAGTTCTTGGGGATGTTTCCCCCTCCTCGCTGAAGCCTACCCTAAGATCAGCAAGTCATAAATTTCTTTCCAAACCCCAATGACAGGTGCATTGATATGCTCTGTGTGGACACTGCTTAATAATCAAAAGCCTGCTTACTCTTGCAACTTCTATTTAACAAGGACCATGCAATGTGTGCTTGGGGCAGAGAACAAACTTAGGGCAGGAGACCTAGAAAAAATATAGAATTTTAGCATAGTGTCTTTGTGCAACTTTAAAACTAAGTTGTAAGTTGTGGCAGTGGAGTAGATGAAACTCTCTAGATCTAAAATAAAACATTGTTTTATATTGTCCCCTATGGTGCTCCAAGGCATTGTATTCAGAGGCGACAGAAAGGGTCCTGAAAGAGCTCTCTGTGTGAAATAATAAGCATTGATCAGATCATTTCTCTTTTCTGCACCACATTTTTATTTCTTAGTTATATTTCTGTTGTATGTTTAGCAATGTGTATTTCATTAACACACACCAGCTCTGGAATATCTTTTCTTGTGCCGTTAAGAGATGAACCTCAATACGTTTGCCCTTTGTCCAAGTGATTTATTGCACGTTGCTTCTTATTTAGGTTCAGGCAGAGTTCAGAAACAGTTGGATCTTTCTTAAAAAAAAAAAAAAAAAAAAAGAATTAGGCTCTTGTAGGCCCTTACTAAACATAATTCTATGTATAAGGCATGCTAAAATCTCTATAGGTTGTTTGTGGTGTGTGTTCTGCTGTGAACAATGTGCTAGAAAGCAATCTATGGCTGATAGTGAGTGATCAATTCATACCATTCACTACAGAAGTCCAGCTTAATTTATTCCACGGTGGATAGATGATGTCACCCAGATCGTTTATAATATCCCTCTGTATTATTTTGCACATCAGACCACACTGTTTACATTGTCCTCTTCCTACTGTAAACAAAATTGTATCTAATGACCTGAAACACCACAATGCCAACAATCAGTTTAATATTGTAAGATCAGGGGCTTACTATTTTCAACAATATACACAAATGGTGGACTTATTTGCAGATTTTAAGTCATTAATCCAAGTGGGAGGCAATAGCTGGTTGAAACAGACACTAAATAAAAGCTGAATTGCACTTCTGATCATTTACATGAAATATACTAATGATGCAAAGTGCAACTTGCATTATATTTTATAGTTTATTTGATTAAACTATACCGTTTGTGTAATTGCTTTCCATTTTTCTTCAGTCGTTATGCTAATATGGACAAGATAATAAATCCTGTGGTATTGGCAACGGTGCCACTATTTAAACAATTACTGTCACAACATGCACGCTATACCTTGCAGTGAAAATACACAACACATGCAGTTGAGCTGCTATTTCTTATAAAAGGCATCAAATAATTACATTTCACAAAAGCTGACATAGCGTTTTTTTTTTCTCCCTCAAATGGATCAAACACAAGGATGTTGAATAGAAGTAGTTATATTTTAACTGGAGGAGTTACAAGGCCCAGCTTACAAAGGAAAGCCTTCTTTTTTGCCTGCAAGTTTTTCAAGTTCTGAATGTGGTTCAATCCATCAAGCTATATACAGCTCACACAGGCTGCAGGGTGGAGGGGCAAGTTAATCTTTATCCAAATTTTTAGGCATGTTAGATCTGGGTGTTTTAAAAAATATTACAAAACATAGCTCTTTATCCAAAGAATGATGCGTTGTTGGTCACCCTTGAGAAAAAGGATTTAATAGCTGTTGAAAGAAAGAAGGAAACATATTAATACCCAAGCAAATCAATTTAGGCCAGAGCAATGTGTATACACATAGCACTTCCAGTTTGCCATTGCAGGATTTCTAGACAGAAAATGAAACTTTGCATGGAGATTGAAAACTGGAAAGCTACAGAATGAAAAGGCCTAACTGCATTGATGGGTTATGTCATTACACAGTCCTAGGCCTCTCTCTCTCTATATATATATGGATATATATATATATATCTCTATATATATATATATATATTAAACTTGGTATTGCGGTATATATATATTTATATATATATATATATATATCTATATATATATATATATATATATATATATATATATATATATATCTATCTATATATATATCTATCTATATATATCTATATATCTATATATATATATTAAACTTGGTACTGCAGTATATATATATATATATATATATATATATATATATATATATATATATATATGTATGGATATATATATATATATATATATATATATGTGTGTGTATATATATATATATATATATTAAACTTGGTACTGTGGGATGTATAACAGCCAATTGCAAGCACTGGATATTGCTTAGTTGCACTTAGTTGCATTTTTATGCATTTCCTCTCACTGTATCAATAATAATGTAGCTAGAGTTAAAACTATGCTTACTATTTCGAAGTTGTATAAATTTGCATGCCATGTATGTGAAAAAATGTTCATAAAGTGTTAAAAAAACCTTTTGCTCTAATATGTTCCTTCAAGACAATTGCATGCAATACAATGCGAGTGGTTATCTAAAGAAGTGGAGACTTTTCACTTAGCAAAATGAACGTTCCCCTGGCTTAGAATGTTCCCCAGGCTTAGTAAAAAGGATAAAGCTGTGTTCACTTCAATCAACCAATTGGGTGCAAGCATGAATCCTGTTTTAATTTCCCTTGCACAGAGTTGGGTGTTCAAATTGCAAAGTGTCACCTTATTTACTAATCTAAGTGAGCAGCCTCTACTTTAGTAAATCAACCCCAATACACATAAAGCTACACTAAGAACCTATAGGGGTGATTTACTAAAACTGGAGCACTCAGGATCTGGTGCAGCTGTGCATGATAGCCAATCAGCTTCTAACTTCAGCCTGTTCCATTAAACTTTGACAATAAAACCTGGAAGCTGATTGGTTTTTATGCAGAGCTGCACCAGATTTTGCACTCTCCAGTTTTAGCAAATCAACCCCACTGTGTTTGTGCACACAGCGCACTGCATGCACATCTCTTTTAAGGGATGCTGAGCTAATAAGATATATTCTCCATGCTTTGCACATTTTCCTTTCACTCCATTGCTTTCTGTGTTCATGTGTTTGTAAAATTGTTTCATTGATTTTACATATTTCACTAGTAACATAAATGTACTTTTGTATCCTTAGGGGTGGACTAAAAAGTGACAGAAGAGGTCAATGCTCATTGATAAGGGCGTAAGTTCCCTATCACTGAGAGAAAGCAGGATGCAGAAAACAGCTTACTATGAGAACTCTGGACTTTTTGGTGGTTACACATATGCCAAGCCTGAATCCTACAGCTACAGCTCCAGTCACCAGCCTTACTCCCAGTCCAGTCTAGAGAATGATTATCCAAGCTCAGCTTGTTCAATCCAACCATCTGCTATCAGGCCCCCAAACCATAAGACTAGTGATATTAGTGTCAGCTGCATGAGGACATCTTCTAATCAGAATGCCAGCCAGACCACCAATATGAATGACCAGCCTCACCAAGCTCCATCTCTACCCCCATCCTCACCCAGCCATGGCAATACCTCAACACAGAAAAAAAGCAAGTCCTCCAATGCATCCAACTCCTCACAGCCTACCATGAGTAAGCAGATCTTCCCTTGGATGAAGGAATCAAGACAAAATACAAAACAGAAAAATTCCAGCACCCCTCCAGGTATTTTACTCAGTTTTATAGCCTGTGTGTTTTGTGAAGTGGCCAAGAAGGGAACCTCTAGGCCCAGTGCAGAGGAGACTCAGATGTTTGTTGTGATAGATTGTGATCAATGGTTTCAAACCACTCTATACAAGATCCCCTACTATTACTGGTGTCTAAACTACACTACAACTTGTTAATGATAATGTTAAAATCCACTGCTATATATTGTACTAGATGCATGGTGAATGGATTTATTGAGGGTTGTGTTTGAAAGCATGTGGGATATATAGACCCTATGTCTACATGGACCAAAGTTCATTCCAAGAGTATAGAATGTGAATATCACATGGGATACCTTAACAGAGTGTTTGGGGTAGGTATTCAGTTCTTGAGCAGACCCTTAACCACTAGTCTAAGGCTGGCCATACATTACACTATTTTCTTGTACAATTTTCCTTTAGCTTTACCAAAACAATATAATACAAGGTCAAACCTAAATACTTTCAATTTGTATGCAACCAGGTAGGCTCTTTCACTACATAGTTGAAGGTAAATCTAAAGGAAATTGAATTAGAAGATTGTATAATATATGACCAACATTTGAGACATCATTTGATCTTCTATGCAGTCTAAAAAGTAGCAGAATGTGTAAGATGTGGGAAAGTGTCTGATGGAATGGTGGTATGGAAACCAATTTGATTTTGAAGATAAATTTAGGCTTTAGGTTTAGGTTTAGGCTTCTGTTCTTCCACTATGGGGTTAATTTACTAAAAATGGAGAGTGCAAAATCTAACTTCAAGCTTGTTTAATTAACTTTTGACAAAAAACCTGGAAGCTGATTGGTTTCTACGCAGTGCTATTCAAAATTTGCGCGATCAAGTTTTAGTAAATCAACCCCAATGTGTCTTCCAATCTTTAGGCCCAGGCTACATAATAGGGTTAATTTACTAAAACTAGAGAGTGCAAAATATGGTGCAGATGTGCATGGTAGTCAATCAGCTTCTAACTTCAACTTGTTCAAGTAAGCTTTGAGAAAGAAACAAAACCCTGGAAGCTGATTGGTTTCTATGCAGAGCTGCGCCAGATTTTGCACACTCCAGATTCAGTAAATCAACCCCAATGTATCTTCAAATCTTTAGGCCTAGGCCACAGTGTGTGTGTGTGTGTGTAAAGGGGGGGGGGGGGAGAGAGAAACAAAGAGTGATAATAAGGCAGGATTTTTTTTATAAGAAATACTGATATTCTACATTGTGTGCTGTATGTATTGGTAACTTAATGCCACAATCAAGGCTGTGTAGCTAATAATTAATCAGAATTTTACTTTAGGCCTAGGTTACATAGTGTGTGTGTGTGTGTGTGTGTGTGTGTGTGTGGGGGGGGGGGGGGGGGTGATACTAGAGCAGGGAAAAAATAAATAATAAATACCATAAAAATTGAATAAATATTCTACATTATGTGCTGTATGTGTTGGTTGCTTATTGCCACAACCAAAGATGTATAACCAAGTATTCATCATAATTTTACTTTAAATATATTTGTATTACACACTATAATATGAACATAAATAACCCAGAAAGCAATAAGCAGACCTATAGGTCTCACAATTGCTGTTTTTGTTCTACAATCATTCATTCTCAGTTCAGTCATTATAATTTGGAACTTAGAAAAAAAACCTTATGCATTTTTGATTGGAGCTTTCTGGCAGAAAAAATGCTAAACTCTCCTAGACTGGTCTAAACTATATACAAAAAAACTCTCTATGAGCAATTTTTATGCCAAGGGAACTGTAGTTTTTTTTTTTGTTTTTTTTTTTTTAAGCCCAGTCTGCTGTGTCTACAGAAACGCTGGCTCCATGCACACTGGGCTAAAAAAAAAAAAAACTTCTGTTCTCTTTGGAGTAAAAAATGCTCATGTAGAGCATTTTTTTTTTTGTACAAAGTTTAGATAAGTTATTAGCAGATTTTTAAATTAAATAAGCCTGTAAGCCTGTAATTGTCCTAATGTGCATGAACACATAGGATAACATTGAGCTGCTTCTACAGGCAGAACACAAAACTCATGTAGAAGCATGTTTTTTATGCCAGTGTGCATGGAGCAGGGTGCATGGAGCAGGGTACATGGAGCAGGGTGCACACTGGGCTTAAAAAAATGTCTGTTCTCTTGGGAGTAAAAAACGCTCTATAGCGCATTTTTTTGTACTAGAGGCGTTTAGAAGAGCTTTCCTTTTTTCTGCCAGTGAGCTCCAATCAGAAATGCGATCCAGAAGTTTTTTTTTTCCCTGCCTCTATTGAGCTCAAAGCCTGTAATGGTAATGTGTATGGACACATAGGAGAACATTGAGCTGCTTCTACAGGCAGAACACAAAACTCCTGTAGAAGCAACGTTTTTAAGCCAGTGTTTTTATGCCCAGTGTGCATATATAATTTGGGATTTCAGTTATGGTCATTATAATGTGGAACTTTTTACAGCTGAGAACTTCCCTGGTCCACCTGAAAAAAATCACCCATAAACTCCACATTCTACACCCCATCCTCAATTTAGTGCTGAGTTTGTGTTTCTATTCTGGAGATGGTTGGAGATGGTCCATGATAGATGATTCCATAGGGTTAACCATTAACTTCTTTCTTACACAATGTACTGGGAGACACAGATAGTTCAAGGGACCCTACAGCTGAATCCCAAAGCCAGCAGCTAAATCTGTTTGCAACGTTAAGCACCGAATTTCTGTATTTTATTATACATTTTTTAACGTTTAATAACCATTGTGCCTTAATTTCCACGTCATGTCATTATTTTTTTAACGTTACATAATTAACTATGTCTTATTTTCCACTTCAGGGGACAACTGCGAGGAGAAGAGCCCCACTGGCCCCGCTTCCAAGAGAGTGCGGACCGCGTACACCAGCGCCCAACTGGTGGAACTGGAGAAGGAATTCCACTTCAACCGCTACCTGTGTCGCCCCCGCCGGGTCGAGATGGCCAACCTGCTGAACCTAACCGAGCGCCAGATCAAGATCTGGTTCCAGAACCGAAGAATGAAGTACAAGAAGGACCAGAAAGCCAAGGGGATCATGCACAGTCCAGGAGGCCAATCTCCAGACCGCAGTCCGCCATTGAGTGGCTCCAGCCATATAGGATATTCAAGTCAACTGCCCACAGTCAATGGCCTCAGCTACGATGCCCCATCGCCAACATCGTTTGCCAAATCCCAGCAGAACATGTACGGGCTGGCTGCCTACACGGCCCCATTGAGCAGCTGTTTGCCCCAGCAGAAGAGATACCCCGGTGCAGAGTATGACCATCACACCATGCAGAGCAACAGTGGCTTTGCCAACCCCAATTTGCAGGGCAGCCCTGTTTACGTTGGAGGGAACTTTGTTGATTCCATGCCAGCTTCTGGTCCTATGTTCAATGTGGGTCATCTTTCTCACCCGTCATCTGCCAGTGTGGACTACAGCTGCGCTGCACAGATTCCAGGCAACCATCACCATGGACCTTGTGACCCCCATCCCACCTACACAGACCTAACTTCTCATCATACGACTCAGGGAAGGATGCAAGAAGCCCCCAAATTGACGCATTTGTAACTTACAAGAAGGGAGAGAGAAAGAAAGAAGCTAACTGTAACTCCGTTTAAATTACCTCAATTTTTTTCTGAAAGAAAAGTTGTTAATGTATCTTATTATTCTGAGTGCCAACAGCTTAAAGGGATGTTCTACCTTTCAGCGACTCGTATAGTTCTAGGAAAAACGGGACCCTAGTCTTTTAAGCATGACAGTGCAATAACTGCGAAGCAAGGCACAAAAAAACAAACATTTTAATGATGTACTTGAAGGTAAGTCTGCTAGAATTTAGTATTAGCCAGTGTCATGCAAAAAAAAGTGTTTTTTTTTTTGTTTTTCTTTTGACCAAATGGATATGAAGGGGACATGAATTGCAAATGAACTTTTTTTTTTTTTTTGCTTTTTATTTATGAATATTTTAGTGATGTTGGAATTGCATTCAAATAAGGAACATGTATTTATTTTATTATATCTTGAGCAAACATTTTTTGTTCTTATTTTTTAGCCTTTATTTATCCTCGTCTTAATGTATTTATGTGAATAAGTGAATTTTAACGAGAATAACTTGGAAGAATGATTTAAGTCCATTGTGGTCACCTTGACACCACTTTGCATTAGATGGAAATGTAATCCTGAACAATAGTGACTGGTGTTTGTAGTGACACAAAAAAAAAATGGTAGTGTATCACAATGGGCATTTGGCATTTTGAAAAGTTATTTTTTTTTTAAATTGTCTAGTACCATTCCAGCAGTATTTAGAATAAAAATTATATCTGAACTGTAGTGTATCTGTTTCAGTAGTCTGGTCAACTAGAAAGTGACATTTTTTTTTCTTTACCCAAATGCAAGCTGCATAATGGGACCATGCTTTTTTCATCAAAGCCACAATCAGATGTCTTGATAGTTAACAATATTTTATTTTTGGAAAAAAAACAACAACTGTGAGGAGTATTTTTAATGTGTACGTGTCTGCAGTACCACCTCTTCACATGTCTGCTTGGTTCATAGTTTGTGTGGCTTTCATTGTTATTCTTAAATGAAAATTTGTATATTAAATGTACATTTGGAATTCAAAGTGTAACAATTTTAGAGAAAAATCTGAAAAAAAGGAGGAAAAAAAAGGAAAAAAAAATAAAAAACCGACAATCACCATGTAAAAAAGAAAAGAAAAAAAAAAAAAGAAAAAAGAGAAAAAAGAAAAAAACTTCAGTAGCCCAGTGTTTTCAAGTTTATCAAAACATTCTTGGGAAGGGCTTTTTTTAAACAATGAAATTTCGTTTACAGGGTATGATCTACAGTATAATGTAGGGTTAATATAATAATAAAAAAAAAATAGTTATAAAAATGATTTATTTTATTTATGACATTGGCTGATCTCTGGTGACAGTTGACTCGCAATGTATTGCTTATAAGGGAGGTTGAGATAATTGAACAGCCCACTAAGATTCATTATTTTGTACTCAAAGCAATCCTCTTCCTACGCATTCCTGTTTGTTTGGCAAACTAACATAACTCCTACTCCTACCCGTGAAAGGAGATCAGATTCCCGGCCAGCGAATCTCTGACCCCTCGTGTTCTACAGACAAGAATACATGGTCAGCGACCACTCCAAAAAACACGCCAAATAATGAGCCCCCATAAGAGCTGCTTATTGTTTTCTTATTAAGTTCAAGCTGCAGGGAGAGAGCCAACAAAACACACTGTACATTTGCAACGCATAAATTGTCCCAATAAAGTGGAATTTACAATTATATCTGAATGATCTGTTTCTTTATTTGCATTCTACATTGGGTCTATATTTTTTTTATATGTTATATTTATATGTTATATAAAATATATATATGTATATCCAATATAATAATAAGATATTAAATATATTATATCAATATATATATATATATAACAAAAAAAAAAAATATATATATATATATGTATGTATATATATATATATATATATATATATATATATATATATATATATATATATATATATATATATATAAAAAGCTATTATATATATATAGATATTTATATGTTATATAAAGTAGTTATATGTATATCAATATAATAATAAGATATTAAATATATTATATCAATATATATCAATATATCAATATATAAAATCAATATATATATATATATATATATATATATATATATATATATATATATATACATATATATCTCTATCAATATCAATATATCTATATCTATATCAATATATCTATATATCTATCTATCTATCTATCTATCTATCTATCTATCTATCTATCTATCTATCTATCTATCTATATATATATGTATATATATCCGATATAATTATAAGATAATAAATATTATATCTATCTATCTATCTATCTATCTATCTATCTATCTATCTATCTATCTATAGATAGATATATAGCTATATATATCTATCTGTATATGTATGTATTTATTATTATCATTACTATTATTAGTGTGTTGGTGTGAGTGTAAATATATATATATATACATGCACACACTTATTTCTAAATGGAAATGGCCTATAAAATGTATTGCATTGTAATAGATCTAACAAAAATGGCATATATACATATATATTTACAGACTAAAAAATATATATACATACAAACATACATATATAGGTAATATAATAATAATAATATGTGTGTGCTTGTGTGTTTCTATCTATCTATCTATCTATCTATCTATCTATCTATCTATCTATCTATCTATCTATCTATCTATCTATCTATCTATCTATCTATCTATCGTTATATCATTCTATCTATCTATCTATCTATCCAAACACACACACATTATTTTGCTTGACCATCTTTAAAGGACATTTATAAAAGCTGGGTCATAGAAAAAAAAAAGAAGGAAAAAACCCACACAAATGAAACTGGACTAGAAAGTGTGTAATTGGGTTAAATATATGCAGGCAGCCTATGTGCCAGGTAGAATGCAGCATCGTGTCCTGATTTTGAAGCTAATTAAAACACCCTACCCTGCTAGAGGGACGCGCCTGCCTGGCAGCCCTCGTTGGAGTGGCAGGGACATGGTTAAATCCGCTGGTTCCAGCACTGTGAAAAGCTTGGGTTAGCTCATCTCAGCATCTGAGCCATGTACTGAACAACAACATCCTACACACTACAAGGGCAAAGAATGCAGTGTGTGGGAGAGCAGCCCTCCCTCCCAGCCAATTGATTAACTATACTATCCCAACCACAAATGTGGTTTGCAATCCATACTTGCAAAAAATATGACAATAAACAAACATTTTTAAATACCTGCTTTGTTAGAATACCAATTAATCACCCTTTGTAGGGCGGCAGTGTGGTGTTGTACAGTGATGTGGCCCAAAGCGTGTTTTCTTTCTACCTCCATTTTGTGGTTTGCAGCAGTGAGCCCCTGTTACATTACTTACAGGGAGCTCTACTATTTAAGCAGAGTGTATTCACTTAAAAGATACCTTAATATATATTGCACTAGTATTTAATGGCCCTACACTAGGCTGCAGTGCAAGTGCTTAGGACACAAAGTGCCTCTCAACCAGAAGCAAATCAATTCAAACTGTGTTAAGAAAAGAAAAAGAAAACATTGATTTACTTTATTGGATTGCTCAGGAAAACCTCGGGATTCACATCCTCAGGTTAACCCTTTTAGGACCGCCATTGTTATTCATTTATATCTGTGAGAATAAGGAGCTGAAATCCTGGGTTATAGCAGAGAGATGTAGAATTTTCACCATCACCGCAGTGCATGACTAAAGAAACTACTATGGCCTTCCCCCCCAGTCATGGATAGCTTGCATGGCACAGATGGCTGGAAAATTCCAGGCTCTTTCTTCAATAGACACCCATCTCTGGCAATAGAGAGAAAGCACAGCTCTTGCCGCCATTTTGAGAAATGCTTGTGTCAGGGGTTCCTTTATCCTCTAACATACAGAAGCCCTTCTTCCATCCTCAGTCCCTCCTTTCCCAGAAAATGGCTACTATTTAAGACCAGAGGCTAACTAATCACTAATCCTTCTCCGAAACACACCACAGCTCCTAGTATTGTGTGGTCACGGCAGAAGATGAATGACATTTTAACCTCACAAGCTGGATATTTTGCCTTACAACATTTAAGCAAAAAAAAATTTAAGGCCTTTTCAATTCACACACTCTTTAAATTAAAATGACACATGAAGCATTTTAATAATTATATTTTTTTCTTTATATAAAATGTAAATGTTAATATGAAACCTAATTGCTGTCTGTTTTCACACAGAATTATATTATATTTATTACACGTTTGTCCGATTTGCAGATATAAATAAGAAACATGCATTTTTTCTTAGAACAGTCAGATAAGGCCGCACGTACAAAATAAACACAACACATCACATAGACTTGGGTATTCATGTTAATATTCTTGTTATTGCAAGGTCCAAAATATCACATGTAGATGGGACTTTTAGGCCTCATTCACATAGCCTTAAAAAAATCTGAACGCATCTGCATTGTTTTCAATAGAGACATTCACACGGGTGCATAAAAAACATGCATTGCGTTCAGATCTGTAACACAAAATCCCCAAAATCTGTGAGGACATGTATATAAACATATACCATTAAAAAAAAAAAAAGAAAAAAAAAAGAACAGGACAATTTTTACACATTCAAAAATGTATCTATTTATTATTATTATTATTATTATTATTATTATTAATAACAATTTATATAGCACCAACAGTTTGCGCAGTGCTTTACAATGTAGAGGGGGGACAGCACAATTACAGTACAGTAGGGACAAGAAGGCCCTGCTATTTACTGATCATTTACATAGGAACTTTTGTTCCTTGACTAATGATCAGCAAAATTGTTACAGCCATGTGAATGAGGCCTTAAGCTACAATTAAGATCACACAAATAATATAAAATTATAAAAAAAGATTATATTTATACAGGTGAAAATATTTGTATTCATGAAAAACAATAGCTACAGCACATGTAAAGAATACATTTGTGATATAATCTTACATATGGCCTAATATACAGGTTGGTCCAATTGCCAAGTAATCAGATGCTATAGAAATACAGTAAATATACCTTGCTATCCATTAGACATATTATACAATTGGAAAAGGAACGCCCCTTTGACAAGTCAAATTTTGGGATGTGGTGCTTCGATGTTTAGTGTTCGCCCCATATGCATTCTTTTTCTCTATTGTTATCGCAATATAAAAAAAGCCCAGACTGTCGTTTTGGCATCTGTGGCAGATGCCGAATGGGTCGATGCTGTTGATTTACTAAGAGCAGAGGCTGTTCAGTTAGGAAGTTGCATATTCACTTTTCAAAGCGTATAGTTACATAGTTACTAATATTAGTAAATAAAGGTGAGGCTGTGTTCATGCTAAAGGCCCAATCACGTGCAATGGAAATTAAAATAAACTTTTTGCTTGTATATTGTTGGATGATTGAAGTGAACACAACTTCATCTATTTCCCTAAATGAACATTCACTTTGCAATGTACACATATAGTTTACATAGTCAAAAGTCTTTATCATTTTACTAAATCACCCCATTTGGATATTTGAGTACCTGTGGGATGATATTTCAGATTGCACATATTTTTTCTATATGGACCTCAATGCAGTGTTATTATTGGTGCCAGTTTATACACAATACAACTCTATCAGAACGGAAGTGTATTCTTACATTAGTAATAAAAAAATAAATAATAATAATGATATGCTCGACAGCAGCCATTCTCAACTAGGGTTCCTCTAGAGCAGTGGTTCTCAACCCTTCTAGTGGCGTGACCCCTTGGTAAAATTTTCCAAGTTGTGGGGACCCCTAACAGTAAAATTATTTTCGTAGCGTGGGTTGTCAGCACCCAAGGCAAGACAAGTAATTTGCGCCCCTAATCCACTGACATTTAGCGCTCCCTGAGTCCCTATCACTTGTACAGTATTAAAACCCCTTATGGTACATTTTAGGATGTACCACTCTTTCTCTTTGTTCTCCTTTCTTTCCCTTTTATCTCTCTCTCTATCCTAATTTCTTGTTTTTTTCCCCATCCCTCTCTCTAGCCAACTTTCTTGTTCTTTCTCTTTTTCTTTCTCTCCCTTATTCTTTGTTCCTCAACCTCTTTTCCTCTCCCTTCCATGTATTCTCTATTTTTTCCCCTTCTCTTACTCCTTGGCGGGGGGGGGGAGGGGGGGTGATATGAGTGGCAGTGCTGGGGGAGTTCTGATCAGCCAACTTAGGTGCTTTTGATCAGGGTCTTCTGCTGATCTAAGAACTGTAGTGGGGACTTTTTAATGGCAACTATAATCACAGGTAGTGTTACTCACTGTGTCTCCGACTTTGTGGTGTCTCGTAGCAGTGACACCTATGTCAAAATCAGGAGATAGGGTCTCCTCCAGCCCCTCCCACTTTGCATTGCTCACCAGTCAGCTGACCTCTAGTCTCTGCCCCCCAGCCATGCTGTGAACTGAATGGGTGGCCGCAATAAGGCTGGAAGAGTGGTGCGGGCTTCAGGAACAGCCCAGAATTCGGTGACCCCTGGCAAATCATCATTCATTCAGGTTGAGAACCACTGCTCTAGAGGTTGTAAGGGGTTTCTTACGCTGTGCCTGATTCACCTCCCATCTGATGGTTCCTGCATAGCTCCAAGACCAATGGCATTTGCCAAAGCTCAAGACCAATGGCATTTGCCAAAGCTGCCAGCATGACACCAATTATGTTTTGAGGTGTCTGTATAGGTGGTGTTCTTCCTACTAACCACTAATGTTAGAGACATATGGGCCACTAAATCCTGATGAACTGGTTTTAGTAAGGTAGGGTTTCCTGAGACCTGAAATTTATGCTAGGGGTTCCTCTAGGGTAAAAAAAAAAAAGTTGAAAAAGGTTGCTGTACAGTATCAACCTTAAAAGTCATGTAACAACTTATTTTTCATAAATGCCATATGAAAAAGTGGATTTGCTTTTTACATCTAGGCAGCCCCACAGAGCATCAGTGCCACCAAGGAAAACCCTACCTGGCAAAGTTATTAAGAGTTTGTTTCCTTTTTATTTCTCAGTGTAATCTAACTGCACTTAGCATAGCAATCAATGAACAAAATAAACGAGGAAGCAAAGGAAGGCTGAAGAAAAACTCTACATTTTAGCCTGGGTCCACGCTAGCAGGAGGGAGAGAGGTCTAAGTAATAAGAGATAATTTACACAGCAGTAGTTAGGCATTAGGAATGATTTAGATAATCTTTTCCAAACACCCAATAAGCTGAGCAATGGAATGGCTGCACAGCTCGGCAGATAAGCTTTAGTGATTTACAGCTCATGACTGGGAAGTATTGGAGGAAATTATAGACATGAGACTGATATTCAGACTATTCAGAATGCCCAGTGAGCCTCTGGAATGAGTGCAATGAGAATTCTTAAGATGCTTTGGATCATCAGAGGAGCTGTATCATAAATAAAGGTTCACCTACATGGTTTAGAGTGGTTAAATAACTATTAATTAGAATGCAAATGACCAAAGTAGGGCTAATTCAAATGAGCAAAGTGCAGTAACCCAAAGCAACCTAATTAAAATCTTCTATTTTTGCTTAGATTGCTCTGAACCAATTCCCACTAAATGTTTTTGGTTGCTAAGGGTTATTGCCCATTGTATTGTCATCTTAGCTCAGCCTATTCTTATGGAATAAGCCTGAATGTTGGGTCACAGCTGAAATATGGACACCCTGCGTAATTGTGAATTCTACCTAAAAACGTCCTGCTCTAATGTGTATAGGTTTGGCTTTGCCAGGTAAGTTAAACACTCATGGGAATGAAGCTAATTGTTTTAATTGTTTAATCATACATTAAAGAGTAACCAAAATCCAAGAACATGCAGTGTTTCCTTTATTTTTACCTGGTGATCCTGCCATCAACAAAGTTCCTGTCCACGGGTGACAACGTTCATTCACCATACTGCATCTATGGAGGAGCAACATTGTCACCCGGGCCTAGACTGATCTCCTGCTTTGAACTACAGAATGCTTCCCCTTCCTACTATTTTCTATTTTTTTCACTTTATTTTAATAATACAAGGGAAAGATGTTCTGTAGTCCACAGAAAAGAACTGGGATGGCTGATAATGTTGTTGAGATTTCTGGCCAATGGACAGGAAGTTACAAGGACACAAGGTTTCTGGCAGGGTCAATCAGAATTTGTATGTACTCGCAGGAAATGTACCTAGCCTGGAAAAAAGGACATCTAAGGACTGGTAAGCTGCAATATATTGCCTTTATGTTCTTGGATTTAGATATCCTTTAAAAAAAATACATTATGAAGAAAACTTGTTTGGTGTTGAAATGTAAAAAGTAAATTGACTCAGCTGTGCTTTTACTGAATGGCTTCATTATAATTTACTAGCCTGTACTGTCTGTCTAGATACATTTCCTGTTTATGAATAACGGAACCATTATGGAGCTGGCTGGGCAATCCTTGAATGATTAGAGAGCATGTCTTGAAGAAGGCTCTTTTTGCTAGCATAGCAAAACCCCATAGCAACCTATCAGTAATCATTTTTTAGAAATGTAGTGTAGTGAGATACAGGGCCAACCTACAACTAAAATATATGAACCACACTGACCAAAGACTGTGTACATAGACAGAACTTGGCAAGCTTGGTAAAGGAGTCATGTTCACCTAAAGACCACCTGAATTTTGGTACCATTGTTGTCTGATGGCTGTCCATAGATTACAGTGGGTATGATTTACTAAAACTGGAGAGTGCAAAATCTGGTGTAGCTGTGCACGGTAGCCAGTCAGCTTCCAGGGTTTTTCGTCAAAGCTTAATTGAACAAGCTGAAGTTAGAAGCTGATTGGCTACCATGCATGGCTGCACCAGATTTTGCACTCTCCAGTTTTGGTAAATTAACCCCAGGTTCCTACATGTCCATAAATTATAACAGACAAGCCACAATGCCTGTTTGCTAGCCCAGGCCTGGCCGATACATGTACATATCTCTGATAATGACAATATAGGAGAGATCCTGCCATCACTGTCAATTTGACTTTTTTACCCTGTCTTGTTTGGCAGCCTCAGAGATGGGCTATGGATAAGGGGTATCATAGTTTCAAAGATTTCTCAACATGTTGTAAAATTTCTATAAATGGCAACAAATTCTTCCAAAACTCACAAGTACACTTTATTGTATGTTAAAGCGATACTAAAGTCTTGTTTTTCATTTAAAAAAATAACAAAAATGTCATACTTACCTGTTCTGTGCATCAGTTTTGCACAGAGCAGCAATGATCCTCCTCTTCTTGGGTCACACGCTGGTGCTCCTGGCCCCTCCCTCTTGCTGGGTACCCCCACAGCAAGCAGCTTGCTATTGGGGCACCCGAGCTGAGTCACTGCTCTGTGTGTCCATTCACACATGGAACCACATCTAAGCCCCGTCCCTTCTGTCTCCTGTTTGTCTCACTGGCAGTGATTGACAGCAGCGGGAGCCAATGGCTCCCGTTACTGTCAAAAGCCAGTCAGGAGGATGAGTCTAGAGGCAAGGCTCTCCTGGACATCGCTGGATAGAGAGGGGGCTCAGGTAATTTTTTTTGGGGAGGTTGCTGCATGCATACATGAAGATAAAAAACCTTGTGCCTTTACAGCTACATTAAAGTAGCAGTCTGAGCAACTTTTTTTTTTCATTGTATCTGGTCAAAGTGTACCTAAAAAAAAACCTTTGTCACGTTTTAACTGTTATTTGTGTCCCCAGTGGTGAGATTTCTATTCTCGTGACACCAGACAAGGGTGTAACTAGGACAGAAGACACAGAAAAAGAGGTTGTCACACTTCAGGATTTACTACAAAAAATATGTTTTTGTTGCTGTTTCTGTATCCTCCTTTCCCATGGGCGCACAGGCAGTTATAAAACCTGAGAGAGGTTCAATCTCCACCGCCTTTTTTTCCAAAATTAATTATTTTTTAAAGTTTTACTTTAGACATAGCCATTGCCTAAACAATGATATTACTTTAAACAATCCTATGTGCAGGTGACCTGAAAATTATTTGCTTTATCTATTATTTTATTATTTTACTTGGCCTTATAATATATACAGTATTTACTGTATAAGCATATTCTGAATTCCTTTGTTATTGATGTTCATATATGCTTCTAAAGAGAACCCCAATTTTACTCTCTTTGAGTCTTATATAGCAAGAAAAGTGGAAGTTACTAAGATCACATGACCCTGTAGAAGTGGCAGTTAAAAAATAAAATTATACAGTCATGCTCAAAAGTTTGCACACCCGGGCAGAAATTGTAAAATGTTGGCATTAATATTGAAAATATGACTGATCATGCCAAAAAAAAACTGTCTTTTATTTAAAGATAGCAATCACTTGAAGCCATTTATTATCACATATTTTTTTGGATCCTTTTTAAATCATAATGATAACAGAAATCACCCAAATGGCCCTCATAAAAAGTTTACATACCCTGGAATTTTTGGCCTTAGTACAGACACAGAAGGTGGCACACACAGGTTAAAATGCCAATTAAAGGTTCATTTCCTACATTTGTGGCTTTTTAAATCACAATTAGTGTCTGTGTATAAATAGTCAATGAGTTTGTTAGCTCTCACATGGATGCACTAAGCAGGCTAGACACTGAGCCATGAGGAGGTAGAAAAGAACAGTCAAAATACCTGTGTAACAAGGTAATGAAACTTAACAAAGATGGAAAAGGATAAAAAGATATCCAAAGCATTGAATATGCCAGTCGGTACTGTTTAATCACTTATTAAGAAGTGGAAAATTAGGGGCTCTTTTGATACCAAGCCAAGGTCAGGTAGACCAAGAAAGATAGCAGCCACAACTGGCAGAAAAATTGCTCAGGCTACAAAGAAAACCCCACAGGTAACTGCAGGAGAAATACAATCTGCTCTCCAAAAAGACGATGTGGTTGTTTTTAAGGAGCACAATTCAACGATACTTGAACAAAGAAGAGCTGGATAGTTGAGCTGCCAGAAGGAAGCCTTTACTGCGCCAATGCCACAAAAAAGCCAATGAGGCATGTCAAGGTGTTGTTGGGCATATTGTACCCAGGCTTTTTTGTGGAACTTGTGCAGTAAAGGCTTCTTTCTGGCAACTTGACCATGCAGCTCTTTTTGATCAAGTATCATCATGTTGTGCTCTTTAAAACAACCACGCCAAGCCTGTATTTCTCCTGAGTTTACCTGGGATTTTTTCTTTGTATCCGGACAGTACCTGTGGCAGTTGTGGCTGAAATCTTTCTTGATCTACCTGACCTTGGCTTGGTATCAAGAGATCCCCAAATTTTCTTATTAAGTGATAGAACAGTACTGACTGGCATATTCAAGGCTTTGGATATCTTTTTATAGCCTTTTCTATCTATTTAAAGTTTCATTACCTTGTTACGCAGGTCTTTTGACTGTTCTTTTCTACCTCCTCATGGCTCAGGCCTGCTTAGTGCATCCATGTGAGAGCTAACAAACTCATTGACTATTTATACACAGACACTAATTGTGAATTAAAATGCCACAAATGTGGCAAATTAACCTTTAATTGCCATTTTAACCTGTGTGTGCCACCTTCTGTGTCTGTACCAAGGCCAAACATTCCAGGATATGTAAACATTTTATCAGGGCCATTTTGGTGATTTCTGTTATCATTATGATTTAAAAAGGATCCAAAAAATTATATTATAATAAATGGCTTCATTAAATAAAAGACCGTTTTTTTGGCATGATCAGGCATATTTTCAATATAAATGCTCAAATTTTTACAATTTCTGTAAACTTTAAATATACACTAACCACATCCATCCATTTGTACATTGGACAGTTGCAGTTGATAGTGAGGGCAGAGGATGTTATAACATCGATATGGCGGTAAGCATTCGTCAGCTGGAAGACTTTTTTTTATGTAATATAATTCAACATTATGGATCAATATCTGAGCACCCACTTTTAGCTCAGAAAATAATTTAAAGTAGAAGTATAATCAGGGAAAATATCAATAAATCACATAATATACAATATCAGGTTAAATGCACTTTCCCCCTCAATGTAAGGCTTCACCTGCACTGAAAATTACATATTTTTTTTCAGATTTCCAAAAATTGCAGGTAGAAGCACAGACAATTGGGCAGTTTACATGCTTTGATGCAGTGTTTTTTATTCACTTGTAATGTGCCTACATAGGGGCACAATAAAATGCTGATACCTGGGGCCATAATATTCAATAGTGCTACATTCAAGTCTATAAAAAACTATAAGTTGTATGGATCTGAATGCAGCATTATTTATACCCATGTGCATGAGCTCTACATTTAAAATATTCAACTAGTCAATTCCCCAGCTCAGTCTCCTCCCTCAATGCACATCATAGCCCTCTCATGTTTCTCTTTCTAATTACTCTCTGTGCTGGCCCAGCTCCTCTGCCCCTCCCCTCATCTCCCTGCATAATCTTTTATGTATCTGCCAGGGGTGGAGGGAAAGGAATACTATAGACTCACTTGAGTAACAGCTCTGAGTCTGCTGAGGTTGTTGACATCACATCAAAGATGGTGGCATCCAACAGTCTCAGGGCTTCTGGATGTCTACACAAAGGAGGCTTTTACAGGTAAGTAACATGTATTAAATACAGTATCAGCATAATGTTGCGGGGAAGCTTTTCTTCAGCAGGGACAGGGAAGCTGGTCAGAGTTGATGGGAAGATGGATGAAGCCTTAGAAGGAAACTTGTTATTGTCTGCAAAAGATTTGAGACTGGGGCGGAGGTTCACCTTCCAGCAGGACAACATCCCTAAACATACAGCCAGAGCTACAATGGAATGGTTTAGATCAAAGCATATTCATGTGTTAGAATGGCCCAGTCAAAGTCCAGACCTAAATCCAATTGAGAATCTGTGGCAAGACTTGAAAATTGCTGTTTACAGATGCTTTCCATTCAATCTGATGGAGCTTGAGCTATTTTGCAAAGAAGAATGGGAAAAATGTCACTCTCTAGATGTGCAAAGCTGGACATCCCCAAAAAGATTGTAGCTGTAATTGCAGTGAAAGGTGGCTCTACAAAGTATTGACTCAGGAGGGCTGAATACAAATGCACGCCATACTTTTCACATATTAATTTTTAAAAAAATGTTTAAAACCATTTATCATTTTCCTTCCACTTCACAATTATGTGCCACTTTGTTAAAGCAGTAAACCGCTCAGGATAGCAATTCCAAATTCTCACCTCCCCCGCATAGATAGGGTGCTGGTTCATTATGCAGGATGTATGTGAGCAGAAAAAGTCTGGATGGCCGCACTCCAAGTTAATATCTTTATTGAAGAAATAGTCCATACAACAATCAGAATAAAAAGCACAATAGCTATCATGCTTTTATTTCAGATTGTTGTATGGACTATTTCTTCAATAAAGATATTAACATGGAGTGCGGCCATCCAGACTTTTTCTGCTCATATGTGCCACTTTGCGTTGATCTATAACATAAAATCCCAATAAAATACATTTACGTTTTTGGTTGTACATGACAAAATATGGAAAATATGGAAAATTGCAAGGGGTATGAATACTTTTTCAAGGCAGTGTACATTAAATGCACACCTAGTCTTAGAGATTATGGTTGAAATAATTGGTAGCAACCTTTAGGTAGGGGTTGATTGAGAGCATAGGTGTGCGCAGCCTATTGCATTAGGGTGTGCACCCCAAAGTTTAAACACACAAGAATGCCACCTGCTGTCACAGGGTGGAGGCTCTGGTGGTGGAAGACAGTTGATTGGGACCATATTATGTTATACCCTAAAAACGGGTGTAATGTGTTCCTACGGTTGAACCTGGCCTTTAATATAATGAGGGCATTTACACTGGCACACCCAACCACCAACCTGGTGCCGCCCCTGGATAATGTTATTGGCACACCTGGCACACCCTGTGCGCACGCCTATGATTGAGAGATTGATATTCATTTCTCTAGCTTCCATTTCTTTACTGTTGTTTAAGACAACGCTTCATAAATGGGGTTCCGACATTGCATAAGTTCTCTCCTCAGCCTTATCCTATCCTGAATCGGCAGGTATTAAAAAAAAAGAATAAAAAAAAGATTTGCACCCAACTACATAGAGAATGTTTTCCAGTTGTGAAATATGCGTATTTTTGGTTTATTGGACCATGGAAGCATATCAGGTAAAACGTTTTTGTACACTGGAACCAAAATTCTGTTTTATGGACTACTACGGAGCGGACTTATTCACAAATATTTATTCAATATGTAATCTAAGAAAAAAGAGATAGGGCTCTATCCTATAAAAATCTGTTTATTCATACATAAAAACATAAAATCCTAAAATAATATAATTTTAGTTTTTTTCTAAGAATAAACTATTTATATATACAGTATGTATATATTATTATTATTATTACAGGATTTATATTTATATAGCGTTTGCGCAGCACTTTACAACATAAGGGCAAACAGTACAGTTACAATCCAGTTCAATACGGGAGAAATCAAAGGGCCCTGCTATATATATATTCCTAGATTGTAAGCTCTAACGAGCAAGGCCCTCTGATTTCTCCCGTATTGAACTGTATTGTAACTGTACTTTTTGCCCTCATGTTGTAAAGTGCTGCATATATACAGTATCACACAAAAATGAGTACACCTCTCACATTTTTGTAAATATTTTATTATACCTTTTCATGTGACAACACTGAGGAAATGACGCTTTGCTACAATGTAAAGTAGTGAGTGTACAGCTTGTATAACAGTGTAAATTTGCTGTCCCCTCAAAATAACTCAACACACAGCCATTAATAGCCAGGTACGCGGGCTCTATTATGTACGGGCATGCGCTTTCTGACTGAAATCCGTGGCGCATATGAGCACTGAGCAGCAGGGAGGTGGTTCGGTAGGGTAAGTGGCATCTGGTCCGTGACCCTGATCGGGGCTGTTGGCGGGATAAACTGATACCAGGCGAGTTTATTTGGAGCCAATTCCCCCCTGGACCCCTGATGCAGTGGTGTTCTCTTGATGATGCTGAGAGGTTGAGAAGGTGACCAGGCTGGTTGTTGTCCATCTTAGCTGAGGAGTAGTGGATGCAGTTTTGTACCATTGATGACCTATACCGGACATGCCTGTTTGATTTTTATCTCTGGTGAGTTTGAACCCCTAAGGGGATTACTTCGCACGTGGTGAAAATAAGTCACATGGGATGATATGTGGTCCACAGCTATTACAGAAGAAGTCACCTTGATGCGATTTTGAACTGTCCACCTACCACTATTTCTGCACTCAATGAACATTTATCTATATTTATTTATTTTTTATTGCAATTATCTTTGATAGTGGACTCAGTATCTTTAAAGTGCTCTGATTTAGTTCTCAACTTTTGGATACTTCACTTTGAGCGCTGTTTTTAGTATTTTATTTCTCAGGAATAATACTGCTTGAATTTTTTACTATCCATTTTTACATATTTTATTTATTTTAAACGGCTGCTTATTTATATATATTTATTAAGTTATTTATATATATTTATTTCTGTTGATCCAATTGTGTCTAGTTGTATTATAAGCTGTATATTCAACATCAGGCGCTGAGTAGTGTACATTAGGCCTTTTCAGTCACACTCTTCTATATACACAGCCACTAATGTCTAAACCGCTGCCAGCAAAAGTGAGTACACCCCTAAGTAAAAATGTCCAAATTGGGTCCAATTACCCATTTTCCCTCACCGGTGTAATGTGACTCGTTAGTGTTACAAGGTCTCAGGTGTGAATGGGGAGCAGGTGTGTTAAATTTGATGTTATCACTCTCACTTTCTCATACTGGTCACTGGAAGTTCAACATGGCACCTCATGGCAAAGAACTCTCTGAGGATCTGAAAAAAAGAATTGTTTCTCTACATAAAGATGGCCTAGGCTATAAGAAGATTGCCAAGACCCTGAAACTGAGCTGCAGCACGGTGGCCAAGACCATACAGAGATTTAACAGGACAGGTTCCACTCAGAACAGGCCTCGCCATGGTCGACAAAAGGATTTGAGTGCACGTGCTCAGCATCATATCCTGGGGTTGTCTTTGGGAAATAGACGTATCAGTGCTGCCAGCATTGCTGCAGAGGTTGAAGGGGTGGGGGGGTCAGCCTGTCAGTGATCAGACTATACGCTGCATACTGCATCAAATTTCTAAAGATGATGCACAAGAAAGCCAGCAAACAGTTTGCTGGAGACAAGCAGACTAAGGACATGGATTACTGGAACCATGTCCTGTGGTCTGATGAGACCAAGATAAACTTATCAGATGGTGTCAAGCGTATGTGGCGGCAACCAGGGGAGGAGTACAAAGACAAGTGTGTCTTGCCTACAGTCAAGCATGGAGGTGGGAGTGTCATGGTCTGGGGCTGCACGAGGGCTGCCAGCACTACAGTTCATTGAGGGAACCATGAATGCCAACATGTACTGTGACATACTGAAGCAGAGCATGATCCCCTCCCTTGGGAGACTGGGCCGCAGGGCAGTATTCAAACATGATAACGACCCCAAACACACCTCCAAGATGACCACTGCCTTGCTAAAGAAGCTGAGGGTAAAGGCGATGGACTGGCCAAGCATATCTCCAGACCTAAACCCTATTGAGCATCTATGGGGCATCCTCAAATGAAGGTGGAGGAGCACAACGTCTCTAACATCCACCAGCTCTGTGATGTCGTCATGGAGGAGTGGAAGAGGACTCCAGTGGCAACCTGGGAAGCTCTGGTGAACTCCATGCCCAAGAGGGTTAGGGCAGTGCTGGAAAATAATGGTGGCCACACAAAATATTGACACTTTGGGCCCAATTTGGACATTTTCACTTAGGGGTGTACTCACTTTTGTTGCCAGCGGTTTAGACATTAATGGCTGTGTGTTGAGTTATTTTGAGGGGACAGCAAATTTACACTGTTATACAAGCTGTACACTCACTAATTTACAGTGTAGCAAAGTGTAATTTCCTCAATGTTGTCACATGAAAAGATATAATAAAATATTTACAAAAATGTGAGGGGTACTCACTTTTGTGAGATGCTGTATATATATATATATATATAGTTGTGTGAAAAATTATTTGCCCCCTTTCAGATTTTTAATTTTTTTTGCATATTTGTCACACTTAAATGACTCCCTTGGCGGCAACAACTGCAATCAAATGTTTGCGATAACTGGCAATGGGTCTTTCACATTGCTGTGGAGCAATTTTGGCCCACTCTTCTTTGCAGAATTGTTTTAATTCAGCCACATTGGAGGGGTTTCCAGCATGAACGGCCTGTGTAAGGTCATGATACAGCATCTCAATTGGATTTAAGTCTGGGCTTTGACTAGGCCACTCCAAAACATAAATTTTGCTCTGTTTGAACCATTTGGAGGTGGACTTGCTGTTGTTTTTTGGATCATTGTCCTGCTGCATAACCCAAGTGCACTTGAGCTTGAGGTCACCAACTGATGGCCGGACATTTTCCTTCAGGATTTTCTGGTAGAGCTCAGAATTCATGGTTCCATCAAATATGGTAAGTCGTCCAGGTCCTGAAGCTGCAAAGCAGCCCCAGACCACCAGACCACCATGCTACCCACCACCATGTCTGACTGTTGGTATGATGTTCTTGTTATGAAATGCTGTATTAGTTTTATGCCAGATGTAACGGGTTGCACACCTTCCAAAAAGTCTATATCTATAGTTTTGGTAAATCTCCCCCAATGTATACTAATGTATGGCAACACAACATGTATTAACACATTTCTTGTGTGCACCCTTTCTTTCTTACCCATAAAATTGTATTTCTGCCCAAAAAAAGTAAGAAAAGACTAAATATATATATAGATAGATATCTATCTATCTATCTATCTATCTATCTATCTATCTATCTATCTATCTATATATATATATTTTTTTTTTTGTCTTTTCTTACTTTATGTTGTGTTGCCATACATTAAAGGGGTTGTAAAGGTAAAAAAACGTTCACCTTAATGCATTCTATGCAAAAAAACATCTGACAATGCCGGCCCCCCCAGCCCCCCTGTTTTACTTACCTGACCCCTCGAAAGTCCCGCGCTCGCCCCGACATCCTCTTCGCCACTCAGCCTGGCCGTTGATTGGTTATAGTGGATGGATTGAAAGCAGCGCAGCCATTGGCTCGCGCTGCTGTCAATCACATCCAATGATGCGGCGCGCCGGGGGCGGGGCCGAGTGATACAGTGAGCGGCTATTGCCCCCGACTGTATCACGGGAACGTGCCCGTAAGCACTCCTCACCATGCGAGGGAGCTCGCATTAACGTGAGAAGTCCTTGCGGGGGGGGGGGGAGCGGAGACAGCTGCCGAGGGACCCCAGAAGACCAGGTTTGGGGCCACTCTGTGCAAAACGAGCTGCACAGTGGAGGTAAGTATAACATGTTTGTAATTACCTTTACAACCCCTTTAATATACATTGGGGGAGATTTGCCAAAACGGGTGCATAATTGATCTGGTGCAGCTGTGCATAGTAACCAAACAGCTTCTAGGTTTTATTGTAAGGTTTAACTGAACAAACTAAAGTTAGAAGCTGGTTACTATGCACAGCTGCACCAGATTATGTGTGCACCAGATTTAGTAATCTCTACACTCAGCCAAAAACACTTTTCTTGCTTAGAATAGAGCAGAGAAGGCAGCCTCTGTCTTTTTTTTGTCTGTGTTTCTACTGGGAAGATGGTCTACCTCTCCAATGAAAACACAGGTAAAAGCACATTTGAACAAGGGGGGGTATATGGACCAGTGGGTGTGCTGGGGGTGGAATCTAGCAATTAAAGCATACTGTTTTTTTAGATAAATTAAGGATGCAGATATCCCTAGTGACAAAGTAAGGGCTCATTCACATTAGCAGGTGGGGGGTAAGCCCCATCGTTGAACTGCACTTTTACCAACCCCCAACTGCTACCCCCCTTTATCTGCAGTGACAGTGGCTTGGGGATGTATACACACCGTGGCTGAAGCAGGAATATAACCCCTTGTTGCTTTTAGCGGGCACAGTGGCTAAGTGCTTAGCACTTCCGCCTAGCAGCACTAGAGTCATCCGTTGAGGGCAGGGAATGATGTGAATGTACAATATATATGTAAAGCGTTGTGTAAATTGATGGCGCTATATATGTACCTGTAATAAATAAATAATAAAATAACACCTCTTTAATGCAACCCATTTAAGTGAATGGGGCTGCTCTGCAAGTTCCCCACAACCATGTACAATGCAGTGTTAGTGCAGTGAGGAAGTGGTTACAGCAGGCAGCAACCTGAATGTGGATTGCTCTTCAGAGGTAGTGTGAATGTGCTCTAAATGTGCTCCTCAGGCTTCATTGCTGATGACTTCAATGCTGTCTGCACCTTTGCGTCCTAGTGACATTTCTTGTATGGGCATCATGGAGCTACGAAGCAAAGCACTAGCACCCCAAAGGGCCAAATATGAGAACATGACAGAAATTTTAACTCGTCCCTATTCAATTTTAAAAAATAGGCTTCAGTTAGGCTTTATTTAATTTAGAAGCACATCTGAAATTCAACATTTTGAACTTTAGCACAATAATATGCCCTGCAACACATTGCTACCTCCAGGTCCTACTGAAAAGAAAGTATTTTGTTCTTATTCATGCATTATACGGCTTTTGAAAACGCAGATAATTGCTGGCAATGCATCTGTTGTGAACAAGGCTGTAATGGAAACACCGTGGGTTTTAATGTGACCAAGATTTTCCTAACCGATTCTATAATAAATATACCTGTTCTGACTGATATGCAGAATAATCAGGAGACACATTTTTCTGGGCAATTATCTCAATCGTGTTCATTACGAAGGGCTTGAGAAAACAGCGCCTAATTAGCCATGGGCACGGAGGAGCTGGATTGTCAGCTTTTGTGTGGATGTGTTTGTTTAGCAGAGCAATTATACAACTATCCCAGAAGTGGAGAGAATTAAACAATGGGGGTAAAATTCGAAAATGTGTTAGTAATTTATAAAAAGACTAAAGTATTATCATGTGTAATTTACTTAGAAGTGTGACACCTGAAAACATCTCCCCATTAATTATTTGCTGCGAAATGGAAAAAAAGAGGATGTACTGTAAATTATAACTATTTTCTAAAATAAAAACAAAAAACAAATTCACAAATATCAATACAACTCACAACTTTGGGTTCTACTTCGTTTAATAAATAAAGAATAATAAATATGTGGCGCTGACTCAAAAATGTGTATAACTAAAATTATACTAAAAACGTGCAAAAGCAATAATTCCTTAAGTAAACAATTTTCAGCATAATATGCGATAATTATTATACATATAAACATCTAATAAAGTGCAAGCATATGAATAAAGTGCAAACAGATCCTCCAAAAGTGCTAATAGTGCAATAAAAGGCCAAAAAGGTAAGTAAAAACTCCAAAGTGACAGTTCATATAGGAGAAAAAAGTGCATGTGCAAAGCAACCGAACGAAATCCACTTCATCCAATTGGTATCACCATCTGCGGTGCGCCACTCATTTGCCCCAGCCTCTCACCTCATACACAGACCCCCACGGGTCAAATCAAGCCTTGGTATGGGTAAGCAATGGATCCTCTGCAATTGATCGACTCCCACAGATATCTTCAGCACTACAGGTACCAGGGAATATTCCAGGCTCGTCGGATGTTAAAAGTCATGCAACAAAGAGAAGGGGCTCCATAGTGTAATTGTTCAATTCCATTTATTTAAAAATCGTAGTAACTTACAGTTTAAAAATCATATGAACAGCTTCTGTAGGGTACTTCCAGTCTCAGCCGCGACCGGATGTGACGACACCTGTCTCCTCTCTGACGCGTTGCGTCACTGAACATGTGACTTGATCAAAGTGTGAACAATATATATATTTATGGTCTGGCTGACTCTTGTTCAGATACCTTAGGTCACATGTGTCAAACACAAGGCCTGTGGGCCAAATCCGGCCTGCCATTTCATGTGTTGCAGCAGCTGCGGCACCTCCTTCATCTTTGCCCCCACCTTGTCTCAGCAGTTGGCAAGAGAGGAGGATAGAACTCCTCCACCAGATCCTGCACTTCTTTGTGCAGCCACAGAGAGGCGTTCTATGCCTTCCCTACCCCTCAGCAGCAGAGAGGAGGACAGAACTCCTCCTACAGATCCTACGTCTCTCTGTGCAGCCGCAGCACCACCTTGTCTCTACTCAGCATTCAGCAGACTCTGGCAGCTGACTCCAGCCCTCCTCTGGTCCTCCTCCAGATCCTTCACTTTCTGATTCCCATCTCTGGCCCCAGCTTCTTCCCGGCAGCAGCACAATGTAAGGGGTGCACTGTGATGTAATGGAGGGTGGGAGATTCTTGACTCCTGATGGTGTGGGGGAGCCTGACATCTGATGTAAGGGGGTTGGGGGTGTTCTGGACATCTAGTCTTACAAATACAACCGGCCCTTTGAGAGAAACCATAAGGTTGATGCAATCCACAATGAAATTGAATTGAATACCACTGCCTTAGGTGCAAGTCTTTTTTTTCAGGCCCCTTGATTATTCATTACAGGTGTTTTTATTGCGCCAACAATTTACACTGTGCATTACATACTGTGCATTCACATCAGTCCCTGCCTTCAAGAAGCTTACAATTCAAGGTCCCTATCTATATATTTATTCACAAGTTTGGTAATTCACTAATTCATTATGTCTGGTATTAATCTATGAATTATGGTATGAATTGCTCACAAACTTTATTCGATAACGCACCTTTTTAGATAAATAAAGATGACCATTGTAAGCTCCCCTGTCAGCAGTAAATGGTTGGTGTTAACCCCTTAACTGCTACATCTGCAGAATAGCTTGTTCTGTTGAAAAACAACAGACTCACTGGCTAGATCACCAGATGAAAATAAAGGAAAGAAAGTCTGGAAAAAAAAATGATGCAGCCACCACATCTAAAAACTAGTAAGCTGCAATATAATAAATACTTGCATTTGGGTTTAAAACCACTTTGAGGCTGGGTTCACACAATTGCGAGTTGGATTTGGATTCCCCCACATCCAATTCACAATAGCAGGAGATTTTGACCGTCTCTCTATGGAGCCAGTTCACATATCTCCGCTGCAGCTCCAGTGCGAATTGCATAGGAGTCCTGTGCGCCTTTTGGTCCGTTTCAGGTTCAAATTCAGCCCAAAACTCAGGGTGAAATTGGACCGGAAATGATGAATGGAGACGCACTGGACCCCTGCTGTGATCTGCATGTGAAGATTGTGGGAGCCCAGCCTAAAATAACAGATTTAGATGAGCTTGACTAACAAATTAAAGTTGAACCCCATCTAAAACTTTTTAAGCAATTACAGAAAAGTGTTTTTTTTTTTCCTTTTGGAATAAAGTTTTTACATAAATGAATAAAAGCTTGACTATTGTAAGCACCCCTGTCAGTTTCAAATGTTTGTCTCTTCTTGTCAAACCCCCACCTTTGCTGAATAGCTTGGTTTGTTAAAGTAAGTTGAAAAATAACAGATTTAGTGGCAGGATTATTAGGTGAAATTAAAGGAAAAAAGCCTATTAGTTAAACTAAGGCAGCTGCAATATAATAAACTTTTTTGTTTTTGGTTTAATACTGTTTTCACCTACCAGCATGTTTTTGTAGTGTTGGTGGGGAATAATCTCCCTTCCTGCAGTTGTTGTTCTATTAGAGCACAGATATGCTTTTTAAATTCATACATTGTTTTTCAAGTTCTAATGGAATAGTGCTTGCTTATATACGTACAAAAACTGGCCATACACTGATTGAAATTGTCGGTTCAACAGGGGCCAGACCAATTTTGATCAGTGTGTGGCCTTTCCTGGTCAAATGAAGTTGCTCACTTGATTGGCTTCTGTCGAAAGGGACATGTTGGAAATAGTTTTCTCAATCCCCAGTTCGTGTAATCTGACAGCTGCAGGCCCGGCTGTCACAATACAATATCCCGGCGGAGAGAATTCTTCCACCCATCTCATTTGCATGGATTGAAGAATCTGTTAGTTTTCTTTTTCTTTTTTCTCAGCCCAGTGGCTGAATGAAAAAAATACACTGGTTGGATTGTGGGATGTGCCCATAAGTGACTCCTGTTGTAAGTCTAGATTGCATTTGTTAGCTTGTTCGCCACATTGATTTGCCACAACTGGAGAGTGCAAAATCTGTGCAAAATCTGGTGTAGCTCTGCACAGAAACCAATCAGCTTCCATTTTTTTTAGCCAATGCTTAGCTGAACAAGCTGAAGTTAGAAGCTGATTGGCTCCCATGCACAGCTACACCAGATTTTGCACTCTCCAGTTTTAGTAAATCAACCCCCAAGTCTGGTATGTAATGTTGATCACCACTGATCACCATAACAGCGCACTGGAATGTACAACGCATGTAAGTGGACAAATCCTCCCTTTGTCCGGCTCCGCTCACTGGAAGGAAATGTTAATCCCCAATTCTAAGTACTTGTGAAAAGAAAAACTAAAAATATTACAAGAGTGTACTGCTCTTGATCTTGTCTTGCTAAATAAAAAGGGGAGACTAAAGATAACTATATGTGCTGAATGTGCTACCTGTAGTACCTGTTCAGTGCGAAGCCTCCTACCATACACCTTCCATTATACGCTAATGCAGTGTTTCTCAACTCCAGTCCTCAAGGTGCCCCAACAGGTCATGTTTTCATGATTTCCCTCGGATGAAACGTCAGTGAAACTGATCAAATCACCTGTGCAAAATAATGGAAAGCCTGAAAACATGACCTGTTGGGGCGCCTTGAGGACTGGTTTAGAGAAACACTGCACTAATGGGCTATATTCCCAAGGTGCAATGTGACTGCAGTGTTATCTGTTATCCACACCACCCATCTCTATGCTGCAGTTTTCTATCAGTCTATCTGACACATTAACCACTTGAAGACCGGGCATTTTCTGGCACTTTTAGCTTTTGATTTTCAGTTTTATTTTGCTAGAAAATTAGTTAGAACCCCCAAACATTATACAGTATATATTTTGAAAGCAGAGGCCCTACAGAATAAATTGGTCGCTTGTGCAATTTTTTATGCCAAGCGGTATTTGCGCGGCTGTTTTTCAAATGCAGCTATTGGGGAAAAAAATACACTTTTTTAAAATTGGAATGCAAAAAAACACAATACATAAACCAATTTTGTTTGCAAAATCTAAAAGATGATGTCACGCCAAGTAAATAGATAACAAACATGTTACACTTTAAAATTACGCATGCCCGCACAACGGTGACATGCTACGTAAATTTTACTATCCATAGGCAACGCTTTATAAGCCTTTACAGGTTACCACTTTAGATTTACACAGGTGGTCTGGTGAAAGAATTACTGCCCATGATCTGACTTTCGTGGTGATACCTCACTCGCGTGGGACGATCGTGGTTTGCGTGCATGCGGGACCGGTGGGGTGGGGTGGATGCACTTTTTTTTTTTTAATTATTAATTTATTTTTACACTGTTGCTTTAACTATTTTTTCATCACTTTTATTGCTGTCACAAGGAATGTAAACATCCGTGTGACAGCAATAGCCAGTGACAGGTACTCTTTATGGGGGGATCTCGGGTCTATAAGCCCACAAGTCCCTCCCCTGCACTTGAAAACATTCAAAACGCCAAGATCGTGTTTTTCAAAAACTTTAGATTTTCAAAAACTAGGGTTGTTAAGAAGCAAGTAAACCGGAAGTGAGGACATGTCATCGCTTCCGGGTTACCATACCGTCGACCAGATCAAAGCCAATTCTGGTGGGACGGGAGAGCCTGAGCGAGCCAGAGAAGATGGCGGGAGGTGGGGGGGTGATGTCCCTGCATGTAACAACAACCAAGCGGCTGGCTAGCTGCTGGCATCACCCCAGTACAACCTCTTGAAGTCAAATGACGCACAGGTACATGATTTGGCGGCAAGAAAATGTATACATTTTTACTTATAATATGGATTGTGAGATGTGAAATTGCCTGTTTCAACTGAGAGGTTTGAGGGCTCAGGTCTATTTTAAGTCCAACTTAAAGTAATGTTAAAGTGATTGTAAAGTCTTGCTTTTTTTTTCTATTAAAATAATAAACATGTTATACTTACCTTCTCTGAGCAGTTGATTTTACACAGAGCAGCCCGGATCCTCCTCTTCTTGGGGTCCCTGGCTGGAGCTCCTGGCCCCTCCATCCTGTGCTATGGGGGCACCTGAGCTGAGCTGCAGCTCCTTATATGCCTTCAGATAGGGAGCTGCGGGTCAGCCCAGTCCCCTCTCTCTCATGATTGGCTAACTGAGTTTGAGTGACAGCACCGGGAGCCAATGGCACCATTGCTGTGCCAATCAGGAGGGCTGATTCACTTGTGGACATTGTAGGATAGAGATGGGGCTCAGGTAAGTATTAGGGGGGCCGGGGGGGGGCTGCTGCTGTACCAATCAGGAGGGAGAGTCTCGGACGCTGATTCACTTGTGTACATGATAGGATAGAGATGGGGCTCAGGTAAGTATTAGGGGGGGGGGGGGGGGGCTGCTGCTGTACCAATCAGGAGGGAGAGTCTCGGACGCTGATTCACTTGTGTACATGATAGGATAGAGATGGGGCTCAGGTAAGTATTAGGGAGGCCGTGGGGGGGGGGGGGGGTGGCGCTGCTGCTGTACCAATCAGGAGGGAAAGTCTCGGACGCTGATTCACTTGTGGACATCGTAGGATAGAGATGGGGCTCAGGTAAGTATTAGGGGGGCTGCTGCACACAGAAGGGTTTAAACATTCAAGGGGTTTAAAAATTCCCACAGCACTTTACATATTGTACATTCTCAATGGTCCCTGCCATCAAGAATCTTACAATCTAAAGTCCCTATCTCACATGCGCACAGCACACAGACTAGGGCCCGTTTAGACAGGAGCCAATGAACCTATCAGCATGTCTTTGGGGTGTGGGAGAAAACACATGCAAGGACAGGGGGAACATGCAAACTCCATGCAGCTGCTGTATTGGTTTGAAACCAAACGGAGTGCTGCAGGGCATAACACTAACCACTAAGCCCCCATGCTGCCCGTAATGTTGGCAAGATTTCTTCTTACTTCTTGCTGTGTCTATTGGAAGTAAAAGTTGTCACCCCCAATGGGAGACAGATGACAAAATAAAACTGATGGGGATTTGAACTATTTCCTACTCTCTTTAAACGAAAAAAAAAAATTTTTTTTTCTTTAGATACATTTTGAATTGCTTTATTTTTCACATATAATCAAAGTATTAAGGTCTGAAAAAAACAGATTTAGTTATTTCCAGTGATCCTTCTCAATTAAAGGACAACATTGCAGCTTTGCCAACAGTGGCAAAGTATATAATATAGAATATAATATAGAATATAATATAGAATATAATTACCCTTCACCTTCCATGAGAGCATTTCTTTCTAATGACAGATCCCTTTAAAGCACATGAATATGTTTGGATCATGAAGATGACTGCAGGTCAGTGATATCAGAGCAGGACAGGTTACCCACCAAATCCAGATACACTCTCAATAAATTAGCAGTTGAAGTGAGCGCTGCAGTCCTGCCAGGCAGCAGTGGGGTTCTATTAAGCCTCCATCAATCATGCCATGTTCTCTCTATTCTCTACATCAGTTCCTCCTACTCCAGATCAGGACCGGGCCAGCTGGGATTCGTCCAGGAATCACAAGCACAAGAGACCAATGCTTGTGAGATTTCATTTTAATGTACCATGGGCAACACAGATATTTCATTTATTAAAGATCATGGGGTCGGTAATTAGTTATCTGTGTCATGGAGAAATAATAAGCACTTGCTGCAGTTCCTTCTGCAGAATCAGAGCGAAATCTGTAAATAAATAACACATGGATGGAAAGATTATTGCTTTAATCGCGGACATTTTTACTTCAAAGAACACATTATTATTTAAATCTACAACTGCTGCATGATCACATTTAAAGCCCAACTGAAGTTTTAGGCTGGCCATACACTATACAATTTTCTAATTCAGTTTCCTTTAGATTTACCTTCAACTATGTAGTACAAGGGCCTGCCTGATAGCATACACATTGAAAGTGCTTAGGTCTGACCTCATATTATATGGTTTTGGTAGATCTAAAGGAAAATTGAATAAGAAAATTGTATAATGTACGGCCAGCCTAAGTTTAACCACTTCCGGACTGCCCACCGTCGTTATACGTTGGTAATTTATAGGAGGATATCGTTGTTATGGCAGCAGCTAGCTGCCAAAACCCCGGTATCGTCTCCTTCAGTGAGCGGTCCGGTTTAAAATAAAAGTGGTCTCTGCGATGGATTCACCGCAAGATCACTTTTACCTGCGGCGGGAGAGGGGCCCCCTTCCCGCCGCTCTCCAGTGCCCTCGGCAGCGGCGGAGGCAAACGGATCTTTACCCTTGTTGGGCATGGAGACGAGTGAGGGGAATATGGCCCCCACCTGTCTCCATAGCAATACAGGGCGGAAGCGACATCAAAACATCACTTCCGCCTATAGCTCTTAAAGGGGCCATTTAAAGAAAACATTTTTTTTTAAATGACACATTTTTAATCTCATACTTAAGAGGTCCTGTCATGATTTTTTCGATTACAAGGGATGTTTACAAAAGTGAATTTTTTTTTTTTTAAACTGTGTAAAAATAAAAAATAAAATGTAAAATAAATAAGAAAAAATATATATTTTTAACCACTTCACTACCGTGCCTATTCTGGCACTTCTCTCCTTCATGTAAAAAATCATAATTTTTTTTGCTAGAAAATTACTCAGAACCCCCAAACATTATATATGTTTTTTTAGCAGACACCCTAAGGAATAAAATGGCGGTCATTGCAACTTTTTATCTCACACGGTATTTGTGCAATAATTTTTCAAACGCCTTTTTTGGGGGAAAAAAACTGTTTCGTGAATTAAAAAATAACAAAACAGTAAAGTTAGCCTAATTTCTTTATATAATGTGAAAGATGATGTTACGCCGAGTAAATAGATACCTAACATGTCACGCTTTAAAATTGCGCACAATCATGGAATGGCGCCAAACTTCGGTACTTAAAAATCTCCATAGGCAACGCTTAAATTTTTTTTACAAGTTACCAGTTTTTACAGGTTACCGCCGCGCTCTGTGATCAGCGAGTCTGTGAGACTCGCTGGATCACAGATCCGAGTAAGGGGTCGATACCGACCCCTTACCACGTGATCAGCTGTCAGCCAATGATCACCGATCACCGGCGGCAGTGAGAGGGACGTCAGTCCCTCTCACTGCAATGTGCCCAGGGTCCATGGTGCCCACCTGTGCCCTATAAAAGTGCCGCCTACCAGTGCCCACTAGCTCCACCTGTCAGTGCCCACAGTGCAATCTGTCAGTGCCCACAGTGCCATCTGTCAGTGCCCACAGTGCCATCTGTCAGTGCCCACAGTGCCAGTGCCCACAATGTGCCTTTACAGTGCTGCACATCAGTGTCACCTACCAGTGCTTATCAGTGTCACCTACCAGTGCCCATCAGTGTCACCTACCAGTGCCCATCAGTGCCACCTATCAGTGCCCATCAGTGCCCATCAGTGCCATCTTTCCTATGCCCGTCAGTACCGACTTATCTGTCCCCACCAGTGCCACCTTATCTGTGCCCACCAGTGCAGCCTATCAGTGCCTACCAGTGCAGCCTATCAGCGCCCACCAGTGCCGCCTCATCAGCGCATATCAATGAAGCAGAAAAATTACCTATTTGCAAAATTTTATAACAAACTATTAAGCATGATTTTTTTTTTAATTTTCTATCTTTTTTTGTTTGTTTAGCAAAAAATAAAAACCCCAGCTGTGATTAAATACCACTAAAAGAAAGCTCTATTTGTGGGAAAAAAATGATAAAAATGTAATTTGGGTACAGTGTTGTATGACCGCGCAATTGTCATTCAAAGTGCGACAGCGCCGAAAGCTGAAAATTGGTGTGGGCAGGAGGGGGGTTTATTTGCCCAGTAAGCAGGTGGTTAACAAGCATTTTGAAAGACAAGCAACTTTTTCTTTTAAAACCTGACTCAGTTTGCGAGTGTTGTCTCGCAAAACGAGCAGAATTCAAGCTAATGTGGTGTGCAGTACCACATTTGACCAGAGGTGCGGGGGCACTGGTGACACTCGGAACGGTTCGGAGCCGTTCGGAAATACTCAGAATCACTCGGAAATAATCAGTTCCGGAGTGTTTCCGAGCCTTTCCGAGGAAGTTCAGCCGAGCTGTCCCCGAGTATTTCCGAGGCTCTCCGGCGCCCCCCCACCTCTGGCCACATGCGGTATTGCATGCAATAGAAGTCAATGCGGAATGAATTATCTTTGTTTCCATTGACTTCTATGGGGAAACTCGCTTTGATATGTGAGTGCTTTGGATTACAAGCATTCTCCTGGGATGGATTATGCTCGTAATCCAAGGTTCCACTGTATATAAATCAGACCAAAATGAGGGACAAATGAGGAGAAAAGAGGGACAGAGGGACATTGTTCCAAATTAGGGACAGTCCCTCGAAATCAGGGACAGTTGGGAGCTATGGTATTGAACCATTGCAGGGAGACCACTGCTTCCACACAGAGAGCAAGGGTCCCACTATGCAGCATGCTGGCAGGGGACAGACTTCTCTACTCAGGCTTTGGCTACTTTCTAATGAAAACAAACTTTAAGGACTTGTCTTGCCTCTTGCTTTTGGAGCTGCAAAACAATTGCACAGAGCAGGTATGTATAACATGTTTGTTATTTTAAAAACATTTTTAAATGTTTAATTTTACAATCAATATACAAATAAATAGGCCCTCAAAAAAATAAAATAACTAAACCAACTTTTGCTGCAATATTCACTTTCAGTCCAATCCTGGATCCATCCCAGCCTGTGATTGGACAGTGATAGAGAAGCAGCACAGGGATGAGCTCATCTCTCTGTCACTCTGCTCTCTCCTTCTAGCAGCATGCTTCTTGTCAGCTCATGAATTGAATGTTTCCTTGTACTGAACCTTCTTCTCACTCTCCAGCTCTGTTATACAGGGACTGAAAGAGGCTGATATCAGGTCACATTCAGGTGCTTACATTGCTTGCATTTAACCACTACCCGCCCTCCCGTCCACCTGCAATGTACAGGTGACCAGTGTAGGCAAAGTCACATAGCCATATGTCACTGCCTACCTCTAAGATTAGGGTGTGTGCATGCCTGCCTCACGGCCAACCCCCGTTGTGATTGTACACAGCGGGAGCCTGTCAGCAAGTGCCAGTCAATGATTCACGGTCGGGAGCTTTGTACAGAGAGAACGATCTCTCTGTTTCTCATCCCTGCTTTAAAAATATTTTAGTAACAGCAGCAAACTTCACACACAATATACATAGTTAGGCATACATTTAACCTCTTGATCACCCTAGATGTTAATTCCTTCCCAGCCAGTGTCATTAGTACAGTGACATTGTATAGTATTATCACTGATCAGTGGATTAATGTCACTGGTGATGTCAGTGGCAGTTAGTCAGTCCTCCCCACAGCAACAGTTAGTGTCAGATTGCCTGCCGCACTATCATAGTACCATTATAAGTCGTTGATCACCGCCATTACTAGTATGAAAAAAATTCCCAGTA
The DNA here is from genome assembly GCA_028564925.1 of Lithobates sylvaticus. NCBI lineage: Eukaryota > Metazoa > Chordata > Amphibia > Anura > Ranidae > Lithobates > Lithobates sylvaticus. Next base: position 75,652,894 of record CM053031.1, read on the forward strand.
TATATACCATCGTTTGTAGGAGCTATAACCTTTACACAAACCAATCAATGTACATTTATTTTACATAAAAAGAGAACCAACATGATGGATTATTATGGTACCAAAGAGGAGCTGTTTCACAAAAATACTTTACAATAAATTTATTTTACCAAAGGTTTATACATAAAGACACAGAAAAATCATCAAATGATTATAAGGTTCAACAAGGTAACTACAGAAGATATCATAGAGATGGTTGGCGCGTTTCACTTATTAGCTTCTTCAGAACCGATTACTCAATGATTTGTAACAAAAGAACCTTATATTGAAGACCTGGGAGAAAACAGACAATATTGAGGATGATTTTGTGTCATATATCATATAGGTAAAGAGTGCACATCTTATGTAAGAAAAGTTTTTTTAGTAATAATCATAGTCTATTTAAGAAAAAATCTTCACTTTCATGATAAGTGAAACGCGTCAACAATCTCTATGATATCTTCTGTAGCTACCTTGTTGAACCTTATAATCATTTGATGATTGTACTGTGTCTTTATGTATAAACCTTTTGTAAAATAAATTTATTATAAAGTATTTTTGTGAAACAGTTCCTCTTTGGTACCATAATAATCCATCATGTTGGTTCTCTTATTATGTAAATTCTGTAAAGGATGAGGTACCCCCATAGACTAAAACGTTCACCTTTTCATATACAATGTACATTTATTGTTTTATTTTTTTATTATTATTTTTTTTTTTTACCAAAGACATGTAGCAGAATACATTTTGTCCAAAATATATGAAGAAATAAGATTTAGAAAAAAAAATATTGGGTATGTTCTTATAGCAAACAAGTAAAAAATATATACATTTTTTTTCACAATTTTCAGGCTTTTTTTATTTATATTGCAAAAAAAAAAAAAACCCAGGGGTGATCAAATACCACCAAAAGAAAGCTCTATTTGTGTGAAAAAATTATATACATTTTGTATGGGTACAGAGTTGCATGACTGCACAATTGCCAGTTAAAATAGCGCAGTGCTAAATAGCAAAAAAATGGCCTGGTGATGGAGGGGGTAAAACCTTCCAGAGATGAAGTGGTTAAAATACACGTGATAATGTTTTATTAAATACAAAGCTGCATTGATTTGTGTCTTTTATGTCTGTCTAGAGTTTGGCTTTAAAACTGTTTGAAAGAAGAAGTTAAAGCTGCCAGCCAGAAGGACTTATGTATATTATTATATGACAACTTATATTCAGTTGGTATAACTTGTCTGTGACTGTAATGGATTTTTGCACAAATGTATATAATTTTTTTATTCCTGCAGAGTTTCAGTCTGAAATGAGTAAAAAAATATATATATAAAAAAAAATGTCTTCCTCAATTTAGGCCAATATGTATTCTTCTACATATTTTTGGTAAAAAAAATCACAATAGGCGTATATTCATTGATTTGCACAAAAGTTATCATGTCTACAAAATAGGGAATAGATTTATGGCATTTTTATTATTACTTTTTTTACTAGTAATGGCGGTGATTTGCAAATTTTAGCTGGACTGCGACAGTGCGGCAGACAGATCGGGCTCCTAACTGACATTTTTGACACTTTTTTGGGAACCAGTGACACTAGGATCTGTGTGGTCTCCCCTGTCAGGACGGAGATCTGCCTTGTTTACACAACTGACGTACAATGACGGCGATTTTCAGAAACAAACCTACCTGCCGCAGTACAATGACAGCGGCTGGACGGCAAGTGGTTAAATAAACATGTCAATAGTTTTGCACAAACCACGCCAAACCTCCTCTTCTCAGGTCCCCCCGTTGGCACTCCTGGCTCCTCCTCTTCTCAGGTCCCCCCGTTGGCACTCCTGGCTCCTCCTCTTCTCAGGTCCGCTGCTGGCCCTTTTAGCATCTCCTCTTCTCAGGTCCCCCGCTAGCACTCCTGGATCCTCCTCTTCTCAGGTCCCCCACTGGCACTCCTGGTTCCTTCTCTTCCCAGGTCCCCCGCTGGCACTCCTGGCTCCTCCTCTTCTCAGGTCCCCGCTGGCACTCTTGGCTCCTCCTCTTCTCAGGTCCCCCGCTGGCACTACTGGCTCCCCCTCTTCTCAGGTCCCCCGCTAGCACTCCTGGCAGCTCCTCTTCTCAGGTCCCCTGCTGGCACTCCTGGCTCCTCCTCTTCTCCGGTCCCCCGCTGGCACTCCTGGATCATCCTCTTCTCAGGTCCCTCGCTGGCACTCCTGGCTCCTCCTCTTCTCATGTCCCCCGCTGGCAATCCTGGCTCCTCCTCTTTTCAGGTCCCCCACTGGCACTCCTGGCTCCTTCTCTTCTTAGGTCCTCCAGTGGCACTCCTGGCTCCTCTTCTTCTCAGTGTGCACCATAGAAAGCCGCTTTCTATTGTGTGGCACCCATGCAAGCTTGAACCCAAGTTGTGCTGCCTGTGTCCATAGACACAGACAGCGTGGCTCTACCCTGTACCTGAGTACCCACTTCACAGGATTTGACTGACAGCAGTAGGAGCCAATAACTCTCGCTGCATCAGCAAAGTCAGTGGGACCAGGAAGTGAGACGTATGTGTGTGCAGGGGGTGTGCAAGGTGTGCCTGGACACACCTTAATCACTACGTGCAGTGCCAATTCTCCCTACTGCCCAGGCTTCCCCCGTGTTTGCCCCGCAGTGCTGCTGGCCTCCCTCCTCTCCCATGATGGAGAGCAGGGGAAGGGGCTAGTCAATATGTCATTTACTGGTGCCTTTCTGCTCTAAATAAGTACAGTGAACACACTCTCTCACTGTCCATTCATAACCGAAGAATAGTAAACTGTGATTACTATGCTTCAGTTTGTGAATGAACAAGAAGCCACTCAGCACAGAGCACTTCCAATTAATTCACTGTCCAGTGCAGCTGGAGCTGCAGAGAAAAGCGTGTATTTGAGCTTTGGGGTGCACACCCTAATACAGTAGGCTGCGCACACCTATGAAGTGAGAGGTGAGAGCCGCTACAGATGAGTACAGCTCTGGATCAAATGCAGAATCAGGTAAGTATTGGGGGGTGATACTCTTACTTAAAGGGTAAGTTCACCTTTACAGAAAACTCTGTAAGGTGAACTTACACAGGTCAACCTCCTTGCACCCCCCCCCCCCCCGGTCCCGCTGACCTGTAATCTCCCATTCTATCCGCGTCAGGAGTCCGGGGCTTAGAAATCCCCTGAGCTGAATGTCCAAAATGTACCTCGTCAGCTACGGAGAAGATGCGTGGATGCCGAGGGGATTTTTAAGCTCCGGACTCCGTGGATATACCAGGGCTTAGAATGGGAGATTGCCATGGTCCAGGTCAGCGCGAGGGGGGGGGAGGGGGTAAGTGTACGTCAGCTCCTTTAAGAGCTACAGCAGGCATGCATCGATCGCTCCGCAGAGAGCCAGAACAGGGGTCTGTCAATGTAAACAAACAGCTGTTCCTAGTGATCAGGAACAGCGATCTCTCTCCTCTTCCAGTCAGTCCCATTCCCCCACAGTAAGAAACACCTCCCAGGGAACACATTTAACCCCTTGATCACCACTAATGTTAACCCCTTCTCTGCATTTTTATAGAACTGATCGCTGTATAAATGTCACTGGTCCCAAAAAAAGTGTCACAAGTGTCTGATCATCGCCATTACTAGTCATAAATCTATCTCCTATTTTGTAGACTCTATAACTTTTGCGTTAACTAATTATCAATATCAATATACGCTTATAGCAATTTATTTTACCAAAAATATGTAGGAGAATACATATTGGCCTAAACTGGTGAAGAAATTCATTTTTTTTTTTATATTTTTTGGGATATTTACTATAGAAAAAAGTAAAAAATATTGTTTTTTTTTTTTTCAAAATTGTCGGTCTTTTTTTGGTTATAGAGCAAAAAATAAAAACTGCAGAGGTGATCAAATACCACCAAAAGAAAGCTCTATTTGTGGAAAAAATAGGACGTCAATTTTGTTTGGGTACAGCGTCGTACGACTGCGCAATTGTCAGTTAAAGCGACGCAGTGCCATATCGCAAAAAATGGCCTGGTCATCAAGGGGGAAAATCTTCTGGTTAAAGTGTTTGTAACCCTTAAAAAAAAAAAAAAAATGGATACTGTTTCCTTAAAGCATGTTATACAGCGCAGTGCTTGTGCTGTGTATTTTGACCCCCTGAATCATCTAAAATACCTGGCTGATCCTGCCTGGTTTTGCCCTCTCCCCTGTAAACTGGTCAGTTTACGTGCTCGTACCAGTGCCGCTCTGCTCCCCTCCCCACTGCTATAAAAATATGTGATGTTCATACCATACCGTCTGTTAGATAATGACATGTGCCCCACTGTATATGCTTTATAAAAAATATGCCAATATATACCTTATTTCAGAGCGCCTCCCGACGCTCACGTGACTGCTCGCCGCTCTCACTCTCCTCCCCTCCTCCCAGATGATGTCAGCGGGAGTTCTTGGCCCCTCCCACTGTAGCTGTCAGACTGGGAGAGAAGAGAGGTGAGCAGTCACGTGAGCGCCGGGGGACGCTCTGAAATAAGGTAAAAATCGTCATATTTTTTATAAAGCATATACAGTGGGGCACATAATGTTATCTAACAGATGGTATGGTATGAAAATCACATAGTGGCTGTACAACCACTTTAAGGTAAAAAATGGCACGTGTCACGCTATACCTAAATACAATTGATGTCCTTTTTTTCACCACAAAGAGAACTTTCTTTTGGTGGAAGCACCTCTGCATTTTTTATTTTTTGCGTTATAAACAAAAATAATGACAATTGTGGAAAAAATAAATAATAATTTACTTTCTGTTATAAAACAGCCAACAAAAAAAAATTAAAAAAATCTAATTTCTTTATCTCTTTAGACCAATATGTATTCTGCTACATATTTTTGGCCAAAAAAAATCCCAATAAGTGTATATTGATTGGTTTGCGCAAAAGCGTCTACAAACTATGGAATATATTGATGGAATTTTTGATGGAATTTTGATGGAATTGGGATGGAATATTGATGGAATTTTTATTTATTTATTTTTACTAGTAATGGCAGTGATCAGCGACTTATAGTGGGACTGCGATATTGCGGCAGACAATTTGGACTTTTTGGAGACCAGTGACACTAATACAGTGAGAAGTGCTAAATATATGCACTGTCACTGTACTAATAACACTGGCTGGGAAGGGATTAACATCAGAGACGTTCAAAGGGTTAACTGTGTGCCTAACCAGTGTTTTATAACAGTGTGGGAGGTGCTTTTACTAGGGGAAGATGTGGATCCTTGTCCCTGCTTTGCAGGAACACAGGATCCATGCCTTGCCTACTAACCAAATGACAATCTGCCTTGTTTACATATCGCCGTTCTGCCTCTGTGCCGAATCATCTGCAAGTGCCAAAGAACATTGAGTCGGTAGTATCCGCAGATCAGTTCTTGATGTGTATAATCACAGTGGGAGCCGACCATCGGCAGCACGCATGCGCGCCTCAGACCCAGAAGTACTTTATAGAGGTTTTAGCATCCCTCTGATACAGTTTTCTTTGTGTTTTATTTCTCTTAATTCCTCTTTCCTATGCTGTTGTAGGACATTAAACTTTCATGTACAGCGTGGTCTGTTTGATCCTCCAGGTCTGACGATGAGTTAGCATTATACCATGGGACTTTGACAGCATTTTAGGCTGGGCTCACACTGCAGAACGCAGTGGCTCACAGCAGGAGTCCGGTGCGTCTCCATTCAACGTTTCAGGTCCGATTTCAGCCTGAATTTTGGGCTGAATTCAGACCTGAAACAGACCAAAAGACGCACAGGACTCCTGTGCAATTTGCACCAGAGCCACTGCGGAGATGTGTGAACCAGCTCCATAGAGAACTGGTCACAATCTCCTGACATGCGAATTGGATGCAGGAAAATCCGCATCCAATTCGCAATAGTGTGAACCAAGCTTAACAGATTTCTCTTTAGTACAGGCATACCCCACTTTTAAGTACACAATGGGGTTTATTTACTAAAGCTGGAAAGTGCAAAAACAGGCTCACTTCTGTATAGAAACCAATGAGCTTCCAGGTTTTATTACCAAAGCTTAATTGAACAAGCTGGGGTTAGAAGCTCATTGGTTTCTATGAAGAAGTGATCCTGATTTTGCACTTTCCAGCTTTAGTAAATAAACCCCATTGTGTACTTAAAAGTGGGGTATGCCTGTACAGAGGCCTCCTACCACCAGAAGCACCAGTACATGCACTCCGGATCCAATAACTCAGTCTAGAGTATTAAGAAGTGGTTAATTGTCATTGCTGTATGTTTATCCACTGAATGAAATATATTGGTTTTCTTGGTGTACTCATGATTACCCTCATGTAACTTATCACTGATTTCCAATAAATTGAAATGTTTTACACCTGCCTGCTTCATTTAAAGTCCCAACCCCCAGTCCTCCTGTTTGTTTCAGTCTAGAGTATGTCTTTTTGAATGTATTTCTTGCAAAACTTTATCAGGAGAGGGGTTAGGGCATGGGATACTCCAAAATGCTGAACAGTAACACTGCACACTCTTATCTTGGCTCCCAGCCCATAATTCTTCTGAGGATAGGGGAACGGCCAGTATTCTAAGATCCCGTGTGAGCTGTCTCAGTCCACAGCTACCTCTGGCACTTACATCCCAGAAGCATACAGTCACTGGGGATCACAATAGAGAGTCAGTACTCACAAGTCTCTAGGCCAGCTTCCTTCGGACACCGTCCAGTGAGGGAGACAATCCTTCTCCAAACCAGATCCCTTATAGTGAGGTCCTACAGCCATTTCCTCAACAAGATCAATTCAGGTCCTCAGCTCTGCCACAACGGAGACCTCAGAGAACTGCTACACCATCCACAGGCTGCTTTAGGGGGCAGCAGCCCCAGAGGCTTTGGAACCCTCCCTGCCGAGAAAAGAACAGGGCTTCAGGGCTCCAGGCTCCAGGGCTCTAGGGCCTTATGCCGCGTACACACGGTCGGAATTCTCGTTGGAAAAAGCTATGATGGTTTTCCCATAGGAATTCCGATGGAATTTCGCCCAAACTGTCTTGCCTACACACAGTCACACCTAATTCTGACGGTCAATAACACCACGGCATACAACGCGTTTGACAGCACTATAAAAGGGAAGTTTAATGCTTCTGAGCATGCGTCAAATTGTTTCCGAGCATGCGTCGGAATTTTGCGTGTCGGAATTGCATACACACGATCGGAAAATCCGATAGAAAGGTTTTCCGTCGGAAAAATTAAGAACAGGTTCTCAATCCAAAGTCCGTCAGAAATTCCGACAGAAAAAGACCGATGGGCATACACACGGTCAGAAAATCCGATGAAAAGCTCCCATCGGACTGTTTCCATCGGAAATTCCGACCGTTTGTACGCGGCATTAGACTGTTGATCATCTCCCCAGCCACCTTTCTGGATGCTCCTCTCCAGGGATTGGCTAGGCCATAATAAATCTTCAGGCTGGTAATTTAAATCTCCCGCCCTATGTTCTGGAAGATTCTTCCAGGGGCAGGCAATCAAACTACCAGCCTATGAAACCCTGAACAGACCAGAACAATCAAAAGAAGTCCAAAGCTAAATTTAGTTAGCCTAGCATCCTACGCTAGGAGGGTGCTACATCAACCTAATGCAAATATAGAGGAAGAGCAATAACCTGTAGTGCCTAACAACAAATACATTTTCATTATCAGGATTACACTAAACTGATGTATGAGCAGATACTATAGAGTACTGCACATCGATGAACCTTTTATGATGCATTTCTAGGAAAGTCAGAATTAACTGAAAACTGGTAACAGGTCTGCTCACACATATTCAGCACAATTGAATGATTTTGATTCATTAGAGAAGCTCCGTTTCTCCCAGTTCACCAGATTCTTCTGATCTGTTACCTCTAATCATTAGTTAATCATCGGATTACACATGAAATACAAATATTTTGAAACAACTGTGCAAAAATTTTAACATTTATTGACAAAAGAAATGAACATAGCAAACAATAGTCAATTATCCTCAATTGTATAATAAAGCAAATCTCATGCAGATCCTTAATTATAACTCATCCCATAAAGAACATAGGGGGTTATTTACGAAAGGCAAATCCACTTTGCACTACAAGTGCAAAGTGCACTTGAAATTGCACTGAAAGTGCACTTGGAAGTGCAGTCGCTGTAAATCTGAGGGGAAGATCTGAAATGAGTGGAAGCTCTGCTGATTTTATCATCCAATCATGTGCAAGCTAAAATGCTGTTTTTTAGTTTCCTTGCATGTCCCCCTCAGATCTACAGCGACTGCACTTCCAAGTGCACTTTCAGTGCAATTTCAAATGCACTTTGCACTTGTAGTTTGCACTTATAGGGAAAAGTGGATTTGCCTTTAGTAAATAACCCCCATAGTTCTCTGCTTTTGAGTCCTGACCTGCCCTCTGCTTTTCTCACCAACCCGGCCTTAGCCCATGAACTCCCTTCAAGTGATTTTAATCAGAAAGATGGAACATTTTGTGCCTTCTAGAATGGGTAGCATTGGAGGGTGTGATGGGGGTGGGGTGGTTGATTGGGGGGGGGGGGGGCTACAGAGCTGAGAGATCTGAACTTTCAGATAAATAATACAAAAAAGACCACGATGGGTTATATGAACTATTGTAGCTTAGACTACTAAGAGGGTGTGAACAAATCTTTGGTTTTCTGCCATGCAGTCCGTTTTTTTCCACTAGGGGCCTCTGCTGGTGAGCTGAGTGAATTGCAGATTCCTGTCCAGGATGTCTGTCTACTGGCAAAAAATTGGTGTCACTTGAATCAGTACGTCCAAGTCTTGGCTCTTTATCAGTGGTCACATCAGTATAACATCATCCTGAAATTGTGAATTTTATTTACAGAAGTATAGGGAAGTAAATAAATTGTATTTATTGTCCTTCTCCACCAAAAAGGGAAATGTTCAGAGCCTGATATATATTTTTAATCAGATAGCTTTTATTGTATGCTTTTTAACACTTTTTATAAATACAAATTTGTAAAACAGAAATAAGGTACATTACATGTAGAGGAGGGATAATCTTGGGGTGGAAGCAAGGAACCAACAGGAAAAAGAAGGAGGACAAAATTGATACTTTGTTTCCACTATTGATAGCAATAATAACTATAATCCTTTCAATGTAGTATTTGTAGTTTGACCCTTCAGCCCATTTGGGTGCATCAAATCTCTACACAATTGATATCTGAAAACAAGAGAAAAGATTGAATTTCGAACCTCAACACGCTAGTCTGAAAATCATACAGCATTACCAAACATCTCCTTCTTCTTAGCAACAGACTCTTTCCAGGCACATGATAAAATCAATGTAACTGAATGAGAGCCGTCTTACTGCACACTACTGAACTCATTCCGACTTCAGACAAGGTTCCTGTACTACTTCAATCGGACTTCTAGGCAACTTGTACCCATAGAATTCAATAGAAGTCGCCTCCAAAGTCGGATCGTGTCTTGAAGCAACAATACAGGAAGAGAAAATTGTTTTCTCAGGCAAACCCCTCCCTCCCCCCCTCCCTCCCACAGAGCTGATTGTTGTTTGATTGGCCACTGGAAAGTCGCCTGTCCTGGAGGCGACTTGAAGTCGCCTTGTAAGTCGCCCCAAGTGGCGCTGTGGTGCGAGCTCAGGTCGTGTCCAGGTCGCCTCGCAAAGTCATGGCCAGAGTGGTGTTGCCCCTGTGTGAACCGGCTCTAAGTTGCAGGTAATGTTCCCTTATTGACAATGGGATTGATTGACTAAAGGCAAATAGACTGTACACTTTGCAGGTTAGTAAATGAGGTGGATCTCTCTTGACTTTTATCATCCAATCATGTGCAAGCAAAAATTATGTTTTATTTTACATTTTCCTTGCATGTGATTGGGTATTCTTTGCAAAGAGAAGCTTTCCCTCATTTACTAAGCTCTGGAGTAAATGCATTCGCAAAGTGCAACTACACTTGCAAGGTGCCTAGTCTATTTGCCTTTAGTAAATCAACCCCTACGTGTCTTGCATATCAGAATGGCAAACAATGAGATAAGATAAATGAGAAGATATATGAGAAAGCAATAATAACCTTCCTTTTTTTCATCCTGAATATGATTCAGTAGACTCTTCTGTGCCTTCTATTACACAACAAAGCAGACTGCGTATCCACTCCCCCGGAAGAAGGCACTCCGCTATGCTCTTATGGTGGATTTTCCATTGGCATTGTCATGTCCTTTGCATGGCTTTGGACCCTGCATTGGTCTTGATGACGTCAGGACCTTAGACTGCTGGAGCGTGCAGAAGAAGAAGCTGCTGGGACTGGTCTAGCAGCACGGAGGAGCAGAGGATTGGGGTAAGCAGATCCTTTTTTCTATGTCCCGTAGAATGAGCAATCAACCCTTGCAGTACACACGCTGCACACGGTCATTTTTTACATTTCCTGGAGTTGAGCATTAACTGAACAAGCTGAAGACAACGATAGAAGCTGATTTGTTTGCAACAGCTACTAGAGTTTATGGGGGTTATTTACTAAAGGCAAATCCACTTTGCACTACAAGTGCAAACTACAAGTGCAAAGTGCACTTGAAATTGCACTAAAAGTGCACTTGGAAGTGCAGTCGCTGTAGATCCGAGGGGGACATGCAAGGAAAATAAAAAACAGCATTTTAGCTTGCACATGAATGGATAATAAAATCAGCAGAATTTCCTCTCATTTCAGATCTACCCCTCAGATTTCAGTGCAAAGTGGATTTGCCTTTCATAAATAACCCCCTATGTCTTCTCCGGGTTTGATAAACCCCCCCCCCCCCAATGTTTATTGGGTCCTCGTGTTTTCAAGACTTACACACGTATGCTTGTATAAGAATTTAGGAGCTGTGTGACTATTCTTACCACTTTTGTTATGACTGCAGTTTGTCTTTATTAGAACTATGTAATGTTATTTTAAATTTTATTAATATGATTATGGAAGGATAGGGAAGATTTGGTAATTACAGCACATGCAAGCGGTGTGAATGGCACTATGGGGTTGGTTTACTAAAGGCAAATAGACTGTGCACTCTGCAAGAGCAGTTGCTCCAGAGATTAGTAAATGAGCAGAAGCTCTGCTGACTTCCATCATCCAATCATGTGCAAGCAAAAATGCATTTTTTTTTTTCCTTGTTTATGATTGGGTATTCTTTCCAAATTAAAGCTTTACCTCATTTACTAAGCTTTGGGTCAACTGCACCTGCAGAGTGCGCAGTCTATTTGCCTTTAGTAAATAAAAGTGATTTTACTCTCCCCTAGAATAAATCACCAGTAAATCCTTTCAGCGTAGCCCCACTGCAAAAAGAGAATTTTCACATTTCCCAGAGTCGGGCTTTAACCGCTTGCCGACCAGCCACCGTCATTTTACGGCGGCAGGTCGGCACGATCCCGCGAACCGTTGTAGCTATACGTCGGATTGCGGAATTTCAATAGCAGGCAAGCGCACATACCAGCTGCACTGCAGGGGTGCCGATGCTCGTGGCTGATAGTCGCGATGACTGCTGGTCACGAGCGATCACGAGCACGAGAGGCAGAACATGGACGCGTGTGTGTAAACACACAAATCCCTGTTCTGTTCTGAGAGGAGTGACAGGTCGTGTGTTCCTGTTAGCTAGGAACCACGATCCGTCACTTCCTCTAGTCAGTCCCCTCCCCCTTCAGTTATAAACACGTAGCAGGGAACACAGTTAAACCCTTAATCGCCCCCTAGTGCTAACCCCTTCCCTGCCAGTGACATTTTTACAGTAATCAGTGCATTTTTATAGCACTGATCGATGTATAAATGCCAATGGTCCCAAAAATGTGTCAAAAGTGTCCGATGTGTCTGCCATAATGTTACAGTCCCGATAAAAATCGCAGATCGCCGCCATTACTGGTAAAAAAAATTAAAAAAATAAAAATAAATCTATCCCCTATTTTAGGGATATGCAATTAGCGGACCTCCAGCTGTTGCAGAACTACAAGTCCCATGAGGCATAGCAAGACGCTGACAGCCACAAGCATGACACCCAGGGGCAGAGGCATGATGGGACTTGTAGTTTTGCAACAGCTAGAGGTCGGCTAATTGCATATCCCTGCCCTATTTTGTAGACGCTATAACTTTTGCAAAACCAATCAATATACGCTTATTGCGATTTTCTTTACCAAAAATATGTAGAAGAATACATATCGGCCTGAACTGAGAAACAATTTGCCTTTTAAAAAAAAAAAATGGGGATATTTATTATAGCAAAAAGTACAAAATATTGTGTTTTTTTTTTGCAAAATTTTCGCTGTTTTTTTGTTTATATCGCAAAAAATAAAAACCGCAGAGGCTATCAAATACCACCAAAAAAAAGCTCTATTTGTGGGAAAAAAGGACGCCAATTTTGTTTTTTTTCAAAGAAAAGGTGATGTTTTTGTTTAAAACTGCATTGGTGTTATCATATGTATCTAAATGTGAATAATCAAAAGTAAGTGATTTTCTTTTTTAAATGTCTTTTTTTTTTGTATTTGAGTTCCACTTGAAATATAACTCTTTACTCCACATTGGTGTAAATCATGATTCCGCTTAAAACTGCAACGATCATCTTGTCACAGTGAATGCACTCCATTTTTCTGCCAGAAATCTGTCCTCCTATAATAAAATATAACAATGGTAGGAATGCATTAGCCACAAAAAATACTTACTGCAGTTCAACTATAATAGACCGTGGTCCCTGGAGATGTGCTATATGTTGACCCTATCTCTTTGTTACTTAAACATTGTTTTATGTGCAGCGATACAGTAGGCAAACATTGTATCCAGATAGTAGGCTGAATAATTAATAACCCGGCATCACAGTGTGATCTGTTATATTTGCTTACAATATATGGACTTGCTTTTAAAAACCTGTGATAAAGGTGCAGAACAGCGACTTGTGGTCCCCACAGCTCACCCCTCCCTATCTGTCATCCGCACAGGCTACACGATAACCACAGGCCGCAGGAACCATCGCAACTAAGTAATATAAATCTCTACACGGCCACAATACTCGATAGTGACTTCAAAAGCCATGGATATATTAGTTTCATTACTCATAGAACTTAGATAAATCTCCCAGGAAAAGCCACAATGACTAACTTTTGTTGATGATCTTAAAATGAGATCAGTTAGACTAAAATAAATATCAATACACCCCTATGTAATTCCTGGTTTTATTTGATTTACTGTTTTGGCCAAGGTACACATTTGTCTTATTACCATTTCAGCTGTAGTGGAATCTCCGTAATCCCACAAGGTGTCGCTTTATGTGGAGTTCCTGGGGAATTACCTCCAGATTCTGACAGCCAAGTGTGTTCTGCATTGTATTTCTTGTTATTATTTTCTATATGGGTCCATGGCGCAGTTTTATGGTCTTCAACCCACAGCATACTCTATATTAAAGTGTTACTAAACTCACAACAGTAAAATCAGTCTGTATATACAGTAAAGCATCCTTTGTTATACTAACTGTGGGACCGAAGGTGTTAATCCTCTACACTGTGTAAAAAGGCTGTTTGATCCTGTTCTCTCTGATCCTCCCCTTCTTTCACTGTCCCCAATCCATCTCCTGATAAGACGGAGGCTTTGGAGTCACTCTGTACATTCTCAGTTTGGTGTGTATTGGTGGAGAGTTTTTTTTTTTCCTTTGGAGGGTGCATGCGATTGGCACAGAGCCAATCAGCACTGTCCAGACCAGAGGGTGACGGGTCCTGTAGCCTCATAGGACAATCAGAGCAGAATGAAAACTCCTCCTACAAGCTTTAACCAGACACTGATAGAAGTCACAAGACTGCTATAACTGCTGATGAGAAAAGGTATTTAGCAGTTTATAAATACTAAAAGAATTGCATTTCCATGTTCTGTGTACTGTAGGAGACCAGATATAGTGAATGCAGGGTCCTGGGTTTAGTAACACTTCAAATACTTTCTTTAGCCCCTTATAAAGTGGAGTGACAATCTAAATCATGGGTGCTCAACCTGTGAACCTCCAGTTGTTGCGGAACTACAAGTCCCATCATGTCTTTGTCTTTGAAAGTCAGGCTTGTAACTGTCAGCCTTACAATGCCTCATGGGAACTGTAGTTGCGCAACAACTGGAGGGCCACAGGTTGAGCACCAATGATCTAAATATTGAAAAGATGTATGTTCAATGCAGAACATTGTACTGAAAGTGAAAGGTGGAGACACCAATTCTGTAAAAATGTAACAATGTCGACTAACTTAAACAATTTATACTAATAAAAAAATAATATATATATATATAAAAAAAAAAAAAAAATACTGAAAGAACCCATGCAAATAGCCTCCATGATGTTCTATCAGGAATGATCAGAACGTCTAATAAAATAAACATTCACTGGATAGTACATATTAGCCAAACTGCACATAACAATGTACCTGTATACCCAACATGTCTGTGCTGAATCAGCAGAAAATAACAGCACTTGTCAAACAATTTTCCGAGCTAATATACTCTTCAGTGTCCCAACACTAATCTGCAGATATTATTTTAGTCACATAAAAATGTATGTTTGTTTCAGAACTCAATTTGAACTAATGCTTGGATATCCTAAATTATGGGTACTTTTAGGTCCACTTGCAGTTATGCCACCCTGTATACCATGACTATTACGGCCTCATGCACACAGGACATTTTGCAAACTAATCTAGAAGTCTTTCCTCCTGGCAGCAGCATTTTATCAGAAGTCTTAGGCATGTTTACAGGCATCAAGAGCTTGAGTATTCATTCATTTAATTGGCCAGAATAATAATTTATTTGGAGCAAATATAGTCTGTCGGTTAAGCACCAGTTTTATCCAAGGAAACATTGGTGCCATGCTAAAATCCAAAACGTCTCATTTATATACTGTTTGTATATATTGTGGTGCTTGAACCATAGAACATGCTCACCTATATTTTCTTAGGCTCAAAATCAGAGATTTGGCAAATTGACTAGCTAGGCTGGCATTAAATTATGAACCATAGTCTCTCACCAGGTAGGCTAGGTCCTCTAGGTCAGTTAATCATATAAAAATATGGAATGCACGGAAAATAAAGAAAAATTTGAAATTCACGAAAAAAATAAAGAGAAATGTGGAATGCACATTTTAGCATACCAAAATCAAGATTGAATCCAGGTACTAAGTTAAAGCAGAGCCCAACCATATCTGAGAACCACAGACTGAAAACACTAATTAATTCATTTTTAGTATACAAAGTAAACTCAACCATCCATCCATGTCTCCATGCTCTATTTTGTGGAGAAATAACTAAGAACCCCCCCCCCCCCCCCCCCCCGCTGCTTCCCCCAGCATTTTTAGCTATGGCCATCTTGAGTAAGGGCAGATGATTCATGCAGCATTTACTTCCAGGAATCCGTCTGCCCTTAGCTAGGGTTACCACTTTTTCTTTGTGGCGCACAGCACATTTTTTTATACACTTTAGAATTGTAACAGAACTGGGACACCTTTAAGCACTCCAAAGGGAATAGTAATGTGGCGCACATAGTGCCCCCTCACCCTTCTGTCAGGCCCTGTTCCAAGCCACATTCCTGTGTGAATAATGTGTCTGGGTTTCAGGTGGACTGAAACCAGGAGACATGATTCAAAACCTGAACTGTGAATACCGGATAGGTGGCAACCCAACCCTTAGAATAGGCATGCCTAGGCCAAAAAACAGGAAGCAACTGAACAAATGTAAAATAAAAAATAAATAAATAAAACAATATAACAACCTATCCATTTACTAAGGCTGGCTTTAAAAAAAAATGGTAATTGAAAGTGATACCCAGGAAACATTGTAACTGAGTTTTAAATACATCACTACAGACACACTCACATCTTTTAAGCAGAACTGAAACATCTTTTTATTTGCAACATCCTTCTCAGAGAACTTCAGTGGGCAGTGTTCAGAACCAGCGAACATACAAAGCTGCATTTTGAAGCCTCTTATTCAGGGCAATTCATGGATACTGGCAGCAATAGGCATTTGAAAAGCAGTGCGTACAATGACAGAAGATTAATGCCACAATAAAAGGTATTCTAAGTCAGATACATGATGTTTAAATGCAAAATCTTTGGGGTTGGGGCAGCTGTTCATGGTGGCCAATCAGCTTCTAACTTCAGCTTGTTCAGTTAAGCTTTGACAAAAATCCTGAAAGCTGATTGGTTTTTATGCAGAGCTGCACCGGATTTTGCAATCTCCAGTTTAAATAAATCAACCCCATAGTCTAAGTAGAGAAAACTGTCCCCTTCTAGCATGCTGCAGAGTGGGATCCTTACTTTCTGTGTGGATGCAGCGGTCTCTCTGCAGAGGCCCACCACTCTGCATGCTGAGTCAGAGCTAAAGCTCTCCAATCATCCCAATCCATTGTTGATTACAGAGCTTTAGGTCTGACTCAGCAGTGGTTGTGTTGAACAGTTGCACCAGATTTCGCACTTTGCAGTTTTAGTAAATTATCCCCTTTGCGATAGCAACACAGTTTGGCATTACAATTACACACACACATTCAAGGGCCACTGGGTATATTGGAGAAATACCTATCCAGCTCACTGTAATCACATCAATACTCCTAGCTTGCACTGATCATACAAATATTTAACTATAATATAGACCCTGAAGGATGAAAATAAAATAAAGTGAATGAGGCATTCTCTGGTTCCTGGGTAAGAGCATAGAGAATCGGTGTTGGACTAGTAATAGATAACAGATCTGGAATTTAATTTATAAACATGGCAACTCACATTATGAAAAATGTATGAAGCCCAATAAAGCATCAGTGTTTTTGAATTAAATTATGCTATAAAGTGATACTAAACACATTGTTTAATTTACATTGTCCCTTCTATTTCTGTATATGGATGATGGCACTGTAATTATTTTAATAAAAAAACAAAAACATATCAGAACCTTTTTCCTAATCAATAGTCAGCTGTCACATGACCCAGATCTTTCCCAGCCTGTCTGCAGGGAAACATAAGCATGAAGAGCTTCTAGTCCTCTGCTGCTGGTCACATGTTCAAAATAAAAAAAAACAGCCTTTGAGATAAAGAGTAAAAATAAATAAATATTATCAATAAACTGTTTTAAATTGGCCTATAAATATATATTTTAAATCAAATCTTTATTATTTTGTGGAAATAACATGGTGTGGGCGGATTCATGCCAGTCACAGGCTGTTGTACACTCCTCCAGCCTGTGTCTTAGAATAAGAGGGAGGTGAAGCCATCATTAATCTACATGTAATATCCCCCCCCATTGTGTTTAGCTGGTTAGTGGCATGGGAGAGGAAGGAGGAGTGGGCTTTCATTTACCACTACGTAGTAAATGAAACATGGGCTGCTCAGATGTGATAGGGAGGAAATGCTCAGGATAGAAACTCACAGAAAACTGAGCATGTGCAGAGGTGCCACCACAGCTGCAAAATCGCCAGGTGAATTGGGAACTTGGACAGAAGAAATAGAGAGCAGCAGGACCCTCCAGTTTTTGTTGCAGAATACACAAAGCGAATCTCATAATGAGTATGAACAGCGTGTAATATATAATTTATTGATAGTTTTTTATGATGTGGGTTTAGTGACACTTTAAGGAATGTGTTCATATGTTTCCCATAGGACATGATGCCAGCCCACTCATACTCACAAATCCAAGCTGGTATTATATTGCAAATTGGCTGAGAATTTGTAATTTCCTAATATGCTGAGCTTCAATTGTAGAAGAGCCCAGTGCCTTTTTTTTTTATCAAATGCCAACTTAATTAGGAAGTTGACACTTTAATTTGCCTATCCTGCTTCCCATTCTTGAACAATAGCTGGTGATGCAACCTATCAAAGTGATTGGTCAATAGGGAGGTATAGGAAGTGAGAAGTAACAGACCAAATCATAACTTTTAAGCTGAAGTTGGTGTTTGCATAAAAGAACACTCTCAGTTTTGTGGCAATCGTCCCACTCTGTTTATAGCAATCATCAGTCCACCCCAATTCTGGCAGCTATGCCTGACAGGTAAAATCCATTTGGTAATTACCAGAAGAGTATCAGACTGAAGTGTGGCTATATATTTGTTTTGTCATTGTTATGTAACCAGTAATGAGTAAAGCCTGGTACTCACTAATATTTTGTTTTGTTTCACCCAGCGGGTTGAGAGAAAAAAACTGACAGCTCCGGTCGGAGCCGCTGTACTAACGTTCTGACATGTGGATGTGGAAATACGGGGCAATTTAGGAAACAGCGATCACAGGTCTATTAGTTTCAGCATAAATCACACAAATAGGAAACACCAGGTTAATAGAAAGACACTGAATTTTAAAAGAGCCAACTTCCCTAAACTGCACTCCTTGCTAGAAGATATTAAATAGGAAAAATCCTAGGAACAAAGAACACAGAGGAAAATTGGAGTGCTTAACAAACATATTAAATAAAGGTATTGGCCCAATGCATATTTAAAAGAGCTAATAAAATCCTGGATGGCTTAACTCCAACCTAAAAATGCATAGGAAAAAAGCAAAGGAGAAGGCCTTCAAACAATACAAGGCTGAGGGGTCATCATCAGCATTCCATTTTTACAAAGAATACAACAAGAAATGTAAAGGTGTAATCAGGGCGGCTAAGATAGAACACGAAAGGCACATAGTTAAGGAGAGTAAAAAAAAAAAAAAACAAGAAATTCTTTATGTAAATAAATAGTAAGAAAGGGAGGTCAGAACATATTGGTCCTATAAAGGATGATGAAGGAAATCTGGTTACAAAAGATGGAGATATGGCAAAGGTTTTGAATTTCTTCTTCTCCCCAGTCTTCACAAGGAAAACGGGGGGATTCAGTAACCAAGACTGCAATGTTTACCCTCATGACAAGTCACAGGAAGCAGCCTCATGGCTAACAGAGGATAGAATTAGCAATAGACTTGAAAAACATAACATTAATAAGTCACCAGGACCAGATGGCTTGCACCCGAGGGTCCTTAAAGAACTCAGTTATTGCCAGACCATTGTTTTCTAATTTTTATGAACAGTCTACTGACTGGAATGGTACCAGCTGATTGGAGAAAAGCCAATGTAGAACCAATAATCACATAGTTACATAGTTAATCGTGCTGAATAAAACACAAGTCCATCTATTTCAACCATTAGAAAAAGTAACTAGATAAAAGACCTCCATATACACAATCCTAAACGAATGCCCCGTACACACAATTGGATTTTCCAGCAACAAATGTTGGATGTGAGCTTGTTGGCGGAAAGTCCGACCGTGTGTATGCTCCATCAAACATTTGTTGTCGGAATTTCCGCCAACAAATGTTGGCTAGCATGCTCTCAAATTTTCCGGCAACTAATGTTTGTTGTTGAATTTTCCGATCGTGTGTACACAACTCCGTCAGACAAAAGTCCAAAGTACAAACACGCATGCTCGGAATCACGCATCACTATTGAACTTCCTTTATATCGGCTTGCCGTACGTCTTGTACGTCACTACGTTTGTAATTGTTGGCCAACATTTGTGTGACCGTGTGTATGCAAGACAAGTTGGAGCCAACAACCTTTGAACAAAATTCCACGGTTTTGTTGTCGGAAAGTCTGATCGTACGAGGCATTACAGTTGATCCAGAATTGATCCAGAGGAAGGCTAAAGAGACCCTATAAAGCATGGTACAATTTGCTGCAGGATGGGTGGGATTTTCCAACATGGAGGGTAAATGAGATTTGGGGGAGCAGTAACAGAATAGCTTCAATAACTTCCAGAAACTGAGAAGCAGATGCAAACTCAGGGAAAAAGTGATTGGAGATTGGAGGGGGTTTGGAGATGAGACACAGAAGGAAAATATGGAGACAGCGTTAGTCACCTGCAGAAGCTCAAAATCCGTAACTGAAGAGAAGCACAGATGACTGGAAAATCATTCACAGAGGAAGAATCCAGGATAGAGTAAATTCATTGTAGTTCAATCTTGAACTAATTTCTTGTAACCTGCCAAGCATATGGTATTTTACATTATTTTTGCAGAAAACATCACTAGTTTGGGAATAATTATCTATTTATATTGCAAGCTGCCCATTCGGTTCACGTGTTTCTGAATATTTATTAGAAGTACAGACTGCTTTTCTGAGTTATTTGGTAAACTGGACAACAAAGTAGACTACTTATCTATGCTGGAAAGACCTGGGCAAGAGCCCATAATTATTTGTTAATTATAATCAAATAACAGTCTTCAGTGCCTAATTACCTTTTTTTATTGTTTACTTTATAGGAAGGAAACAGCAGAATGCAAACATTTGGAATCACAGTTGTCAATGTAAAAATACAGAGATCAGGTCAATTTATCTTTCCTATGTGATACAATACCAGTTTATAGATTGTTTACCGTATATACTCGAGTATAGGCCGTCCCGAGTATAAGCCGAGGCCCCTAAATCACCACAAAAAAATGGGGAAACGTATTGACCCGTGTATAAGCCGAGGGGCAAAAATGCAGCAGCTACTGTAAGTGGAAAAAGGGTCAGCAATGCAAATCTGAATGTCCCCTGTACAGACCCCCGTGTCCCCATTGCAGCCCGTGTCCCCATTGCAGCCTACCTGTGCCGATCCGCCGATCCGTGGGTCCGGGGTCCTGGGTCCTGTGTCCGGGGTCCCCAGGCCTGGGTCCTGGGTCCTGGGTCCGGGGTCCGGGGTCCGGTCCCGCTCTGTCCTCCCCACAGCGTGTATTACAGGCGCCATTAAAATTTAAAAGCCGCGCCTCCTCGTCCGTGATAGGAGGAACACTTTTTTCCCAGCAGTCAGTGTTCAGTGTTCCGCCTATCACGGATATCCTCTCATCCTCGTCCATGAGATGAGAATGACAGGCCATCCGTGATAGGCGGAACACTGTAATGCTGGGAAAATTAGTGTCCGCCTATCACGGACGGGTGGGAGGAGGCGGCGCGGCTTTTGAACACCGCCGTCTGTCTGCATGACAAGCTGTTCATGTAGGTAGACGGCGGTGACTCGAATATAAGCCGAGAGGTGGACTTTCAGACCTAAAAAAGGGTCTGAAAATCTGGGCTTATATTCGAGTATATACGGTAATTCCAAGTATTCTGGAGTTTTGGATTTGCACACAGTTAAATTGAAACTCCAGTTAACATTTTTTCTTATTGTTTTCTATATCACCACACTCTGTCTTCACAGTCGGTCCCAGTGACTATTTGTCATCAGTACTGGAAGTGAGGGGAACTCTCACTATAGGGACCTAAACAACAATATAACCAAGGCCAAGGTTCAGTTCCTTCTCAATCATAGGTGTACACAGCCTATTGCATTAGAGTGTGCACCCCAAACCTCAAACATACATGCGTGTGTGTGCATGTGTGTAGATATACACACATGAAATTTAATAGCATCCCAATCTTAGTCCATAGGGTTCAATATTGGGTTGGCCCACCCTTTGCAGCTATAACAGCTTCAACTCTTCTAGGAAGGCTGTCCACAAGGTTTAGGAATGTGTCTATGGGAATGTTTGACCATTCTTTTTTTTTTTTTATTATTTTTATTAAAAATTTCATAATACAAAGTTATTAGGTCAGGACAATCAAGTTCCTCCACCCCAAACTTACTCATCCATGTCCTTATGGACCTTGTTTATGCACTGGTGTTGGAACAGGAAGGGGCCATCCCCAAACTTCCCACAAAGTTGGGAGCATGAAATTGTCCAAAATGTCTTTGTAAGCTGACGTTTTAATTGTTGCCTTCATTGGAACTAAGGGGCCAAGTCCAACCCTTGAAAAACAACCCGCACCATAATCCCCCCTCCACCAAATGATTTTGACCAGTGCACAAAACAAGGTCCATAAAGTCATAAATGAGCGAGTTAGGGGTGAAGGAACCTGACTGGCGTGTACTGTACTGTACAATCGTGACCTCAACCAAATAGAACACCTTTGGGATGAATTAGAGCGGAGACTGCGTGCCAGGCCTTCTCGTCCAACATCAGTGCCTGACCTCGCAAATACCCTTCTGGAAGAATGGTCAAACATTCCCATAGACACACTCCTAAACCTTGTGGACAGCCTTCCTAGAAGAGTTGAAGCTGTTATAGCTGCAAAGGGTGGGCCAAATCAATATTGAGCCCTACGGACTAAGACTGGGATGGCATTAAAGTTCATGTGCGTGTAAAGGCGGGTGTCCCAATACTTTTGGCAATATAGTGTATATACTGTATATATGGCACACACACTCTTATAAATAAATGTATTAAAACATGAACAGTGTCAGGGTGTCAGCAGAGCACCAGAGATGAAAGGAGATTCCTCCAATGGGTAAAGAGACAATAAAAACCTGACAAAAGGACTATAAAGGCTGGTTCACACCAGAATTGCACAGGAATGCAGTGCATGTTCCTGTGCGATTCCTATATGTTCCTCTGAAGTGTGATTTTCAGCCCATTTGCCCCAAATCGCATAAAAAGTAGTGCATGCAATACTTTTGAAAAATGTACACTGTGGCACCATATGATCTGGTGCCCACAAACACAGTGTCTGGCACCTGCACAGATTGCAAAGGCAGTTTTATTATGAATTCAGTGCTGGAAACACGCACAGAAAGCTCCTTTCCTGCACCGCGTTCTAGTGTGCACCGGTACTAAAAGGCCTCTTATCTACCCAAACCCAATAAAAAGTTTTGACTGATTTTTTACCTCACACACAAAGAGGATTCTTCTGAAAGAATTAGTTGTTTCAATACAGTCTACAGTTATACACCAGAAGCATTGCATCAAAAATGAAGGGTAGTGATAAGCAAACTGGAGAGTGCTAAGCAGTAAAAGTGATTAAAAGACACATATAAAAACTGTATTTCAATAACTGTACACAGATTTTATCCATGTGAATATAAGGTTACTGTTGCCTGTACCCCTGGCTGCGCTATAGTTTGTCCCAAGCCTCATTCCTGTCACTTTACTGTACAGCTTGGTCAGCAAGTAAGACTCCATGCACACTGAAGCTCATAAACAGCCGTTTTTTGGAGTTTGGCCGTTTTTTTTAACAGCCCATAAACTCCCTTCTATGTTATTCTATGTGTCCATGCACACGTTTTTAGATGTTTATCAGCAGTGGAGTTTATGGGCTGTTTTCTGAACACCATAAAATTGCATTCATGAGTCGTTTTTCTGCCCACAAAAAACACCAATCGCTCATAAACGCTGATAGATGTCCATAAACACTCAAAAACGTGGCTCACCAGCGTTTTTTAATGTTTTTGATCCATTGAAAAAAAGAAAATCCACAAAAAAAGGCTAAAAAACACTAATGCGGAAAAACGAAAAAAAACAAACGCTAATAAACGCTATTGCAAAAACTTTAAAAAACGTTGAAAGACTCACTGCAAAGCTACTGCTGTTTTTGTAACATTATTTTAACTTCCAGTGTGCATGGAGCTGTAAAGAAACATATACATAAAGATATGTGAAATAAAAAAGGAAAGTATCTATACCAGTGATGGCGAACCTTGGCGACCTAGATGTTTTGGAACTACGTTTCCCATTATGCTCAACTACACCGCATGAGCATCATGGGAAATGTAGTTTCAAAACATCTGGGGTGCCAAGGTTCGCCATTACTGATCTATACAGTCTATGTATGTATTAACTATATACAGTTATTAGAATACAATATTTTTGTGATTAAAAAAAATCCAAACAAAGGTATCTGTAGCATATTTTCAAAGAGCAGATATTTAACATTATTGCTTTAATCATTGATTTGTGTCACATTTAAAAGTTTGTCTTTCCCTACTTTGCCTATTGTATTAAAGTGCTAGTTCACCTTAAAGAACATTTTGCAAAAGCCCTTAATGCAATTTCATATCCTCTGAATAGTAAATACCAGCGCTCCTCCTTCTTCAAATGCTGCACCTCCTCCAATTACACATGGGGGCTCTCCAAAAAAAACGCTGGCCCCTTGATTTCCTTCTGTCCTGCCCTTTCCAGGATGTGCTAACCTCTACAACTGTGCGCCCCCTAGTGGCTGCTCTGTGCAGGTCAATGTAATTGCACTCAGGAGTGGAGATCCAAGAGACCCTGCCTTACCAGTTCAGTGCCCTCACTTTTGCCATTGGAATAAAGCTTGGTCACCAACATGCCACCAGCCTTTGTTTGGGCAATAAAACAAAAGCATAATTTTTGTGGTCTTTACTGCTCTCTCCTCCTGTAACCCACTGCAAGGTAAAGTATGACATACACTGTGGTTGATTTAACAAAGAAGTGCTAAAACTTTTAAAGAGCCACAAGTGATTTGATTACCAGTCGAGGGTCACTGTGAAATTAAATGGTTCAGAATTTCAATTTTTTTATTTTGAATAGCATTGTAAAGAACAATCAGGATCATCCATGGAGCCAGTCCCTGTTGGATGTTTACCCACTGTTTAATCAGAAAAATCGAATTTTTCATGAACTAAATCACCGTTAATCCCATTCTCCCGCTCAGGTGTGACAAGCCAAAAAAGCCCTGAACCGGTGGCGCAGCCTTCACTATATCAGGGTCTTTGCAGCCATCCATTGAATTGCCAAAACAAGGACTGTGGACAATCTAAACAAAAAACAACAGACCAGGGAAGTGAATGCCCTAGTAGTGCAATAAACGTCTTTATTAAGCAAAGATAAAATGACACATAATACACTCACATTCTCCTGGAATGACACAAAGCTCATCACACAATGGTGAGAATCCACCTTCAGGACCCCTGTATGGATACCACTAGATGTAATCCACTCAGCTAAAGACTCCTCTCCCCGTGTCTGTGTTTGGAGAGAAAGAGAAGTGCGAGGATGCAATAGTGGCTTGTGTATGACAGCCGTCAGAATTATGGAGTACCAGCAATCATTCAGTAGAGCGCCAGGTACAAAGGAGGCTGTGCGTGGTGGTCATAGGTTTGAGGTCACTGGCCACATCAGATGGCTCTGTGAGCCACATTTGGCCAGCGGGCCACAGGTTAAGCATGCCTGACTTACTGAATAAATTAAAGCTATGTCCACTACAATCATCCAATCATGTAGTGTGAAAACCCAATTCATTGTTTTAATTCTCCTCCACGTGATTGGGTATTCAAAATGAATCGAGCATTACTTATACAGTGGCCGAGTGGTTAGCACTTCTATCTAGCAGCACTAGGGCTGTTGGTTCAAATCCCAACCATGGCACTATCTGCCTGTAGTTTGCATGTTCTCCCTGTTCCTGTTTATATTTCCTCTGGGTACTCCGGTTTAGTCCTACACTCCAAAGACACACTGGTAGGTTAATTGGCTCCTATCTAAATTGGCCCTAGTATGTACATATATAAATGTGAGTTAGGGACCTTTGTAAGCTCCTTGAGGGCAGGGACTGATGTGAATGTATAGTATATGTAAAACCAGTGCTATATAAGTACCTGTAATAAATAAAATACATAATACAGTGCATATATCACTAATCCACCAGTTTAACAATGGGGATATATCCCATGTTTCTCTTATGGCAAGATACCCAAAGCAGGCACCCCTTTCTGCCTACTGCTCTAGTCCCTATCCTCTTCCTACCACATACTTGTACATGGCTTAAAAAAGTTGATATTTTATATAACTTTTGTCAAAGAAGCCAGCTGGAAAATTGTCATCCGAACAGCGACATCCAATCAAATGCAGCCAAGACAAATGACGGGGTATACAGGTGCCATGGCCACAATGCTCTGAATTGCAGTGCAGCAAAAATGAACCCCTCCCCTTCCGACAGCATTGATGAATTCGACCCATTCAAGGGAATGGACCTGCACTGCAACATCCTCACAAGCATATGCAATGTGGTGTTGTGGGCTTTTAAGGGTTAAAATGGGTGGTGAAGGGGCAATATAATGCAACCTCACTGCCTGTCAAACACTTTCTGAACAGAGGATCCACCACAGATCCTGTTTTTTTGGAGGGCAACTGTAATGTAAACGAGTCCTTACAAGTCTGTGGGAATGCAAAGGCAGCTTGAATCAGGTATAATGCAATATAGAAGGAGGAGAACTGCAGGTCAATTTAACTTGTCAAAGAATTTTGAATGATTTCAATGTCTCAAACTGTCAAAAGTACACGGCATTTGTTGGCCCAAAGTCTGTTGACACTGGCCCTAAGGATCCATTCCCACTTTGGAGTGCAACTTTGGATGTATACAACTTGGATGCAACTTTGGCATTGACCAATGATAATGGACAACTGTTGCATGTTTGACATTCAGGTGTGACTTTCATGCAACTTTTGAGGGTTTGCTCTGCGGTCTATGGCACTCAAGTCACATGAAAGTCAGACCAAAGTAGTCCAGGAATCTTTTTAAAGTTGCTGCGACTTTAAGTTGCACATATTTGAACGGTTGTAATTGAAAAACATGGGATGCGACTTGTAATGCGACTTTAGTGTCCAAAGTAACATGATAAGTCGCACAAGTGTGAATCAAGCCTGAAGGTGTTGATGGACAGATGACAGTCTTTGCATCTGGCCATTTTTTGGCTGGATAATCCAATGTCTTTATGGCAGTGTACAACAGATCTAAATGGGCATTCTCGGAAGAACAAGGTGATTGGACAGAAGGATAACCTTGTCTGATCTCTACTGCTCCCCTTTCCTCCTCCATGGTCCTCCTAAACTGCATCCATGTCTGATAGACCACTATTGTTTGTGACCAGTTCAACCATGGCTCACTGTCAGATGCTAGTGTAGGAGGCTCATGACCTATGCCTCAAACTATTAATCTGGATGATAACAGACACTAATGGCTTTGACCTAATATATAAAATCAATACAACCCATTCAAGAATCACCTAAGGCAGGTAATCTCTGTGATCATTCCCTTTTCTCTTAACCCCTTCTGGCCGACCGTACGCACACATGCGGCCTCGGCTTTAGGGGGTTATACCGGGATGATGCCTGCAGTTACATGTTAGTGCAAATAAAAAAAGTATCACGGACAGTACTCAATTTTCTCTGATCAAAATATGAAACACTTAACTATCATATTGATCTACATTCCTATGATGGGATTTTTTGTAACATTGATAAATTTTCCTCAAAATCCATCGATCACATATAGAGAGAGTTGGGCATATTGTGCTGGGAAACTGTCATGAATGTGACAACTTCCTGCACAAGGTTAGTGGCATCTGGGAACCATGCCAGGAGATTCCCCTGGCTGAAAGCTGAATATAAACAAAGGGGCAGGATCCTGGCTAGTGTCATCACCTAGATATGGCAATGCCCATATTTGGGCAATGAGAAGTCACCCAGGAGGCAGACCTACTGTAATGGGGGACTAATTCTAAGCCGGTGTTCTGTCAAAATAACCAATTCATTGAGATCTCCAATCACGTCACTTCCGGTTACTGTAAACCATCAGTAATTGGAGATTTCGATACACTGTTGTTTTGACACAATACCAGGCAACTGTGTATACCCCGGTACACGCTATTATGAGTGCACATTGTTAGTCCGTTCGGATACAACAAATCGGCGACAACTTTTTTTTCCTCACCCACTGTTCTGTCAAAAATGGTTCGTGTCCACAGTGTACACGGTTGCCATGTACTGTATTGTTCTCCTGGCTTGTGGTTAAAGCTACATGCTTGTATATTTAAACACATCGTCTTGGATCAGTTCTGGGCTTTCCCCATCACCGGTATTGTGTAAAAACAGCAATTCATCGAAAACTCCAATTACTGATGGTTTACAGTAACTGGAAGTGACGTAACTGGAGAACTCGATGATTTGGCTATTTTGACAGAACACCGACCATAGACGTTTCGAATCTTGGCTGGTTCAGCAGGGACTGCCTGAGATTTGAGGCTTGTGTGGGCAGGCTAAACGTACTCAAGTTAATCGATCTATTAACTTGGGTACAACCAACCTCTCGGATTTCACATGCGATTATTGCTAGTGGCTATTATAGCTGCAAGCAGTAATCACGGTTTTCCTATGGCGGGGACTGCTCCCCTGCCGGGACAACACAATGGCTCCACACGAGGGATTCACCCATCAACACTGATTGTGTTGATGGGGAATCAAGTGATTTTCTTTCCTGCAACCCGTGGTTACAGGAAAGAAAATCACTCCATCTATGGCTGTCTTTGGAGTTCCCAATCAGGCTTCACTCACCCAACTCCAAGCCTGAAATCTTCTGTGTACTGTCAATCAAAGGCAAGGCAGACCGGATGGGGAACTGGTTTGCATGTACCCCAGCAGGCTCTGCCCACCCTACTACAAAACTACTCAGCCATGCGCCATTGGCTAGGGAGGGAGCTCGGTAATACTGAGCGGCATTGAGGATGGAGTGCCAAATCCTAAAGTCGGCCATACATGAATTAAAATTCAATCCTTGTATGGGCTGGCTAATTGTACAGAAGTTGACCTACCAATCTACTTCTGTACAACCAGCCTGTTGGGAAATGTCTGCACGATCAGCACTGCTGGCTATAGTCGGCGGTGCTGATCATTATATTCAAATGGTGGGGAAGTTTCCCTGCTGTCAGAATACAATAGTGCAGTAGGAGTGATTCCCTCATCCAGAGGTGTACGTTTATTAAACAGAGATAATTTATCTCATTTCAGTTCTCAGAGAAAAATCATCTCCTCTGGCACCCTGTTTATAAAGCGGAGAACATTTGTTCTCAGAAGAAGAGAGGAGAAGTTTTTCCTCTGAGAACACCTGAGATCTGTGTAGAAGGGGGAGAGCTGCCTGTGATCTTGTGATACCTGTGTGATTACAGAGTAGCAGAGTGAAACTAAAAGTAAAAAGACCATGTAATTACATGAAAAAAGATAAGCACTGACCCTTCGAGCTTTTTTTAAATGATTTTTTTACGCACATTTTGGCACATTCTTTAAATGTGTATTTTGGGCCCTTTTTGTTGCGCATTTTGGCATTATTTACACAAATTTTGCTGCTTTTTAAAATGGCGTTTTTGCGTGGATTTTTTTATTGGGCATTTTGGTGCTTTTCTAAACACACATTTTGGCGCTTTAACGCACATTTTGGCACAGGTTATTTTAACATGCATTTTGGTGTAGTTTGTAACGCACATTTTGGTGCTTCTTTTAGCACATATTTTGGCACTTTTTTAACATGCATTTTGATTTAGTTTTTGGCAAACAGGACATCTGCTAGCCACTTTTTGGGTGCCATTAACAATTAATGGCACCACAAGCATAACATGCAATTTGCATGCGTTTTCCAGAATGCACACAAAAATGCAGGTAAAAAATTGCAAATAAAATGCATTAAAAAAAACACGCCAAAATGTGTGTTGATAAAAGCAGCAAAATGTGCACTAAAAAACTGCACATAAAATGCCATATTTTTACACAATTCCATCACAATTTGGAATTGCGGCATTAATTGCACAGTTCTGCCAACAATTCTGCATTGCCCAGATGTGAATGGGTCCCAAAAGACAATATATTATAACTATAGTGTGTGTGTGTATATATATATATATATATATATATATATGTATATATATATATATATATATATATAAAACACACATATACACACATAAACATATAAATGTATTATTTAGGAAGAAAGAAGCCCTTTTCCTCACATCACAGCAGCTTCTTACCCATATTCTCCACCTCTGGGCTTGAGAATCTGGGGCGGAGATATTTTACAGTGAGCCATCGTAGCTGTACGTCAGCACTTTAAGACGCTGTAGCAGGGTGCGATGCCCGCCGGGCACCTGCGATCGCTCTTGACAGAGCGAGAACTGGGATCTGTGTGTGTAAACACACAAATCCCAGTTCTGTCAGGGGAGAGGAGACAGATTGTGTGTTCCTACTAAGTAGGAACAACGATCTGTCTCCTCCTCTAGTCAGCCACACTCCCCCCAGTTAGAAAAACACATAGGGAACACAGGGGCATCGCCCCTAGTGTTAACCCCTTCCTTGCCAGTGACATTTATACAGTAATCAGTGGCTATTTTTAGCTCTGATCGCTGTATAAATGTCACCGGTCCCAAAAAAGTGTCAAAGGTGTGCAATGTGTCCGTCCCAATGTTGCTGTCCCGATAAAAATTGCAGATCACCGCCATTACTAGTAAAAAAAAAAAATAATAATAAAAATGCCATAAATCTATCGCCTATTTTGTAGACGCTATAACTTTTGTGCAAACCAATCAATATACGCTTATTGCGATTTTTTTTTACCAAAAATATGTAGAAGAATACTAAATAATAAACTGATGAAGAAATTTGTTTTTTTTAATTTATTTTTTGGATATTTATTATAGCAAAAAGTACAAAATATTGTGTTTTTTTTTTTTTCAAAATTGTATTTTTTTGTTTATAGTGCAAAAAATAAAAACCGCAGAGGTGATCAAATACCTCCAAAAGAAAGCTCTATTTGTGGGGAAAAAGGTACATACATTTTGTTTGGGTACAATGTTGCAACACTCACATCGCAAAAATGGCTTGGTCAGAAAGGGGGCAAATCTTTCCGGGGCTGAAGTGGTTAAATTAAAATTGTATGATCTGGTATTGTACAAGAAATTTTTTTGTGTTTGTCCCTTTGGATAATATCAGATGAACTGTCATGATCAGCTCTCAAAAGCTGTTTACTAACTATCAGATTATGTTGATATCAAGGGGACATTTGGGGCCGGGGATCGCAGGTGCTGAATCTGCGTCCAAAAGGCCAGTGACCCACAAGAATTTGGGGGAAGGGCAAGGGGTTGGACTATTGCGGTACAGTTAGAACAAGGATTGAAATAGAAAATAATAATAATAGAAAATGGATTTTTAATACAAAAAATGATTACATACAAAAACATGCACAATAAACATTTCGACTTAAAAGAACAGGTTACCCCTCCTATACAGTTTCACAAACAACGACACTTGATGGCAGGTCCTAGCCCGCAATCTTAACGTTTTGTTTGGATGTGGAGGGGGAAGTCTCGACCGGTTTCGCAGCCTATGCTGCTTCTTCAGGAGAGAAGTCTAAAACAGACATTGGTTTTAAAACATAATTTGCAACCAGCCTTAAAATTACAAAACATTAACAACAAATTACATCAAAAAAAATAATAATAATAGATGAAGGGTGGATCAGCTCACCAGTGCGTATGGAGACCGTATCCCAATAGGTCCAGTTGTATCTTTCCCGGCGGGTATGGGGGTATAGTATGGAATCGGCTAAGACAATGTAGTAGTATACTATTAATATTAATCCTATTTATAGTCAGGAATAAACATTGGAGCACCACCACCCAGTGTGGTTATAGGGGGGAGTGTGTGGACCTCAAAGGAAGGGAAAAAGCGAGATGGAAGGGGACAGGCGAGGTGAATGTGAGGAGGAGGGGGATGGCAGGGAAGTGTGAAGGTAAGTGGTTGGGAAAGGTGGGGGGAGGGGTGACAAAAGGGAAAGGGGGGACAGGGAAGGAAAGAAAGGAGGAAGGGTGGTGGGTGAGGAAGGGGGGAGGAGGGAAAAAAGGGGGGGAAAGGGGGGGGGAAAGGGGGGAGAGGGGGGGGAGAGAGGAAGTGAGGGGGAGGTGGTGAGGGACTAATGAAAAATGAAGGGGGTGAAAGGGCAGCAAGAGTGGGGGGGGGCGGGGGAAAAGGGAAGGAAAGAGAGGGAAGGGGACCAGGCAACGGAAGGAGTTGGGGGGGGGGGGAAGTGACGGGGAAGGGGGTAGAGGGGGGGGGAGAAAGGGGGAGGGAAGAGGACGGGGGGGGGGGGGGGGAAGGTGGGTAGGGGGGGGGAAAGTTGGGGGGGGGGGGGGGGGGGTTTAGGGTAGAAGGCTATTAGTTCAAAAGGAATTGTAGAGTAGAAACTTACATAATTTTATGTCAAGCCAGGCTTAGACGCAGGAACCGTGGAGATCAGCAATATGGGTGTAAGGTAATGGTTGGGTATATTGAGATGGTAAAATCATAATTGTCTATAGCCAACAATGGGCTAAGACATAGGAGATGATTAATGGCCCAAAATAATAAAGGAAGTTCTGCAACGAAAATTATCTATGATTAGTAAATCAAATAGTTAGAAGAGGGAGGGAGTGACATTGGGTAGCAATGAATTTGAAACAAATACCTTATTGCTGAGCTTCCAAGCTTGGTTCCGCATCCGAGCCCTTCCAAACGCCTAATGACGGTGTCAGTACACCGTCAATAAATACCCCAATCGGTGACGTCGGTAACAAGCCACAGATGTGGCTTGCACCGGTGTCAGCGATCAGCCCATCTGCGTGACTGATGATGGGGGCCAAAAACTCCGCCGCCGTGTGAGAGCGCCAGCCATCAGCCCCAGACTAGGGCGCATAGTGATGACGTAGGCGCGCTAGTACCGTAACTGCGCATGCGCAGGGCAACCCGAGGTTGCGCACGCGCACGCGCAGCGCAAAACCATCCAGACGCCGTCCAAAGGGCAGAGTGCTGGATGGAGTCCGTGGCTGGAGATGGAAGGTCAAACCCGCACACACACACAGAGTGTGAGTGTGCGCATGTGCCCAGTGGGCGGCGACAGTACACAGGCTCGGAAGGATGGGTCCCAGTAACAGCACGCTCCCAGTACGGCCCAATTGATTTAGGGCACCAGGGGCAAGAGGGACATGGTGATCCCTCCAAGACGGGCACATATCCGCCGGGAAAGCCCTAATTAAAGGGGAAAAAAAACTAGACTCCCATGGTCGGTCCCCAACATTATGCACGGGTGAGGAAGAACCAGCCTGTACAGCAAAATTTAATAATAAATTATAAAGACAAGGTAAAAAAACATATGGATTACAAATCACAAAAATTACAAAAAATATTACATAAAGGGGACTTGTATACAAAAGTCCAAGATTGTCCTCTATACAACAAAGTAGGCAATTCAAAGCCAGAAATCATCAGGGCAGGGGAAAGGCCAGAGAGTGCTGGTGGATGGTAGGTTTCCAAAAAAGGGGGGGGGGGGTTTTGGAGGAAAGGGGAGGGGGGGGAGGGGGGGGGGGGGGGAAACGCCCACGGGATGGGCATGGGACGGAGGAGGAGGGGGGGGGGTTTGGAGGAAAGGGGGGGGGGGGGGGGAAAGGGGGGGGAGGGGAAAACGCCCACGGAATGGGCATGGGGCGGGGGGGGGGAGGGGGGGGAAAAGAAAGGGGGGGGGAGGGGAGGGAAAAGGGGGAAGGAAAAAAAAGGGGGGGGGGAAAGGGGAAGAAGGGACAGGGGGGGGGGAGGGCAGAGAAGGGGGAGGGAAGAAAGGGGCAAAAAAAGGGGGGGGGGGGAGAGGGGAAGGGGGGGGGGGGGGAAAGAGAAGGACCAAGGAGGGAAGAAAGGAGAGGGGGAGGTGTATGGAAGATGGTATGTCGATCACCTACAGAAAAGGCTTATATGATATCGTTTCATTCAGCCCTGGGGATTGGGTCGCATTTAATTTTTCAATCCAAAGGGTCTCCCTTTGTAGGATAGACCGGTCCCAATCACCCCCTCTAGGATTTGGGGGTATCACCTCTAAGATCCGGAAGTCCACCACAGACGTATCATAGCGGTGGTAGATTCCGATGTGACGTCCAATTGTGGTCAATTTGCCACTTCCGGAATAGTAGAGGTGGTCCCCAATCCTTTGCCTAAATTCTCTAATGGTTTTACCCACATAAAAAGCATTACATTTGCACATCATGAGGTAAATTACTCCTCTAGTGCCACAATCCGCGTGGCAGCGGGGGATAAATCTCTCTCCATTGGGTAGGGTAAAACGTTTGGTTTCCCTAACCCATGGACAGCGAGGGCATTGGCCACATTTGAACGTACCAAAAGGTCTCTTTTTGGGTGGTTTGGCCTCTACGTAATGGCTACTAGTTAAGCGATCACGGAGGGAGGAAGCTCTCCGGAACACCAATTCGGGGTTGGAACGTACGTGTCTCTTAAGGGTCTGATGGTCTGTCAGGAGATGCCAGTTTTTAAATAAGATGTCTCTGAGTATGTGGTGATGAGCGGAGTATGTGGTGATGAATCTGACGGGCTCACTGGTAGGAGCTGGTTTGGAACGTCTCATTAGGAGGGAACTTCTCGGTCTCAACAAGGCCTTGTTAAAGGCCTTCCTGAGATTAGAAGAGGAGTATCCCCTAACTAGTAGGCGTTCACGTAATGCATTAGCCTGTGTTCTAAAATCTTCCTCATGGGTGCAGTTTCTGCGTAAGCGTAGATACTGTGCGAATGGTATACTTCGCACCAGTGGTTTGGGATGAGCACTGGTGGCGTATAACAATGTGTTGCCCGCAGTGGGCTTACGGTAAAGGTTAGTTCCCAGATAGCCATCTGGTTGTTTGATGATGGTCAGATCCAAAAAAGGAATCTCATCATTGTCAACATTGAAAGTAAAGCATAAATTGAAAGTATTGTGACCCAACCTTTCAATAAATTCCGTAAGTTTGTCTTTAGTTCCTGTCCAGACCAGGAACAGGTCATCAATGTATCTATACCATAATAGTACATCCGCTAGATATTCCGCATAATTTTCGTCTGATTGTACTGACCGTTCCCAACCTCCCAGATACAAATTTGCATACGCCGGGGCGCAAGACGTCCCCATGGCGACTCCTTGGGTCTGCAAAAATAATTGTTCGTTAAAGGTGAAAAAATTTTTTGTTAAAATGAATTTTAAAAGAGTCAAGATAAACTCATTTAAGGGCCAAGTATTGGTATCCTGTTCAAAGAGAAAGGAACCAGCCGTCAGGACCCCCTGCTCGTGTGGAATGCTCGAATAGAGAGCTTCGACGTCAATCGACACGAGCAGGGAGTCCGGAGGGATCTGGATTCCCTCCAATTGTTGCAAGAGGTCAGCCGTATCTTGGATGTAAGATGGGAGGCTGCGAACGTGAGGTATCAAGAATGCATCTATAAATTTACTGGCATTGTCTGTCAGAGAACCTATTCCTGACACGATTGGCCTTCCCGGAGGATTGCGTACATTTTTATGGGTTTTGGGGAGTGAATAAAAGGTTGGAATGCGAGGGAATTTAGGGACAAGAAACTCAGATTATTAACTATCAGATTATCATACGATCGCTTTGAAAGCGGTGTTTTTCGTTCGATTTTCTGATCGTGTGTACAAGCCTTAAGACAGACTAAGGTACCTGATCCGACAGGTTCATGAATTTGTCGCAAACACTGACAATTTCAGTGTATAGGTTCAAGAGTATCTGCAATACTGTACTGTTTTTAATACCCCCATTATGTGTCTTTTCGATTAATCATAGATTTGATCATGTTGTCCCATTCTGCGCAGAATTGTTACGTCTATGGCCGCCTTAAAATAGATTGTACAATGAGATTGTAAGGTGTGTGGTCACTTAAATATCTTCAAATTCTGGTTGTGATAGGAATGTATTTTATTACTAGTGGTTGTTCTGGAAAGAGAAGAAATAAGCCACTGATTGTGCTGAAATGAACACAAGAAGATATACATCGCATCCCAGTGAATTAATGGCAGGTCAGGCAATGGCTATGAGGACATAAGGGAAGTCCTTGTCTCAGGTGCATTGTAATCAAATTGTTTTATTGTTCTGTAGAAAGCCTCAGCCAGCTGAGTAAGATATCCAGAGATTTCCTGAGAAGTTCAGAATTATCATGGGATATCACTGGATCCATTACTATCCTGATCCCTGGATTGGAGGGAGCAGCACTTTGACCACATCCATTAGCTGCAGTCAGTGGTAAGCAGGGAGATGGCTGGAGGAACATCGTTTACCCATCATTTTATTTGATGGTTATTTCTCTGAGTTCGGTGATGAGCCTTGCTGTATACACTGAGCACACATAGCATGGTATACAGTTGTGTGCTGATGACACATCCTTGTTACAGATGCGCCGGCTGTGAGTAATTAAATATAATTAATAATGTACAGCGCAGGGTACATTTGGGAGGCGGTGAAACCAATCGACCGGCAAACATCTTTCATAGGAGTTTTAAAGATATTGATCTGCAGAGTGAAACTCTCCGGCGAAGCAGCTTTGTCTGCTCTTATCATCTCGGGCAGATGTGTCAGCAAAACGGCAGAAGCATTTCACATCTCGGGGCTGGAGGAGATACTATGGATGGAGGAGGATGGAGGAAGACCAGAGCTGGAGATCTGAGGAGTGGAAAGGAGCTGGGGATCAGAGGTGTGGAGAAGAGCTGGAGATCTTAAGAGAAGGGGGATATTGATATTTGATGAGTGGAGGGAAGCTTGTGTTCTTAGGAGTAAAAGGAAGCTGGAGAGTTAACAAGTGGGGATCCTAGGGGTAGATGGAAGCTGAAGATCTGAGGAATTTGGGGAAGGTGGACATCTGTTGCATGGAGAGGAGCTGGGGATCTGAGGAGTGGAGATGAGCTGGAGATCTTAAGAGAAGTGGGATATTGATATTTGATGAGTGGAGGGAAGCTTGTGTTCTTAGGAGTAAAAGGAAGCTGGAGAGTTAACAAGTGGGGATCCTAGGGTAGATGGAAGCTGAAGATCTGAGGACATTTGGGAATGTTTGGCATGGAGAGGAGCTGGGGATGTATAGGACTAGAGGCAAGCTGGAAACCTGAGGAACCGATGGAGATGTACATCTAAAAAAAATGGAGAGATGATGGGTATCATAGGGGTAGAGGGAGGCTAGAGAGCTGAGAAATTAGGGGAAGATGGACATCTGTTGCATGGAGTGGAGCTCGGGATCCTAGGTTTAGAGAGAAGCTGTAAACCATGAGGAACATGGGGAGATGGACATCTGATAAATGGAGACATGATGGAGTAGAGGGAAACTGAAGGTCTGAAGAATTAGGAGAAGATGGGCATCTGTTGTGGGGTGGAGCACATATGACTAGAGGGGAGCTGGAAACCAGAGGAATTGGGGGAGATGGATCTGATCTGATAAACATCTGATAAATAGAAAGATGATGGGTGTTGTAGGGGAAGAGGGAGGCAGGATATCTGAGGAATTGGA
Organism: Lithobates sylvaticus; assembly: GCA_028564925.1. Taxonomy (NCBI): domain Eukaryota; kingdom Metazoa; phylum Chordata; class Amphibia; order Anura; family Ranidae; genus Lithobates; species Lithobates sylvaticus. The sequence continues at coordinate 75,689,823 of CM053031.1, forward strand.
AGAAGATGGACATCTGTTGCATGGAGAGGAGCTAGGGATCTTAGGACTAGATGGAAGCTGGAAACCCGAGGAACTGTGGGAGATTATCCTGATAAATGAAGAGATGATGGGTGTCGTATGGGGTATGGTCGTATGGGGTAGACGGAGGCTGGAAAAATTAGGAATTAGGGGAAGATTGACATATGTTGAGAGTAGCTAGGAATCCTAGGGGTAAAGAGAAGCTGGAAATCTGAGGAATTGGGAGAGATTTACATCTGATAAATTGAAAGGAACTGGGGTCTAAGGTATAGAGGGAAGCTGCAGATCTGAGGAATTGGGAGGAGATTGACATCTGTTGAGTGGAGAGGGGCTGGGGATCATAGGGGTAGAGGGAAGCTGGAAAACTTAGGAATTGGGGAAGATAGAAAAAAATGGGGAAGATAGACATTTAATGACTGGAGAGAAGCTGACAATGTAGAGGGAAAGATCTTGGGAATTGGAGGATGATAGACATCTGATGAGTGTAGGAGAGCTGGAGATCTAATGCCAAGAGGGGAGTTGGGGATAAGTGGAAGGAGATAGAAATCTGAGTCAGGAGTTAATTTTGAGTAAAGATAAGATGGACATTTATTTTTTGTGCGGAGTTGAGATGTTATGAGTGGAGAGGAAATGGTGATCTGTTGGCAAGAGGAGAACTTGAGATTGATTAGTGGAGATGACCATCTAAAGAGTAGAGAAGACTTGGAAACCTAATGAGTTGGAGAACGAATCTGTAGAGAGGAGTTTAAGAACAGATGGGTAGAGAGAAGTTGGAGATCTGGTGCACAGAGGGGATATGTGGATCTAATGAGTAGAGAGGAGTTGGGGATCTGCTGAGTCAAGATGATTAGAGATCCGATAAATAGATCGGAGTTGGGGATCTGAGGAGTAGAGATAATTTAGAGACCTGATGAGTAGAGAGGAGTTGGGGATCTGAGGACTAGAGATGATTTATAGATCTAATGAGTAGAGAGGAGTTGGGGTCTGATGATTAGAGATGGTTTAGATATCTGATGAATAGAGAGAAATTGGGGGTCTGAGGAGTAGATGTGATTTACAGATCTGATGAGTAGAGAGGAGTTGGGGTCTGAAGGGTAGAGATGATTTAGAGATCTAATGAGTACAGATGAGTTGGGGTCTGATGATTAGAGATAATTTAGATATCGGATGAATAGAGAGAAGTTGGGGGTCTGAGGAGTAGATGTGATTTAGACATCTAATGAGTATAGAGGAGTTGGGGTCTTAGAGATGATTTAGACATCTGATGAATAGAGAGAAAGTTGGGGATCTGAGGAGTAGAGGTGATTCAGAGATCTTATGAGTAGAGAGGAGTTGGGTATCTTAGGAGTAGAGGTGATTTAGAGATTTGATGTGTAGAGAGGAGTTGGGGTCTGAGGAGTAGAGATGATTTAGAGATCCGATGAATAGAGAGGAGTTGGGGGTCTGAGGAGTAGAGGTGATTTAGAGATTTGATGAGTAGAGAGGAGTTGGGATCTGAGGAGCAGAGATGATTTACAGATCTGCTGAGACTAGGGAAGCTAGGGAAGAAAATCTGCTGATAAGAGGGGAACTAAAGAATCGATAAGAATGAGCATGAACTCTGAACTCTGAACTCTGTGAAGATTTAAGGGTAGACTTGATTGAGGGGCTGGGGAGATGGTGCTAGAAGGTTCATTGGGGAACCTAGAAATCTAGAGGTGGAGCCTGAGGTTTGATGTTTTAAGGAGTCTATAAATTAGGGAACAGATGGAGATTTGATAAATAGAAGATAGAGCAATTGAATCTTGTGGATCTGATTGCAGTATACAGATCAGGGTGGGGTTCTCTGATAGGGATCGGAGGTAGGGAACATTACATTACAATCTAGGAGAGAAGTCCACTCATCTGGGGGCTTCCCATTCATCAAAGTTTTTAAAAGTCCGCTGACTGTCCCACCAACTGTGAGCTCCACCTGGAGTCCCAGCCAGGCTCGCCTCCTGATTGGCTGCCTGTTAGCATGTGACCAGCCCTCTCTGCACCGGGCAATATTTACCAGCTCAGGAATGAAAGAAGTCCACAAGACAAGATCAGGTGAAACTCGGAGTGGCCGGGGAGGTCCCAGCAGTCTGAAGATCCAGCGCTGCCCAGCCAGGACTCCACCGGGAAATGAATACTTACCTGGAGTACACACCGTGTGGGGATGTTGTAGCCTTCTCACCCAAATTCTGCAGAGAGGGATCCCTGCAGCCCTATCCTGGGAATGGGGTGGACAGCCACTATGCGGGCAGCCTACCGATCGGTGTCCATCAGGCTTCCCACCAGTCCTCAGCACTGTATGCTCCGTGCAGCCTGGATGTCCCTTATGAACCGAGCGCACCTGCTGACTACAATTACCTACCAGTCAGCCCGGACTACGACTTTTCCTATGGATCTATGGAGGACCCTGGGGGCCACATCCAATACACCGGCCCCGTCTTCCCGGGGAACGGATCGTACTTCCTGAACGGGCAGCTCTCCTATAAGACCTTTGGGGAGGACACTCAGGGGGGGCCACGGAAGGACCAGCTGGACCTCCACCTTGGGAACTTCCAAAACTTCTCCCCTTCTCTTGGATCCTACCCCAAACCCAACTCCCCAATTTCCGAGACACACAGCACAATCAACACTTTTGATTGGATGAAAGTTAAGCGGAACGCTCCTAAGAAAAGTAAGTACAAAGAGACTCCCCGATCTATATTCCTAACACCAATTAACTAATTTTGTATTAAAATATACGAAATGGGTGAGCAAACTGCACATTTTCGTTTTGATTCATTATTTTGTCCCTTTTTTTTAATGGGGATCTTTTGGGAAAATTGGTGCATGTTGATAAATAGACACATTTATTGTAAAATATTATTAAAGGGGAATTTATCAGTTACCAAAACAACTTATTGTAAACTATTATTAAAGGGGAATTTACTAAGATTGGAGCAGCTGTGCATGTCAACCAATCAGCTTCTAGCTTCAACTTGTTCAGTAAAGCTATACAAATTGAAGCTAGAAGCTGATTGGTTGCAAGGCACATCTGCTCCAATCTTAGTAAATTCCCCTTTAATAATATTTTACAATAAAGGTGTCTATTTGTCTAGGTTTTCACCCAAGATTTACCCATTTTCTATAGGAAGCTTAGGGTAAAATTGATGAATCCTTGGGTGAAAGTTTTGATAGACTAGTTTTTAATGTAAAATATTATTAAAGGGAATTTACTAAGATTGAAACAGCTGTGCATAGCAAGCAATCATCTTCTAGTTTCAATTTTTAGTGAACAAGTTGAAGCTGGAAGCTGATTGGTTGCCATGCACAGCTGCTCCAATCTTAGTAAATTCCCTTTAATAATATTTTACAATAAATGTGTCAGTTAAGCTTCAAAAATGGAAGCTAGAAGCCATTGCACAGCTGCTCCAATCGTACTCGATTCCCTTTAATAATATTTTACAATAAATGTGTCTATTTATCAAGGTTTTCATTCAATACTCACCCATTTTCTATGGGGAAAGTCTTGGGTGAGAACCTTGATACATTAATAAAATAAGCCTTGGAAAAGATTATTAAAGGGAATTTACAAAGATTGGAGCAGCTGTGCATGGCAACCAATGAGCTTCTAGTTTCCATTTTCAAAGCTTAACTGAACAAGTTGATGCTAGAAGCTGATTGGTTGCCACATACAGCTGCTCCAGTCTCAGGCTGATCATACAATTTTTTTAGATTGCCTGATTGGATACAAATGCATTCAGTTGTTTTAGTAACTGATATTGTATAAAGTCAGATTGGGGGAGATTAATAAAATCGGTGCAGCTCTGCATGGTAGCCAATGGGCTTCTAACTTCAGCTTGTTCTATTAAGCTTTGACAATAACCTGGAAGCTGCATGCTTGCTTTCTATGCACCAGATTTTGCACTCCCCAGTTTTAGTACATAACCTACATTATGTAGTAGTGTATGGCCATTTTAGGTGTGTATAAAAGTAGCCATAGACATAGAACTGTGATTTAGTTGAAACATAGAGCAGAAGGTAATTGTGTATCAATTTGTGTTTAGTGATTCTTCTTTTGTAGCCGATTGTAACAATTTTTATCCCTTTGGCAGCTTCACCTTCTGACTATGGAGTAAGCAATCCACCCAGCACGATGAGAACAAACTTCACCACCAAACAGCTTACAGAACTGGAGAAAGAATTTCATTTTAACAAATACTTGACCAGAGCCAGGCGCATAGAGATTGCCAACTCCCTCCAGCTGAATGACACTCAGGTGAAGATCTGGTTCCAGAACAGAAGGATGAAGCAGAAGAAAAGGGAGAGGGAAGGGATCTTGCCCAGTCCCCCCAATCCAGGGACTGCTACTGTGGACTTTCAGCAGAAAGCAGCCCATAAGACGGAGCCCCTTTCCCCATCCAATGAGATCCTCTCATCCTAGAGACACTTACAGTCCCGACTTCAGGACATCTGCTGCCTTTGCACTATGCAATGCTATTGTACTTTTTTTCTGGGTGGCTGAATGAGAATGAACACTGTGCATATATAGGGGGGAAATAGCCCAGAAATAGCCTTCTCTTTGCAGTATTCAGGGAAAGTCGCATGCAACACAACGAATCCTGGTTAGGAGCTTCTATAATCATTTCTTGTGTTGGTCTATTGAGTTTACTTAAAGGGGCATGCCATGCATGCACCCCACTATGCAAGTACTGATGCCCAACCACTTTGGATGGCCATAGATGGGGTGATTATTTTTTCATTCAATATGATGAATATTAGACCTTTGAAAAAGATTGTAAAGTCTTAACAAAGTCCAAAAAATGCAAACGATTGTTCGCAAGGGCCCATTTTTTTTTTTTTTTTTGTACTGAAAAGTTTACATCTCAATTATTTTTGTTTTATTGGTGTAGCTTATTTTGCACAGCCACTTTATAGCCCACTGTCTCTGCAATCATTCACATTGATAACATCTGTCATTGCCAATCATATGGCGATTAAGAAAAAAATCTGTTTGTAAATAACTTCAATATCTGACAGTTTATCGGTCATTTTTTATAATTTTGTACACAATCCTATCATTTATCACAACATTTCTTTAAAATTGTTCCATAGATGGCCATGCTTACTTCAGTTTGGGGGGCATCCATGTGTTCAACCAAAGATGGAATTTAAATTCATCATGTTTTCTTAACTTTATTTAAAAATGTCAATACTAACAGTTTATCGGTCGTTTTGTGATTTATTTTATGCACAATCCAACCATTATAGCAAAATTTATTTAAAGTGGGTTTAAAATTGGTCCATAGAGGGCCTAGCCTACTCCAGTTTGGTGGCATCCATGTGTTCAACCAAAGGTGGAGTTGTAATGCAATATGTTTTCTTAACACTATTTAAAAATGTCAATATCTGACAGTTTATCAGTCATTTTGTAATCATTTTATACACAATCCAACCCTTATTGCAACTTTTTTTCAAAACTGTTTCAAGATCATTCCATGGGTGGCCAGACTTACTCCAGTTTGGTGACATCCATGTATTTTAACCAAAGATGGAACTGTAATGCAACATTTTTTCTTAACATTATTTAAAAATTTCCACATGCAACAGTTTTTCGTTCATTTTGTGATAATTTTATACACAATCCAACCCTTATTGCAAAATTTCTTCCAAACCAGTTCAAAATCACTCCATTGATGGCCAGGCTTACTCCAGTTTGGTGGCATCCATCTGTTCAACCAAAGATAAAATTGTAATGCAACATGTTTTCTTAACCTTATTTAAAATTTGCACTATTGCCTTTAATTGTTTTTCACTGTGAGTTAAAATTCCCAGTGAGATTGTATTTGATACCTCAGATATTATTTGGCCACATGGCTTGGTTTCTAATGTAATTGCTGTATGTATATATATTTTTAAATAAAAAAATAAACCTGGAAAATGATTGAACCTCATGTATTTTTGTATAATAATAATAACCCCAAATAATTGTACAATAAGGGTGTGTGTCTATGAGAAACAGTACAAAATGTATTTAACTTGTAGAGTTTTTATTTTTTGGGAGGGGTGGGTGGTGGTGGTGGTGGTAGTGGGGGGTCCTGTGCAGTTAGTGGGAAGATGAAAAGGTCACTCAAAGTCCATCATGGGAACATCAACCTTGTCTACTTTGTAATCCAAAAGAAAACCAAGAGTATGTGTAAGCTTGGTTGTTCTGTAGATTCAAACTTTTTGCATATTAAAGGAGAATTCCACTTCAAACGGGTCCCTGGCTGGGAGAATTACAAATTCTCACTTTCAAAGTGGGCATCACAAAAGCCTCATCAAATCTGAAGCACACGTGTCTGTTTCTTTTCAACAAGTTCACTGGGTCACTGGAAATGGCAGCTTACCGACAATTGCAGCCAATGCACCTTCATGATATTTCCTATGTGTCCTATCAGTAGAACAATTGCTGACGCGGCCCATTGTAGACTGCAGAAAGTGGGCGTGGCTTAAACCCAAAAAATGTTCCTTTGGAAGGTTCGGTGAAGTTTTTGAAGTCCAGGATTTTAGTGTTACAGGTGACAACTTCCTACTATTTGCTAGATCAAATCTTTTACTAATTGTGAAGTTGATTTGGTAGATCAGCAATCTGATGCTAGTAAATGTTGCCAAGACCCATTTTTATTTATTTTATTTTTTTATTTTTATAATTAGTGAAAAATGTGTGTACATATTGATTATATGTACACACATTTTTCACTAATTATAAAAATAAAAAAATAATGACGGTGCATTTGCTGTAATTGTCGGTATGCTGCCATTTCCATTGACCATATGAACCTATTATTATATATATTTTTTTATTTAACGTCCAAAAATTACTTTTTTTTTTTTTAGATGTAGCTAAACCCAAGCAATCTATATCTACACGATATGTCGTTTACTTTCCTTCTGACCATCTGCCCCCAGCAGCTATCTAATGTAAATGAGTCCCTGCTTAGAACAACAGACCTTCTTGCTGGTATGACACTTCAAAGACGGTCACCTGTGTCGTGACCCCTGGCTTCCCCTGGTCACCTTTGATATTGCAATGTCCCTTTCTTTGATAAGAATCAAACCCCCTTCGCTTAAAAAAAAAAAAAAGGGCACATTTGGGGAAACAAACCTGATTTGCCGGGACACATCGCCCAGCTTTGTACACACATCTTGGGAAACCTTAGATTGGGAACAGAGGCTGACACTTGTTAATGTCATATCAGATGTCCTTTGTGCAGATCAAATGTGTCAAGAGACAAAAGTGTATTTGGTAAAGGAAGTTTCAGTGTACACGATTCCTATTTAAATGTTTATTTCTGTAGAAAACCGAGGCCAGCCTATATCTGTGACATTGTGACAACAGGATGGCATCCTTCCCACCCAATCTATGCAGGGAGCCAGGGTCACTCACAGTTCAGCTCAGACAAGGAGGGTATTGTGATGTCACAGTCTACAATGGTCACTAAGTGGGCTCTCTGTTTTATGAATCGCAATCCCAAGGGTACAAATATGAGGTACTCTTCTATTATTATATCGATAAGAGCATCAGCATGAGGGACACTTCAGTGGGTTTTAGTATAGAATTCAAATAATTACCTGATTACCCAAAATTTTAAATACTAATTTATGGAAAAGTGGTGAAAATAGTTTTTGTGTCATGATAAACAAAATGATGTGTAAATAAATTATGATATTAAATATAAATATATTTGTGTTTTTAAAATGCATTTGTATGATTAGATACTCACACATGTCCGTCGGATATTTTTCGACGGATTTTGTCCAACACACACGGTCAGACAAAGTTGTCGGAAAATTTGATCATTCTGAACGGGGTGACGTTCGTTGCGTACGACGGAACTACATAGAGGCTAGTAGCCAATAGCTTTGGTCTCGTAATTTGATCTGAGCATGAGTCCGTCGGAATTCTCGATACACGATCGGAAAATGTCCGATAGGATTTTGTTGTTGGAAATATTTGAGATCCTGCTCTCAAATTTTTTCCGTCGGAAATTTTGACTGAAAATGTCTGATGTAGCCCACACACGGGCGGATTTTCCGACAACATGGTCCGATCGGACATTTTCCATCGGAAATTTCCGACCGTGTGTACGGTGCATCACTCTTTATTTCTTTCCCTTTCTCTCTGTCTCTCTCTCCCATTTCAGTTTTTCTCCCCTTTTTTTTCTCTCCCCTCTTTCTCCCCCTATATTCTCACTCCCTATCTCTCGCCCCTTTCATTTCTTTCTCTCCCCCACCTCTCTATTTTCCCACTTTCTCTCTTGCTCCCATCTCATTTTCTCTCCCTCTCTATAATCTATACAGGTATATGCTGTGTTTTCGGATACTCCTACTCCCACTAATATGCATTTGCAATTTAAAAACCTAATAAAAGTTTGAGGAAGAACCTTTATAAAGTTTCAAGGGCAGTACAGTGGCTTAAGCTACGTTCACGCTTCAGCTTTGCAAGAACGCGCGTAAAACCGATGGCTTTCCTACAAAGCATAGAAATGCACTGCCCCTTTTCATACGCACAATGGTGCCATTAAAGGGGTTGTAAAGGCTCATGTTTTTTCACCTTAATGCATCCCATGCATTAAGGTGAAAAAAGACCTTACAGTCAGCGACCCCCTAGCCCCCCCATTTTACTTACCTGAGCCCCGAATTTCCATTGGCGCGTCCCCATCGTCCCTCTCTTCACGGGTTCCCAGCTCTTGATTGAATAGAATAGATTGATACACTGATGCACTACAGCCATTGGCTCCCGCTGCTGTCAATCAAATCCAATGAAGCAGGCGCTGGGGGGGAGGGGGGTGAGTCCTGCATTCGGCCTCTATGGATCCCGAATGCTGCACTCGGGAATGCGCCCGCAAGGTAACCCCCTCAGGAGAGAGCTTCTCCAAGGGGGTTATCTAATGCGGGGAGTAGGGATGAGCCCGGTGTTCGATTCAAACCCATGTTCGAATCGAACATCGGCCGTTCGATTGTTCGACGAAACCAGAACTCTGTATCAAATTCATGTGATACTAACGGCCCACAATGCACTGCGCCAGGTGACCCCAGAAATGGATGTTCGGGGCCACTCTGTGCAAAACAAGCTGCACAGTGGAGGTAAGAATGACATGTTTGTTATTTAAAAAAAATAAAAAACGATCTTTTAGTATCACTTTAATTCTTAATGGCACCTACATGCATCCATAAACATGCATGCCTAAATGCAGGGTGCTACAGCACCCTGCATATCAGTCCAGCACATCAAAAGTGGCAGGGACTTCCTTTGAGCATTTCTTGCTCATGGCGCAGCCCATTGAAATAAATGCATGCTCCTGAGATCATCAGTTTGAATCCCAGTCAGGGCTCCCAGAATGCCTGAACAGTGTTTGCATTTGACTGGACAATGATGTGATTTGGCTGACAATTTTGCTCCCAGCTTCTAGAGTTTTAAATCAAAGGTAGTTGGAAGTTCAGGAACTCGCCCATTTGGATCCCCAAGACTGTCTTCTAAGTACCATAGATAGAGTAATGTTAGATTTCCTTTGGGATGGGGGTGAGGGGCCCCTCGTATTAGGCTACAAGTGCTGCAGCAACCTCGACAAGAAGGGAGGTAACGTTGCCCAATTTTGCTAGATATTTTTTAGCTGACGCAGCCGGAGGATGGCACAGCAGTATCACTGGAGGCCGTAGTCGTAGGTTCCTATGAGGCACTGGGGGTTATTTACAAAAGGCAAATCCACTTTGCACTACAAGTGCAAACTACAAGTGCAAAGTGCACTTGGAAGTGCAGTCGCTGTAAATCTGAGGGGTAGATCTGAAATGAGGGGAAGCTCTGATGATTTTATCATCCAAACATGTGCAAGCTAAAATGCTGGTTTTTATTTTCCTTGCATGTCCCCCTTGGATCTACAGTGTCTGCACTTCCAAGTCCACTTTCAGTGCAATTTCAAGTGCACTTTGCACTTGTAGTTTGCACTTGTAGTGCAAAGTGGATTTGCCTTTCATAAATAACACCCATTATCTCACTCAGGTGTCCTTTTATGAAGCAGTGAAATCTATTCACTGCTTCATTCTCCGGCATTCACAGAGGAGATCTTTCTCCTCTGTGTGCCTGTTCATGAAGCGGAGTAGATCGCTTCACCCTTGGAGGAGTGAAGAGATCTACAAACGCTTCAAACAGTGGAGAACGGCCCCTGATACTGGAATCTCGTGAGACTTTACGAGATTACAGTACCAGAAATTCACTGAAACACTGAGATGTCCATTTATTAAGCAGTGATAAATTATCACAGCTCAATACACGGACAGACACCAGTGTGATTAATGTTAATAAAATAAAGAGTCCACCCTACATTATATATACATGTATACACACACACATTATATATACATGTATATACACACATACACACATACATACATGTATATACACACATTATATATATATATATACACATGATATATATATATATGTATACACATATATATGACAGGGGGACATGGTTACAGTGTTGGGGGGTCTGAACGAGGCATAAGGAAGTTAATAATCTTCCTCTTTCCTCCTCAGATCCCCCGGGTTTCTCTCTTCACTCCCCGCTTCACCTCCTCTGAGTTGGTGAATCGGGGAGTGTGAATTCTGACACAGATCGCCAGTGAAGCGCTGAGATCGCAGCTTCATACACTGGCCGTTACTGTGTCATTCTATGAGGATTCTCCATGTGCAGAGATAATTGGCGGGAGAACAAGTTCAAACACTTCTCCCCCCGATTATCTCTGGTTTATAAACTGTTTTTGGGCTGTGATCAGTGGTGATCCTCAGGATCTCCGCTGATCACTGCTTCATAAAAGGACACCTCAGTGTTCCGTGGGTGTAGTCAGAGCCCCTTATGCCCTCACTGGGTCTATGAGATCTGTTGTTAGAGTGTGGGAAGTAACCAGGAGAGGAGAGCTGAAATCAAGGAGGACTGAGTAGTGTCCCCATATATGCCATTGTGGAATAATCTTTAGCTGACTAATTTCTTTTCTTACTCCGACCCAGTTATTTGGACGAGGTATGGGATTAAGACGGTGGATTCTGTAGTTGGTTATGGGGTGCTCCTGACATTTGATTTACTCAAATGACAATAGCAAATACCATATTCACTTATTTCGCTATGTCCAGTTCAGGCACCCTTTTTCTACCAAATTTGGAACTTCCAGTCTATGTGTGAGGGTTAGTGATTTGGGATCCTTACTTAGGCCCCTTTCACACCTAGGCGTTTTTCATGCGGTGCAGCGCTAAAAATAGCGCCTGTTCACCGCATGAAAAAATCCTGCCCCTTTAACTCCAGTGTGAAAGCCGGCGGGCTTTCACACTGGAGCGGTGCGCTAGCAGGATGACAAAAAAAGTCCTGCTAGCAGCATCTTTGGAGCAGGATAGGAGCGGTGTGTTCACCGCTCCTATACCGCTCCTTCCCATTGAATAGAATGGGACACCGCGGTGAAACCGCGGTAATACCGCCGCAAAGCGCCGCTACGGCGGCGCTCTGCGGGGGGTGTTTAACCCCTTTTCGGCCGCTCGCGGGGGTTAAAACCGCACCGCGAGCGGCCGAATACCGCGGTTAAAACGACGGTAAAGCAGCGCTAAATATAGTGCTGCTTTACCGTCACCGCGGCTCCCCGCCCCGGTGTGAAAGGGGCCTTAGAGATAAAGACCCTGCCAAAGCCCTATCCCATATTTATAAACAACTGTTCATAGATACCACCAAGGTCTTGTCCTTTTGTCGCACTGCACGGTTGTCAGACTTCCCACAGCTAGACGGTGATGACTGGGATGATGTATGGAGTTCCACCTTTTCCAGGCTAGTGTCAGAACAAGATCACCTTAAACAAATTAAAATTTTTCCATAGAATTTATTTTACCCCCCCCCCCCCCTAAACTTGCATGGATTTTTTCCACACATTCTTCGAACTATTGGAGGTGTGCTGCTCCTGGGGCAGTTTTTATGCAGATATTTTGGCACTGTACACCCATCCAATTGTGGATTGTGTTAAGTTGGTCAAGATAATTAATATTAGCCCTTCTATAGAAGTTTGCTTATTGGGCCTGGTAGACACCTTAGCACTCAAATAGGTGATCCATATACTACTTCCCCTACTTTTGTTTTATGCATTTAATATAATAATTCTGTTATGGAAGAAACCGGTGGCTTGGAAGGTGTTAGTAAATAATGCTTTACCGTTGTACAAAGCTACATATCTTAGTAGAGGTGTACCAGCTAAATTTGAAAAGGTATGGGGAGGTTGGATTAATGACAATTCCACTTCTTCAGATTGATTGTTAATAGATGAAAGGTTCCTGCCGAGGGGAAGGTAATAGTGATGAAGTCACTATTGGTATTTTTGGGGTGTTGTGATTTGAAGCTGTAAATTAGCTGTCCTTTGCGTTACATACATTTACATTGCAGTCTTGCAGATCCCAAATGCACAGAGCTGTAAATAATATGTTAACCCATCTCATTTCATTCCTGATATGTGTCTGTTGTACCATGTATTTGTGTTAAAAAAGTTTCTCCCCCCTCCCTTTCAACATGAGAGCATTTCCACCTGGCCCCTCCAGCCTCTATTTCACTACATAATGCAGCACATCTCAATATATCTAATGCAGATGTGCAGCAATTACCAAAGCTGTATGTGTTTGTTAGAAATGAAAAGGCAAAATACTGATTCTGACACCCCAGCTTTGCGGTCACGTGATCCCCCTGTGTTGGCCAGCTTCAATCTACGGAGAGAAGCAGGAGGGGCGGAGATTCCCCTTTGCTGGCCAGCTGACGTCACAGAGGAATCTCGGCCCCTCTTTTTACAAACACTTTAAAAACCAGCTGAAGTATGACTCTAGACTCTTGGTTGTGATCTTTGAGGATGAATAACTTCACATAAAAAGCAGCTAGAGAGGTGAGTGAGGGCTTGCTATGAAGCTCTCAATTGCTTGTAAAGAATATGTAAATAGTTTAATGTTCACAGTATGGGCAAAGGTACACTTTAATAGCTAAAATCTCCAGAATTCTCATATACAGTATTTGCATAAGGATTTTACCACATTAAAGAGCACGTCCACCCATCAGTAGTATATCCGTTTTGGTAAATGCTATAGAGCGAAAACACAGGTTCATATTTTTCTTAGGGATGCCAGAGCTGAGATATCTACACTTGGGTTCCCAGATCTGAACATGGGTTTCTAGTCAGACTACAAGGACAGAAGCAGAGTTCTGAACAGCATCTGACAGACATCAGCATAACTGTGCCCCAGGAATAAAGGAAGACAGCATGAGACTTAATAAATAAAGCCACCATAGGTGGATTGAAATTTGGCCAGTTCAGCAGGGACCGGATGAATTTTTGATCCATGTATAGGCAGGCTTGTTGTACCCAAGTCAATTCATCAATTGACATGGGTGCAACCACCCTGTCAGATCTTGCTTCATGGGATTACTGCCAGTGGCAGCTCAAGTGTAGCCCATGGAGCAGTGTGAGGGAGGTACACACCATTGGTACTGCTTTATCAAAGGGGAAAACAATGATAAGACAAGATTTTCTAATCCATCCAAATTTTCTTTCCTATAATGATCCTCGAGTTGGGTGTCTGTGTATGCTTCATAAACATTTTCTAATTTACTACCTTTACTGAATACTAAAGAAGCTGAGAATGTCCACTCAAAGAAAAAAAAAATGAATATTCACTTCAATTATCCATGTGAAAGGGTAATTCCTGATCTTTTTTTAATCTGCACGATTGGATACATTAATTATTTGGAATTATGTACAAATGATTTGATAAATAGAATTAAACCTCCTTTTTGAGTGGACGTTCTCAACCCCTTTAGAAAACCAGCCACATTAAATCTTTTTTGACCAGATCTACAGACTTCCATCTATTGGTAATGGGAACTGCCATACACAGATTTTCATTGAAACAGAAATTCAGAAAAATCACTGAACATTCTATTTTGCCATTGTTAACTCAACTAACTTTGTTCAAAATTCCTTAAAATTTCATACAGGACTGCTAATTGAATGGCATCCCAGGCGTATCAAAAAAGTTTTATTACAATATGTATGATTTTTCCTAAACAAAAACACATTCACAGCAAGAATATCGTTTGTTCAAGAATCAATTTTTATCCTGCTCCTTTGAATTTTCTTCTCATTGCAGTTAAAAACAAACATCAATTTGATGCCACTAAGGTTCATTATTAGAAAATTGAACAAAAGTTCCAAAAAGGATTTTTTTTTTTACAAAATTCTACTAGTGTATTGTCAGGTATAGTCTAGAAATGTCAGTACCAGGATAAGAACTATTTGTAAAGTCAGTGAATGACCACACAAACATGGCCAGAGTGAATGAGGCAGAAAATGTTAAGTGGGATATTGCAAAGTAAACATCATGCAATGAATAGGCAATGCATGCAACAATATCATGTAATACATGTAGGAGTGGGAGGAACAACTTAGGACTAATGTAATGATCAGCTTGGGAGATGGGACACAAAGCCCAGTGTCAGTGTGGAGTGGGTGGGAGCTGAATTAGTCTGGACAGCGATGGAGTTAAAATAGACCTCAAAGAACAATGAGGGTCATGGCTATCAGACAGGAGGGAATAATAGTCAGCTTACTGCACAACTCACCCCTTCAGACACATTTTCCCTTGTAAAGCAGGCAGTGAAACTATCAGCTTTCTAATTAAAATACATTACACACCTTGTTGTTCCCTTTTATATCTCTGGAAGCATCCATTGTACCTATATGGGTGCCCTCACTGAAATAGAGGAAATCCCAAAGTCAAAGCTGTGGGCATGCACATGACATTAAGTTTGCAAAAAATTATTATATAGTAGAAGTTGGCCAGTTGTCATGTCCCCTGTGAGTGCCCACAACTTTGACTTGTTATATTTATTATTATTATTATTATTATACAGGATTTATATAACGCCAACAGTTTGCACAGCGCTTTACAATGTTAGGACAGACAGTACAGTTACAATACAATTCAATACAGGAGGAATCAGAGGGCCCTGCTTGTTAGAGTTTACAATCTAGAAGGGAGGGTCAAGTGATACAAAAGGTAATAACTGTGGGGGATGAGCTGATGGAGAAGATGAAAGTAAAGTTGTTAGGTGGAACCAGGATAGGCTTTCAGGGAACGCCTAAAAGGTAGATAGAGTTGCAGATAGTCGGACAGATTGAGGTAGGGGATTCCAAAGGATGGGAGAGGCTCGGGAGAAGTCCTGGAGGCTAGTATGGGAGGAGGTCTTGGGAGGAAAGAAGAGGATGATTTGGTTGTTATTTTGAGACTAGGTTAGTGATGTAGCTGGGGCAGAGTGGATGGCTTTGTAAGTTGTTGTTAGTATTTAGAATTTAATTCATTGGGTGAGTGGCAGCCAATGGAGGGATTGGCAGAGAGGGGAAAGAGACGATGAACGGGTTGTAAGGTGGATGAGTCTGGCAGCAGCATTCATGATGGACTGAAGAGGGGATAGCCTATTTAAAGGTAAGCCAAATGAAGAGGGAGTTGTAGTAGTCGAGGTGGGAGATGACCAGGGAGTGAACTAGGAGCTTTGTGGTGTCATTGGTTAGGAAGGGATGTATTTTTGAGATGCTGCAGAGGTTGAGGCAGCAAGCTTTGGAAAGTAATTGGATGTGGGGCCGAAAGGAAAGTTCAGAATTCAGAATCCAGGATGCGGGGAAGGGTTGATGGTTGTGCCATTGCTCTGGACAGAGAAGTCAGAGGAAGAGGCACATGGGGGAGGAAATATTATGAGCTAAGTTTTGGACAAGTTGATTTTGAGGTCAAGTGGTGAAGTGGTGTGACATCCAGACAGATATGTCTGTTAGTAAATTACCCCCCGTCTTCCGCAGGGGGGGGGGGTTGGTTTGCCGCCCCCCCCCCCAAATATTGAGGACCAGCAGCCACTGGAGTGTAGGATAGAGTCAGAGGGTGACCGTAGTATTTGTAAGGAGACAGGTGGTTAGGTGGGCATTATAAATAAGTTTAGCAACCTCGTCTATAGTAGTAGGGTTGAATAAGGGGAGTATTGATTGTACCTGTTGACATGGGGGAGATACCGGTAAAGTGGAGATTTCATCACAAATTTATAAATATGTACTGTATATATATTGCTCTATATTTGCATATATTCTATATGTTCTATTCTATATATATATATATATATATATATATATATATATATATATATATGATAACACTTGCATTAAAGTGTACAAAAACAACATGATTGGCTCTCTGTGTTCCCATACACACGATCAGAAAATCGTACGGAAAATAATTTGATGAACTAACAGTTTTAAATACAATAACTAATTGAAGCCAAACTCCAGCTTGCACTTTATAATCAGTAACAGCATTTTTTTTTCCTTTTGGGATAAAGATTTTGTATAAATAAATAAAAGCTGCTCATTTTAACCACCCCCTGCCGGTGTTAAATGGTTTGTTTTTTAATGTGAGGCCATACTTAAGCTGGCCATACATTATGCAGTTTTCATATTCAATTTCCTTTAGATTTAACTTCAACTATGTAGTGCAAGGGCCTGCCTGATTGCATATAAATTGAAAGTGTTTAAAGCGGTTCTGCACTCTGAAAAAAAATTTTTTTTTTAAGGATGTAATATAAAGTGTGCTTACCTTTATTAGGGGACTCACCTGTTCCATCTTCCATCTCGATCGCCGCCGGTTTTCGTCCGATGAAGTTCCTCGTCTTCTTCTTTAGTGCTGGGGGCCATCTTGCCTGTGGGCATGTGAAACACCCACAGGGACTTTAGATGGCCCACCATGCACTGCCGTTACTCGCGCGTGCGCAGTAACGGCTCATCTGCCGAGATCTCACGAGATTTCGGCAGATGCGGCCGAAATCTCGGGAGATTTCGGAAGATGTGGCCGAAATCTCGCGAGATTTCGGAAGATGCCCGCACTGGCTCCTGGGATCAATGACACCAGATCCCAGGAGACAGTGCGGCGTGACGACGATCGACGCAAGACCCCGCCCGCCGCCGCAGAGGGAGAAGACCGGAAGTCTTCAATTACAAGGTAAGTAAAAAAAAAAAAAAAAAAAAAAAAAAAACATTTCATTTAGTACTCTTTGCCTGATTTGGAAGGCAAAGAGATTTACTAAATGAAATGGGTGTAGAACCGCTTTAAGTCTGACTTCATATTATATGGTTTTGGAAAATCTAAAGGAAAATTCAACAAGAAAATTGTATAATGTATAATATATAATGGACACCCTTATTGGCTGGGTCACCAGATGAAAACATAAGAAAGAAAGAATAAAAAAAAAACATCACATCTAAGAATTGGTAAGCTGCAATATAATAAATGTTTGCTTTTGGGTTTAATACTGCTTTATTTCATTCAGGCAAAGTTGTGGCTTTAAGCTGGCCATAAATGTGTAGATTTCTCTAGTCTTAGCTAAAAGCCATTTATCATTTGTTATTATTCTTATTGAAAATGACCCCTCAATTTTAACTACAGGTTATATGATTTTCTACAATTGTACACATTTTAATATTTTTTCCTTGCAATATAGCCATTTTCATTTGCTTCTTGTTTGATGGGATACAAGTCTGCCTGAAGCTGGAATTTAAATCAGAGGCATTCCCTACAAGCATACCTCCCAACTTTTTGAGATAGGAATCAGGGACACCTATTAGCAAAAGTATGTAGGCACAGGTTACACCCCCTGCCACGCCCCCTTAAAGGAGATTTAAACAAAAAAAGAAGATTAGTTATATGTAGGAATACACTACACTACTATTCCTTTATACTGGATTTAGAAAATTACAGATGCAGCTATTTAGAAATTGGATAAAAGGTTTAGCACTGGGAAACACTTTTCAAAAGATAAATAGTGAATTTTTTATATGCAACTATATAGATCAGACCAAAATGAAGGACAAATAAGGAGGAAAGAGGGACAGAGGGACTTTGTTCCAAATCAGGGACATTTCCTCTAAATCAGGGACAGTTGGGAGCAATGCCTACAAGTAGTGCTCACTGATGCTTTTAGGGCCATACACTGCTTGAAATTTCAGCCAAGCTTTCCTGGCTTAGATAGAGATGAACGGTTAACAGCAATCTTACAGAATAAATTGAAGGTGTTTGAAAAAGTATGGGGTCCATGGATCAGATGCTTGACTAATGATCTCTGGACTATCCCTGGCTAGGTTCCTTCCTGGTTGACGTGGTCACGTGGACCAGAGCGTGGAGTCATTTCTCTTCTTTTTATCCCTTCTTTGTTCTTTTTGGTCCTCTTTTTTGTTGGATTTTGGTACTGAGGCACTCGGACTGCGTAATTCCGCATTTTTGGAGGATGGAGTGGTCTCCTCTATTTGATTGAGGGGATGTACATTCCTTGGCGTGAAGAACGTACTCCGAAACCCGTTAAATTGCATTGTTACCATAACGTAGAAGGACATACTGAGACTTCTAGGTTTTACAGTCCGTTTTACAGTCTGTTTTGAAACGAGCAAATAAGACTCTGGTTAATACAGCAACATTATTACAGATTGTAGTTATATACAGGAAGTCCCCGAGTTACAAACACGTTAAGGACTGTAGGTTTGTTCGTAAGTGAAATCTGTTCGTAAGTCGGAACACTGCTTGTAATGCCCCGTACACACGGTCGGAAAATCCGACCACAAAATCCATCGGATTTTGTCCGACGGATTTAGTCCGACACTGGTGTTGCATACACACGGTCGGACAAAGTTGTCGGAAAATCCGATCATTCTGAACGTGGTGACGTTTGTTGCCTACGACGGGACTACGTAGAGGCTAGTAGCCAATAGCTTTGGTCTTGTAATGTGATCTGAGCATGCGTGGCACTTTGTCCGTCGGAATTCGCTACACACGGAATTGGTGTGATCGGACTTTGTTGTCGGAAAATTTTTCCAGCAGGAGATAGAACTTTGTCCGTCGGACAATCCGATGTAAACTGTCCGATGGTGCCTACAAACGGTCGGAATTTCCGACAACATTGTCCGATAGGACAGAATCCATCGGAAAATCCGACCGTGTGTATGGGGCTTTAGTGTAACTTCCGCCTGTGCAGGGATGTGGAATGTTCCAGCGTCCGCCTGTGGAGAGATGAGGGATGTTTTGGGCGCTTCTAGGGCTCTTCTGGCCATGCAGTACATGAAGTACTGCAGTGTGGAATGTGGCAAGATAGCTGCTCGGAGGTATCCAGGACCAGGGTGGAGCACAAGCAGCCAGTCTTGAGGCTGTTCGTAAGTAGCAGTCGTTTGTAAATCGGGGACTGCCTGTACCCCTGAAATATAAGAGGTTAGTTGTCTCAGGAAGCATGGTCTATTGCCATGCGGATTGTTGTTGTAATTTGTCCTTTGCATTGTACTCATGTACATGTACAAGTATGACTTTATATTTTTATACAGTATGCAATTCAAATTGTGGAAGTTACTTATTGTTCTATATCAATGCTGGAATCTCTTTAATTTTGTTCTGTGAAAATATTTAATAAAAAATATTGAAACAGAAATTTTAGCCAAGCTAGGAGGAATTGCAGGTGGGGCTATATGTACAATATGAGTGGTGCATTTACACTTTATACCAATACAATATACTACATCTGTTACTGAAATTATTTGCTAATCTGTCCTTTATATATTCTCTATGTAATATAAATATAGTACAATATTCATATGCCAACAGTGATGCATACAGACACTACCATACTTTCCGTTATTTGTAGAAGATAAAGTAATTAACTATTGCTTTCTGTTGCAAAAATATCTTGCAAGGGATTTGTCTCTCTCAACACAACCTAAGTGTCCTGGGAGAATGGTATAATGCTTCTCATGAACAACATTATTAATAATGTACTAAGCTTACATAGGTATACTTTAATGTGATCCTTCAGCATCCTAGTTTTATGTACTGCTTATGGTGTATGGATATACAATGGGATATTTTTATGTATAAACACAATGGGGGTTATTTACTAAAGGCAAACTACAAGTGCAAAGTACACTCGAAATTACACTGAAAGTGCACTTGGAAGGAAAGGAAATGCAAGAAAAATAAAAAACAGCATTTTAGCTTGCACATGATTGCATAATAAAATCAGCAGAGCTTTCCCTCATTTCAGATCTGCTCCTCAGATTTACAGAGAATGCACTTCCAAGTGCACTTTCAGTGCAATTCCAAGTGCACTTTGCACTACAAGTGCAAAGTGGATTTTCCTTTTGTAAACAACCCCCTCTTTTATTCTTTTAATAAATGTATTCTTTTAATAAATATGTACATGACGTGAATGTTGTAGGAAAAGGAAAAACGTCTTTGTTTTTTTTTTTTAACTGTATGGCTGTATTTAAAGAGCCCCTGTCACCAACCTACAACATTTCAAGTAAAAGCATAGAAAAAAATCAAGTATTTGAAATGTTTACTGCTTTTCCTTTATATAAACAATTATTTTTAATTGCAATGTGAAAGTCAATGCCTCTCCTCTTCTGGGAGTGTCTAATTACTGTCAGTGCTGGCCCAGCAAATCCCGCCTCCCATCACCTTCCTACATAACCCTTTATGTTGCCGCAAAAGGGGAACACTATAGAGTTGCTCTGAGTTTGCTAGGGCTGCTGACATCACATCCAAGATGGCAGCACCCAGCAGCAGTCTGAGGGTTTTGGATGTCTACACAAGGGAGTCTTTTACTGGTAAATACCATGCATTAAATATGTTATACACTGATAAGCCATAACTTTATGACCACCCACTTAATATTGAGTATCACTACTACCACTAGATCCCTGCAGGTATGCTGTGGTATCTGACACCAAGCTGTCAGTGGCAGATCCTCTAAGACCTGTAAGCTGTGAGGTGGGGCTTCAATGGATATGACTTGTTTTTCCAGCACATCCCACAGATGCTCAATTGGATTGAGATCTGGAGAATTTGGAGGCCTGGTCAACACGTTGAACTTGATACATTTTGTTAATCTGGGTGAAAAAAGTCCATCCAGTTCAACCAACAGAGAAAAACACACACACACATCTCCACAAATCTCCACAGTTGATCCAGAGGAAGGCAAAAAAAACATTCTTGAACTATTTTTGCAGTGTGGCAGGGGGCATTAACCCTCTGAAAGAGGCCACTGCCATCAGGAAATACCATTTTTACAAAGGGGTGTACTTGGTCAGCAACAATGTTTAAGTAGGAGGTACATGTCAAGTAGCATCCACATAAATGGCAGGACCCAAGATTTCCCAGCAGAACATTGCCCAAAGCATCACACTGCCTATGCCAGCTTGCCTTCTTCCCATAATGCACACCGGCGCCATCTCTTTACCAGGTAAGTGACTTACATGCAGCCAGCCAGAAACCTGATGTAATAGAAAAAGCGATTGATCAGACCAGACCACCTTCTTCCATTGTTCCGTAGTCCAGTTCTGATGCTCACATGCCCATTGCAGGCTGTGGACATGGGCACCTTCACCGGTCTGCGGCTATGCAGACCCATACAAAACAACCTGTGAGGCCCAATTTTTCCTTTTTTCAACACATCTGCTTCATGGACAACATGTTTATTTGCAGCCAGGAAGAGTTTTATAGTGTCCCATTCGGGAGGGTTAGTGTTAATTGTGTTTCACTGTTCTTTCTTGGTGGCTTTCCTGGGTCTGACCCACTGGTTCTATGTATTATAAAAGAAACAGGGGTGCAGACCCGAGAGGCCTGTAGCTGGAGCGTGAGTTAAGGAGTGCACAAGAAGGTTACTGAAAGTCTGTTGTTGCTGCTGTCAAGGTTGCCAGAGTCTGTCCTGCTAGCCTGCTGAGCCTACTGATATGCCGAGACTGGAGTGGCAACTAAGGATCATTTGGCCTCAGCACCCTTCCACAGCTCAGGGGAATTTTCGGGACTTGAAGTCCTCCCTGAAGATGCCAAGATGCCAATGCCAAAGATGCAACATGGACTCAGCCAGAAATGGACTCTATGCTGTGCAGGTATGCTAGGGCAGCCACAAGCCTGAGTTAGGGATTAGTTTAGGGTAAAGAAGAGAAAGAGATAAGTGAAGTGCATGCATGGAGTCAGCGCTAGGTGAACGGCAGGGATCGTGGAATTGATCTGTTTATTTTACAAGTAGCATTGCCTACATACCATAGCAGTATTTTTACAGGTAGTTTTAGCAAGGAGAAATTCTCTTTCATCAAACAGTAACAAGCAGGCATTGAGCGGCAGATAGAATGGGCCAGTAGTTCATTGAGGTTGTCCAAGTTCTCAATGCGGCAAACCTGTCCTGCTTGACAATTTCTATCAAACTCTTATTTGGAATTTAGAGACCGCAGATGATACAGCATTGTAAAATTGGCCAGCAGCCAGACATTTTTAATGAGGAAGAATTGGCCGAAATGTACTAGAGACAAAGAGTAATGACAGATGTTTTACAAGAATTGAAAGACTGCCGACGAAACAGCAATGAAAAACTGACCAGCCGTTTTAATGAGCAAGGCTAAGCCCAAATAAATAGAGAAAAGAGCACAGGCTGGAATTTTTTTTTAGTAAAGGCATCTTGCCATACCTGCTAATCAACAATGGCAATTAAATAATTTTTTCTTAAAGCGGTTCCTCACCCTAGAAACAAAAAATTAAAAGTCAGCAGCTACAAATACTGTAACTGCTGACTTTTAACAATAGAACACTTACATGTCCAGGGATCCAGCGTGGTCCTCACCCAAGCCGGCTCTTCGCCAGTCTTCGGGTACCGGCGCGGGCATGTTCTTACTGTGGGAAGCCAGCTGTGGCTGCTTGTGACTTCACAGCTGGCTTGCATGAGCTGAGTTGCACTTTTGAATGGTCCCGCAGCCTTCTGGCACCTGTGATGTGTCCTAGAATGGCAGGGAGGCGAACTTCCTCTCGGATCACTGTGGCGATCTGACCAGAAGTAGGTACCTGTCAAAAACAGGTATCTGCCCCCCCCCCCCAAAATGCTTCCTGTCCATGTACTCTTCTCTTGAAAGCATATTCCATTTAATAAAATACTGTCAAATCTATATATGTATAGCTGTGTTCAAACATTTTCTTTTGCCAAAATAACACCATGATGTTTGCAAATGGCAGCTAAATATTTCACATTTCCTAATGTTTAAAAATCAGTTTTCAATGCAAACAATAAGAGAAAATCCCATATTTTGAGTATATCTGAGTACAACCATCTCATAGTAACACATGGCAGTGATCAGCAGGCCCAGGAATATGATACGGAATTTCACACCTACCAGAGGAACTACATCGAAGTATTGTGTTAATTCAGATCTCCATCGCATCAATGAAATATAATCTACAAAAATGTAGCGCAGGGTAACCAAATGATGAATGGGCATAGTTGGTGGGAGCTACGATGGAATATTAGTTATGCTGAACATGTTAGCCTGGAGCTAGTGGAGATGAAGTAAAAAAAGAACAATCTGATTACACAAATTCTCCAATGTACTGATCAATGAAGCCAAATAAAATTATTTTGGTTATGTGTAGAAGCTGTATCTGTGTGCGTTGCTAGAAAGTATAATGCAAGTTATATACAGCGTTATTAACACAAGGAGGACCTTTTAATAGCATTCTGCAATAAGCAGTGATGTGTGGTAGCCTGGCAGGACCCTCATTTTAATAGTTTAATGTAGTCAGAACAAAGACATTTATTTATTTTCATTTGCTATTAGTGAGCGAACTTTGCACTTTTTTTCATGACTTGAATACAGGTCAAGATATTTAAATGTTCACCATAGAAAAATATACATAAAGGGGTTGATTTACTAAAACTGGAGAGTGCAAAATCTGTTGCAGCTGTGCATGGTAGCCAATCAGCTTCTTACTTCATCTTGTTCAATTAAGCTTTAATAAAGAAACTTGGAAGTTGATTGGCTACCATGCAGAGCTGCAACAGATCTCACAATCTCCAGTTTTAGTAAATCAACCCCACAGTGTTTGTAAACCCATATTCCAAAAAATAAATGGTCCTAGAAGCCCTGCAGTATATCTAATAACTTGAAGTGGTTCTACCCTAAAGTACCCTAAAGTACAGGGAGCGTGTAATCACAAAATGCCAATGACCAAGAAGGGAAAAAAGAAAATGTATGGACACAAACCCCAAATCCCCCCCAAATTTCTCCCCCACCCACAACCAATCCCCCAAACACCAATGCCCTCCAATACACAAACACCTCAAACCCCTCCCTCTAAAACGGCGACACTCCTGCCCAGAGCAAGGACATGGCAGCCCCCCTGCAACCCTACTATAAGCACCTGCATGCTGGTAGAATCTGTTGGGTGTCTATACGGTTTATTTATTTTTTGGTGTATGTAAACCCATTACAATTAAGATGTTAATATTTTTTAAAAGTAATTTTAAATTGTTTTAAATCTTCAGCTTTCTTTACAATTATGCATGGTGATCCTGCCATGAAGGTCTTTATGCAGGCACTTCCTGTGATAATGTAACAATGCACTATCATAGCCTCCCTGCTTCTGCTTTGACACCTTCCGATGGAGACTACAAATGGCCATTTCATCACAAATTGCACTCTGGTAACTCAAATTGCACTCTATAGCCTCTACTGTAATACTTCTGTATTTTAAAGCTCACCTTCGAGTAGTTAAAAAATGATTCCTTGCAGTGGATCTGTGCCTGCACTGCAAGGGTTAATTGCCCGCTTTGTCTAGGGAAGAGGAGACATAATTTGACTTACCTGATCCTCCGCTCCCCCTGCAGGAGGTGCTCCCGCAAAATCTGGCAATGGACTTTTCCTGGATATCCTCTCGTCCAGAACAGGGCTATGGATCCTGCTGTGGTCTGCTCTGGACTTGATGACATTGGGCCCCTAGAATGGTGGAGAGTGGGGGTGTAGAAGCTGCAGGGACTGCGCCAGCTGCATAGAGGAGCAGAGGATTGGGTAAATATATCTCCTTTTATTGTTCCCCTGGACATAAAGGAGCATTTAACCTTGCAGTACAGGCACAGCCCCACTTCAAGGGATGAGTTAAGGCTTTAATGCAAAACTAACAATGCTACTCAAAAAAGGACTCTCTCTGTATACTAGCCAGTCAAAAGATATAATGCCTATATGATCACCAGCAAACAAGGGATGTGATGTGGTCCCCAGCCAGTCCAGAGATGCAATGCATCTGGCTAGTGAATATACACATTTGTCTGGGCCGCATGAAACCTTGTTAATTTTGGCATTCTCAGTCCAATGTTTCAGTGAACCTGGGTTTAGCTTATATGGAGGAACTCATTTGGAAATCTCCAGCTCCTTAGAATTATATTTTTTCATATAAAGTCCTGGAGGCATATGCAATATAATTTAAAGGGTAACGCCACTTTCGTGGGGGAAAAAATAGCAAATAAAGAAAAAATAATATAGCGCATATAATTGCGACACAAGTCAGATTGTAATTGAATGTTATTAAAAATTACCTTTCCTTTTCAATCAGCAGGCACTGAAACTTTCTGAAAATGCATTGCAACATTGCTACCTGTAGTTGTTCTGTACACAGAATGTGTACTGGACACACCCCAGAAACATAATTTTCTGCTTGTGTGATTGGCTCACCAATTTTCCCAGAAGTCTGCCTAAGATACAAGTCAGATTTCAGGCATCCCCTGCAACAAAATGTGATTTTTGGAGAGATATATTCAATAGGAACACGTCTAAAGGGACACAGCAGATTTCCTCATTAGTGCTCTGCAGCTGCACAACTGATGGATAATTATAAAACCCCTCCCATTAGACCCACTCAGAACAGAGGCACAGAGGAACATACAGGGATTTCTTCAGAATAACAAAAGGTAGGAATCTGCAACAAAGGTTGTTATAATCCTTGCAATGTACATAGATCCCTCAACAAAACCATTCTGGAAATTTAAGTTTGATGTATGCCGATAGAGTGGGAATTCCCTTTTAGTAATTCACTATTGGTTTGAGATTATTTCTTCACTATAATGATTGTGCTTTAATAAACAGCTCCTCCATTCTTGGTGATGGTACATCTACGTGGTCTCTCATGGGTCTCATGATGGACACCCCTGGCCTGACAGCAGTTCATAGATCTGGAAAAATGGCTCCTGAGTTTTAAGTGCTTTGGTTGATGTACATTTCACTATACCTCTTATTTTACCCCCTGAAGAAGATTTTGACTAAAGTAATTGAAACGTGTTGGGGATTTTGTTCTTAGCAGGACTTACTGTTGGAGAAACTCTACTATAAATCAGCAACATATGCCTGCCCAGTATAATGTATAAGTGTACAAATTGGGTTTTATACTAAGGCTTATGTGTGTTATTAAATGTGCAATGTTTTAATTCTGTACTATAAAGTTGTAAAAGAATCATATTTATATTAATGAGTAGTGGTGGAAGTATTGTTTGGCTGCATTTAAAATCCCAAGGTGAAATAATAGGAATGTGTAATAATTAGATTATTGGGATGAACAGCAATCACTCTATGCATCATTAAACAGTAATGCCCCATACACACGATTGGACTTTCCAACAACAAAACTGTGGATTTTTGTTTGAAGTTTGTTGGCTCCAACTTGTCTTGTCTTTCCATCTTTTGGACAAATTCCAGTCCGGATTTCGTCCAGAGTATGGAACAGAGACAAGCCTCATCTGTGTTTATGATGATGTCCTTCACAGCTTGGACAGGAGTGACTCAGTAGTTCTGGTTCTCTTGGACCTGTCGGCCGCGCTTGATACCATAAATCATGGAATCCTACTGGAGCGGATGAGATCTGTTTTGGGTATGATCGTGTCGGCTTTGGCATGGGTGGCCTCTTTTTTAGTGGGCAGAGTTCAGGGAGTCAAGACTGGCCCCTTCTACTCTAAGTATACCACCCTGGATCGCGAAGTGCCACAGGGCTCTGCCTTGTCACCACTGCTATTTAATATCTATATGAAGCCCCTTGCCGACCTGTTAAAGTCCCACGCCATCCAGTACCATGTTTATGCGGACGACACCCAGGTTTACCTGAAGATTCCTAGGAACCAGACGGCCAATGCCCCCCTTGCCAGTTGTTTGGAGGCCATCAATACATGGATGTCTGCCAACTTCCTGAAACTTAATGGGGGCAAAACTGAGGTGGTCATCTTCAGCGATCTGGCCACCCCCCTAGATATTCCACCTTGGCCTCCCTCATTTGGTCCTGCTCCGAAGGCGGCCCCCCAGGTCCGTGATCTGGAATTCGTCCTAGATTCAGGTTTAACTCTGGCTCCTCAGGTAAAAAAGGTTGTCAGTGCATGTCACTGGCAGCTAAAACTCCTGAGGGGGCTGCTTAATAATCTGGATATCTCGGACAGAAAAACTGTCATCTGTGCCACGATAGGTAGCTGCCTAGACTACTGCAACTCTCTTTATTTGGGATTGCCAAAGATGCTAATGCAGAAGCTTCAACTTATTCAAAATGCTGCGGCTAGGCTGCTCATGGATGTCCCATTGAGGGATCATATCCCCCCTGTCCTCTGCGTCTTGCATTGGCTGCCGGTCCACTATCGCACCTTATTTAAGGTAGGATGTATTATGTTTAAGATTATGAGAGGCCTGGCCCCAAGCTATCTCTGCTCTAGTTTTCATAAACAAGCTCTTGTTAGATCACTCAGATCTACCGGCAGAGATCTCCTCTACATCTCGGTGCCCAAGAAGACCCGGCGTGGTGGTCGGGCCTTCTCCCACCAGGGTGTGTACTATGGAATAGCCTCCCTGTCGAGCTCCAGGAGGCCCCCACTATTCTGGTCTTCCGCAGGTTACTGAAGACTTGGCTTTTCACACAGGCGTTTCCTGTGTAGTCCCTTTTTTCTACCCTTCTGCCGCCCTGTGCTGCTTCTGGTCCCTGGGCCCTTTCTTTCCAGGATCTTTGCTATGCGCGCTGGGACCCTTCGGGGTAAGACCGCGCTATATTAAGGTTTCTCTCAACTCAACTCAACTCATACACACGGTCACACAAATTTTGGCCAACAATTACGAACGTGGGAATGTGGTGACGTACAAGACGTTCAACGAGCCGAGAAAAAGGAAGTTCAATAGCCAGTGCGGCTCTTCTGCTTGATTCCGAGCATGCTTGAACTTTTGTGCGACAGACTTGTGTACACAAGATCGGAAATTCCGAAAACAAAGTTTTGTTGGCGGAAAATTTGAGAACCTGCTAGCCAATCTTTGTTGGCGGAAAGTCCGACAACAAATGTTCGATGGAGCATACACACGGTTGGACTTTCCACCAACTAGTTCACATGCAACAATTGTTGTCGGAAAATCTGATCGTGTGTACGGGGCAATACTCCTCTATTGGATCAGACTACAAAGGCCAGCCTTAGCTTCCCATGTGCATCAATGAGCCTTGGCCGCCCAGGACCCTGCTGCCAGGTTGCTGGTTTTCCTTCTTTGGACCACTTTTTGTAGGTTCTACCCACTGCAGACTGGAAAAATCCCACAAGAGCTGCAGTTTTGGAGTTGCTTTTACCCAGCCATCAAACCATTGCAATTTGACCCTTGTCAAAGTCTCTCAAATCCTTATGCTTGCCTATTTTTTCTGCTTAAAACACATCAACTTCAGGGACAACGTGCTCTTTTGCTGCCTAATATATCCTACCAACTTTCAGGTGTCACTGTAGCCTGTCAGTTGTAATAAAGTTATGGGTGATGATCGGCGTATGAAAAAAAAAACAATGGTAAATATTTATATTAGACTGCCATATAGCTTCAACCCCTCTGCGACTTTTATGTTAACATTTACATCAGTGTTGATAGTCTATGAGACTGTCAATATAATTGAGCATCATAACTTTTTTGTATGGCATAAGGAATAATAAACATTTAAAGTGGTTGTAAACCCACAAAAATAAAATAAAAATCCCTGCAAGACAAAGGCATAATGAGCTAGTATGCATAGCATAGCATACTAGCTCATTATGAAATACTCACCTTAAATCGAAGCTCCCCCGTACACAGCTCCAGCCGGCAACATCGCTCCCGGAGTTACTTCTGGGAATCGTGGGCTCCGGCGCTGTGATTGGCTGGAACCGCGATGACGGTAACGACTCACTAGCTGAAGTAGCAGTACAAACGTGCCATTGCTTCAGTGTGCATGTCCCGATGACATCAGCACATGCTGATACAGGGGATATCTCCTAAACCGTGCAGGTTTAGGAGATATCCGGGTTAGCTACAGGTAAGCCTTATTATAGGCTTACCTGTAGTAAAAAGTCGTCTATAAGGGTTTACAACCACTTTAACTAACTGGAGAGAACGGGCTTTACAAACTTTGCAGAAGGTGATATACAATTCTTTGAACTTATGTTTTATGTGTTTTAATGAATTTGCTTGGAAAACCTAGCATGTATGTTCATACAATAGAATGAAACGTATTCTATAATTTAAGACAAACGTTGCTGTTAGTGGGTTGTATAGCATTATTACCTACGTCACTGACACCTACTCCCTTCTAGTCTTGAGATTTTAATATGCAGAAATGATGGGCCTAGAATACTCTTTTATGATGGAATATGTCAATATGTGCTTTTATATCGTAAGTATCACAACTTTGTCTTTGCTAATCACATTTATTCCACCTGCTATAACCTTGCATCGACTGCTCATGAAATATGCATGAAATAGCAAGCTTGAAATGAATATACTGAATATACTTTGTGATACACTTGAAAGAAACTTGATAAACAGTTATTCATAGGCTCCTTGGCATCCACACATCGCAATATGGAGGTTAAAAGGATATTAAACCTTGGAATAATATGGGAACATAATACAAAGAAAATAAAAATTTTCCCCCCATTCATATTCATGGCTGCAATAAGATGATTTACCAAATAGGTAAGACTATAAGGATCTTTTTCCCCTTTCCTTTAGAAGCCTTTAGAGTTGCAGTTCTTGACCTTTCTGAAGCTATGATAGTATTCCCTTTTAGTCTGGGACCCAAGATGTCAGATTTACCATTGTTTTGGGACCTCAAAAGATAAGGGACCCCCATACAATCTAGTGCAAATACGGTCATTTAAAAAAAAAAAAAAAATTCTAGAGCCTAATTTTCGGACCCAACTGATTGTACTCCTCATTATCTTCTAATGGAGGGCTGCCATGGCTACTTATGACCCAGAAGCAAATAAGCAAATTGAGTGAAGTGGTCCATGGTAACTCAGTATGAGCTACTTATAGATTACATTATATAATTAAGAAATATCAGACATAATAGTGTTTTATTTAGCCATGGTATCAGCGGTGGGACCTTGTTTTCACCAGACATCTGAGTAGATGAAGCCCACAGGCAGGGTAATATACATTGGCACAGAATTCCCTACTCCTCAGCCTGTCCATTGTCCTAGTGTATGCGCATTTGTCAGGTTTAGAACTGGGGATACCTTGGATGACTTTTGGACTGATGGATTTCATCTATTACCTCAAAACCTAAATGTAGAACAAAAGTGGAACATTTGTCCTTCATATTCATTCTACTAAGCACGTCCAAGATGGCTGCTTCACCATATGCCCCAACAACAAATAAAGTGCTTTGAGTCCACATAGAGAAACTTAATAATAATTACCTTCCTTATTTTATTTGCAAGATAGGCAACAGCTAAACTCCAGCAGCTTAGGGATTGTGTCAATGGGTTGATGGCATTAGTTTTACTTGACCTTGAGATGCTTTTGATATAATTAAAAATTTACAGTATTGACAGGTGCATTGGACCTGCAATTGACCTCCTTCTCATCTGTACTTGACCTGCTTCAAGCGTTTTTTTGCATTCCCATAGACTTGTAAGGGAATGAAAGCCCATCTGACAATAACGAAAGCCATTATTCAAAGATGAATGCTTATTATTAAAGTGTTAGTAAACATCGCTTGGACACTTGTACCTACAGGCAAGCTTTTAATAAAGCTTACCTGTAGGTACAAGGAATATCTCCTAAATGTGCACTGTTTAGAAGATACAGGCATACCCCACTTTTAAGTACACAATCAGGGTTTATTTACTAAAGCTGGAAAGTGCAAAATCAGGCTCACTTCTGCATATAAACCAATGAGCTTCCAGGTTTTATTACCCAAGCTTAATTGAACAAACCGAGGTTAGAAGCTCATTGGTTTCTATGCAGCAGTGAGCTTGATTTTGCACTTTCCAGCTTTAGTAAATAAACCCAATTGTGTACTTAAAAGTGGGGTATGCCTGTATTCACTGTTTCTGCAGCCGGTAATCAGCCATCCCTTCAGAGCCCTGTGCTGCGGCTGTAACTCCCGTGTGCATGTGCAGGAGTGATGTCATAGCGGCTCGGCCATTAAAACAGCCGGAACCCACAAACCTGGAAGGAAGATCAGGGGAAGTTGGAAGCCCTGTCAGCGGTTACTGCATGCCACTGGATGGCTTTGTTTTAAGGTAAGTCTTTATTAATGCGCTGGTATGCGATGCGTAATAGCACATTATGACATTCATTTGCAGGGAGTTTTTATTTTTTAATGCAAGAGTTTACTCCTAATTACTAAATCTAAAGTGCAGTGACCAACAACAAACAATCAGAATTCCTCTGTAAGGCTATATATGGTCGCATTTGTCTGTGCAACATCAACATACTGCATATTTTTGGTGCCTGGGATGTCCTGGTGTTGCTTAGAGCTGCCCATAGACGTGAATGGGCAAAGGCAGTTGTGTTTTTACGCTGCACGGGCAAATGCCCCATGTGCATGAAGACTAAATGGTCTGATTTCTTCACTTTAAATTCTATTTGACTGCTAAGGCTTAGTGCACTGAAGAAATAGCTTCATGAACAAGCTCTAAATGTGATCTTAGATTTCATAAAATAGTCCCTAAGGGAAGGTTCACACTGTAGCTTTGCAGTATTTATGTTGCACCTAACCCAAATGTACACGCTGGAACCCACTGTGCATTATATTCTTGAAAAAAAGGGCAGATGTGATTTTGGCTGCACTGGGGGGTGCGTTTATAGTACACACAGTCGGATATTCTAATGGAAAAAGTCAGATTGGATTATGTTGTCGGAAAATCCGATCGTGTGTGGGCTCTAGCAGGCATTTCTGTCGAAATTTCTGACTGAAAAAATTTGAGAGCAGGAACTCAAATTTTTCAACAATTCAACAAAATCCGATCTGACTTTTTTAGATCGTGTGTAGGGAATTCCGACGGACAAAGTGCCACGCATGCTCAGATCAAATTACGAGACCAAAGCTATTGACTACTAGCCTCTACGTAGTTCCGTAGTACGCAACAAACGTCACCACGTTCGGAAAGATCGTTTTTTCCAACAACTTTGTCAGACCGTGTGTATGCAACACCAGTTTCGGACAGAATCCGTCGGAAAAAAATCGGATGGATTTTGTGGTCGGAATTTCCGACCATGTGTACGGGGGCTTAATATATTGCACGTTAACGCATTACGTAATGTGCATTAACACACAAGACAAGTGCAAACCCAGCCGTAATCTCAATAGCTGTAATTGAAGCCACTTTGATAAGTATTCTGTGAGCTCCTGGAACATAGAGTGGTGCTATGAGCGCGGACAACTCTCAAATAACTTTTCAATCATTTGTCTGACGAAAGTGATTATCAGCAGTAATACCAGGTGCTCCTCTTGCTCAGCAGTCACCAAGGCAGCTGACTTGCATCCTGAGAGTGCTGTTCTTTCCTCACCACTATTTTTAAATAGGCTAATGCTATGCAACCTACAGAACGCAGCACACAGGATTCACTATCCCTCCACATTTCTAGTGGCAAAATATCTATAGCATTTTTATTTATTCCACTTCAGCATTTTCTTTGGTTTCTATAAGAACTCAATCGGCAAAGTTCCTCTGTAGGCTTCTTTCAGGGTGTATAGTGTATAGGTGAACTAATTCATTTCTATGGTGATGATTTTACAGGCATTATTGAGAGAATAGTACTGCTCACCTTACCATATGAATATGAATACTATGTTCAGCAAAGATATAATCAGGGCTGGTGCAACGATTTTTGACACCCTTAGGCGAAACCTCATTTTGCCACCCCCTCTTGCTCCACCCCTGACTCCACCCCCTTTGCCCTGCCTATGTTTACCCCACCTTTTTAATGAAGTGTCCATCAAATGCAGCCCACCAGTGCCCTTTAAATGCAGCCTTACCAGCGCCCATCAATGCAGCCTCACCAGCGCCCATCAATGCAGCCTCACCAGCGCCCATCAATGCAGCCTCACCAGCGCCCATCAAATGCAGCCTCACCAGCGCCCATCAAATGCAGCCTCACCAGCGCCCATCAATGCAGCCTCATCAGAGCCCATCAAATGCAGCCTCACCAGCACCCATCAATGCAGCCTCACCAGCGCCCATGAAAGACAGCCTCACCAGCACCCATTGAATGCAGCCTCACCAGCGCCCATCAATGCAGCCTCACCAGCGCCCATCAATGCGGACTCTATGGTCCGTCGTCACCCGATCTCCCATAGGGGAGAGCGGCGCTCTGACAGGTCCGTCCCTGCGCTGTGTGCAGAGACGGACCTGTCATCTTCCTGCTCAGCGGAGACCGATCTGGCGATCCCCGCTGAGCAAGCGGATATCCACGGGGCGGATCTGCACTGATGCGCCCCGTGTGAAAGAGCCCTTAAGCAGTTATATGTACATTGTATGTAACTTGAAGACTTTAACACTCTTGATCTCCCTGTAGTCAGCCATGTGCCATAAGGCCCCTTTCAGGCAGTACATCGCTAAAAATAGCGCCTGTACACCGCCTGAAAAATTCTGGCCCCATTCACTCCAGTGTGAAAGCCGGCGGGCTTTCACACTGGAGCGGTGCGCTAGCAGGACGGTCAAAAAAAGTCCTGCTAGCAGCATCTTTGGAGCGGTATAGGAGCGGTGTATTCACCACTCCTATACCGCTCCTACCCATTGATTTCAATAGGACACTGCGGTAATACAGCGGCAATACGGCGGCGCTTTGCGGGGGATTTTAACCCTTTTTCGGCCGCTAGCGGGGGTTAAAACCGCACCGCTAGCGGCCAAATCCTGCGGCTAAAACGACGGTAAAGCAGCGCTAAATATAGTGCTGCTTTCCCGTCGCCGCTGCTCCCGCCCCAGTGTGAAAGGGGCCTAAGAGCCCAGCTTTCCTCTCCTGCTGCAACTTTATACTAAAACATTCTGGTCTCACTCATTCAGAGGGAAGGGAGGTTAGTGTATCTTTCTGCTAAAGTCCCTGAGATTTAAAGCTGAACTTCAGGCAAACAGCTAAATACAGACAATATTACATATATGAGAGCTTTTTTACCTGCCAAAAGGACTTGTATTTCTGTTTATCCAGCCTCGAGATTTAGGCCCCTTTCACACCAGCGGACCAATTGGTCCACCTATTGTTCTCTATGTGGTGGCGGAAAAATATCAGCAGACATGTGTCCACTGACAGCCGCCGGGCATCCAATCTGATAAAACTGATGTATTGCGATATGTTTGCTATCCATCCGGCTGATCAGATGGAAATGTATATGCAGTCCATTTCCATCCAACTGCCTGATAGAGGAAAGCAGGACTGTGTCCGTTTCCACTCTGCATAGCGAAGCGAACACGGACCTGTCATCCGCCTGCTCAGCAGGGAACAATGGAGAGATCCCTCGCTGAGCAGGCGGATCTGCTTGGACGGACCCGCTTCGTCTGAAAGGGGCCTGGACGTTTTTACAGCCGCTGTTTTGGGCTTCAGGCGTTGTTTTCTGCAGCCAGTAAACTCCCCAGCATGTTATCCTATGTGTCCATGCACACATAGGCTTTTATCAGCAGTTTTTAGCAGGGGGGTTTTCTGGCTGGAAAAAAAAACTAGTGGGTTTGAAGAGGAGTTTTTTAGCTGGAAAAATGCTTTAACTCTGAAAAACGCTGAAAAACGCAAAAAAACGTGGCTTTTCTGCATTTATGAGCGTTTTTGAGCCATAAGCTTTTGTGGGAGTATAGTCTTGCTAAAAAAGCTAAAAAACGCTAAAAAAACTCATGCTATTAATGCAGAATTCTATAGCTACAACACAGCTGCACATCACAACGTTGCCTGTCAGGGATGGGATCTGATCTTTCTCTGCTTCAGTTTCACTTTTACTTATAGGTCTCCTCCCCACCTCTACCTTGTGTCTGCACACTGAAGGGAGAAGTGGTAAAGTAAAGTGGTTCTAAAGGCAGAAGGTTTTTTACCTTAATGCATTCAGCAGCAACCACCTCCCCCAGACCCCCTTATACTTACCTGAGCCCTATCTTGATCCAAAGCTGTGGCTGAGGGTAGTGTCTCTCTCTCTCCTAACTGGACATTGAGGCAGCAGTGAGAGCCATTGGCTCCTTTTGCTGTCGATCACAGCCTGTGAGGAGATAGCTGGGGGGGGGGGGTGGTTGTGCCAATCTGTATGTTAATGGACACACAACGCAACTCATGGGGCGAGCCTGTACGAGTGCCCTCATAACAAGTGTCTTTCTTTGGGGGCAGTCAGAATGGTTGAGAGGCCAGAAGCATAAGTGGGGGACCCCATAAGAGGAGGATTGGGGTTGCTCTGTGCAAAACCATTGCACAGAGCAGGTAAGTATGACATGTCCAGTGGTGTAGTGTTTAGCACAAAAAGGGTCACTGGTAGACATGTGCGCCGTCAATAAATTTGTTTTGTTTCGTTCCGCTCCATTTCGTATTAGAATTAATTCGTATTTCGTAATTCGTGTCCGAAATTCAATCTGGATTCATACGAAATACGAATTTTCGTTAACTTTTTTTAACAATTACGAATGTTCGTTATGATGAATTTATCATTATGAGGGGCTCCCACCATCCCTGTGCTGTGCTGACTTCATCGTAACGAATAATCGTAATTAATGAACATTCTTATTTTGTCCGATTCTGAATCTCCCATCGACTACCAGTCTCCAACTCCCATATTAAAAAAGGTAATTTTCCCAAGCTTCTCAGCAGCAGAAGAAAACCTCTGATTGGTCAACAAAACACCAGTCCACGTTTGGATCCAATACGAAATTTCTTTACGAATTTCGTACAAAATTCGGAAGCATAGCAATTCGTATTTCGGATCCTCCCGAATGTCCGAATTTACAGAAATTCGTACGAATGTTCGATTCGTACGAAACTAATCGCACATGTCTAGTCACTGGTTTTAATCCCGACCACACACAAAAACATATTTGGGAAGCACTCACCAATGCGTTTAAAATCAAGATGGTGCTGCCATAAGACCAACAAGCAATAGCGAACATATTACAGCGCACACATTCAAGAATGACGTTTCCTGCAGGGCTAGTTGAAAACACCTGAACATATTCAAAAAATACGGGGGTATTGCATGTTCTCCCTGTGCCTGTGTGGGTTTCCTCCGGTTACTCCGGTTTCCTCCCACACTCCAAAGACATGCTGGTAGGTAAAATCAGATCCTGTCTAAATTGTCCCTAGTATGTATGAATGTGTGTTAGGGACCTTAGGTTGTGTAAGCTCCTTGAGGGCAGGGACTGATGTGAATGTACAATATATATGTAAAGTGCTGCGTAAATTGATAACGCTATATAAGTACCGGAAATAAATGTAAAAAAATTAAATAAATGTTCATTTTATATTTTTTTTATTACCTTTAGAATCAACTTAAAACAAAGTAAAAATGTTAAATGGAGATTTATTAAATAGAAAGTAGTATTGGAAGTTATATTCCTTATGACAGCTGCAGAAAGCATATACTGTACTATCTAATACATAAATGCAGGTTTATACGTAGTTTGGTTTAGTTTTTGTTGATTTCTAATATTTTTAACATTTGCCATTTCCTGATTATGTGGATGAACACCAAAACTTCTAGTTTATTCCATTTTTTTCAATCAGCTTGACCCATATAATTCTACTGGCCCTACTGAACTCATTTGCTGGATACTAATTGAATCTTCATTTAGCACTCCCACCAACACTAGGTACAGATTACTGCACCCACAGACCAATATGTCTGCAGGAGGTAAGTAGAGTGGATATATTATAATATACAATGATCTTACGCAATATGTGGATATATTCACTCTGCTTGTCTGCTGTTTCTGTTTTGCAGCAGAATGTAAAAGATGACATGAGATAAGAGATCGCCGAGAATTTCTTTCTTTACCGCCATATTATCGTATGGAAAAATTGCCACCTTTCTGACACTTTCATTTTTATTACAAATAAACTTACTCTTTCAAGTGAAAAATCAATAGTTCATGTATTGAGAGGTCTGCCAAGTTGCTATGTAGTCATAAGCTTTCGTGACAGCTTCCAATTTAATCCATATTTTTTTTATTTTTTTATTGATTTTATGACTATTTCATATAATTGATCAGAACAATTTAGAAAGGATTACATATTGGCTTTTACAGTACTAGTTGTGTCCTTTGTTCTTCTATCTAGAGTCTGATTTCCTGAACTCCTTTTGAATGTGAAGCTAGGTTTAAAGTCTCCCCCTATCTATTTTGCCCAAAACTTTTGTTTTCCTTCCAACATAATGCATACTGTTAAAAACACATTCTGTATACTTGTGTTTAAAAATGTAAGACCTGAATTCTAAACATCCATATGTATGTAAGCGCAAATGTTTAATTTAATTTTAGATTCAGTGGTGAGGGGTTAGAACCCCTGACAGTTTTTTTTTTTTGCTGTCTGTGTTACTATTATTATTATTCACGATTTATATAGTGCCGTTTACAACAGTTTACGCAGCACTTTACAATGTAGAGGGGGGACAGCACAATTACAGTACAGTACAGTTCAATACAGAAAGGACAGGAGGGCCCTGCGGTGGTGGTGGTACAAAAGATTCCGATAAGCCCCCCGCCCGCAGACCCCCACAACCACCAGGCAAGGGTTGTGGGGAAGAGACCCTTGTCCTCATCAACATGGGGACAAGGTGTTTTTGGGGGGCACCCCAAAACACCCTCCCCATGTTAGGGGCATGTGGCCTGGTACAGTTCAGGGGGGGGTGCTCTCTCGTCCCCCCATTTTCCCTGCGGCCTGTCAGGTTGTGTGCTCAGATAAGGGTCTGGTATGGATTTTGGGGGGGGACCCCCATGCCATTTTCTTTTTAATTTTGGAGCAAGGTTGCCCTTAATAACCAGACCCTAAGGGCCTGGTAATGGACTGAGGACAATGACAAAATCATTGAAAAAAATGGCATGGGTCCCCCCACCCATGCCATTTTTTTCAATGATTTTTATCTATATTGCCGGGATCCGTTTTAAATCTTTTCCTTTACAAATGTCATTTTGCTGCTCTCATTCATAAAACTATGTACGGCCGCTATGTAAGCAGCCTAACAGTGTGGGGCGTGAACTCAACCCTGCCTTTGGCCAATCATGGCTCTCACAGCAGCTATGATTGGCCAAAGCATGCAGATCTCGCAGTGCATTGACGGTCTCGCCGTTGGTTATAGGACGTTCTGTGGGCGCTTGAATTTCCCGCCCCATAATGTTCTAAATTCAGTGAAGGGGCGAACACCTAAAGTTCGTGTTCAACTTAAGTTTGACTTGAACATCAGTTTCATCCCCTTTTAAGTATAACATGTTTGTTAATATTTTGAATTTTTTTTATTGCCTTTTAATATTACTTTAAGCTTTGACAGTAAAACCTGGAAGCTGATCGGTTACTATACACAGCTTCACCAGATTTTGTGTGCACTCGTTTTAGTAAATCTCCCCCAATATGTATAAGCTGTAGTTACATTTTATTTTTACATTGCGTGACCACCTCCAAATGTTGGTGGATGGGGGAAATGGGGATGACGGCAGTATCAAAGAATTCTTATAGCTGTACAAATTAACTCAAGCTATGTTGCATATCTGGGACATTTTCCAATATACTATTCTAATGCCGCGTACACACGAAGGGACTTTGTCCGCCGGACCTAGTCCAGCGGACAAACCGCCGGACTTTCCAGCTGCGCTTCGCCGGACTTGAAAGCGAACGGACTTGCCCACACACGATCACGCTAAAAGTCCGGCGGTTCACGCGATGACGTACAGCACGTACGATGGGACTAGAAAAAGAAAAATACTTGCTACTGAGCATGCGTCCCTTTATTATCCAGCGGATAATTTTAAAACAAAACTTAAAACCTAGTCCGCCGGACTTTTGGGAAAAAAAGTCAGTCGAAGGCCCACACACGATCGGACTGTCCGGCGGACTAGAGTCCAGCGGACAATCCCGCGGGAAAGTCCCTTCGTGTGTACGTGGCATAAGAGCTAGATAACAATGAATTATTTTATTGACTTATAAAATTGACTTTATTGACTTTAGAGTAGAGATTTTTTTTATTTTAAATTGTTGCATATGTAAATAGGGAATGACTTCTAATGACTCCATTTTGCCAATTCCCCAGGGAATATGAAGCAACTTACTCCTGCTAGGGCCTAGAGCAGGTAGAGTTTCACATAACGGATTCCCCCAACATCTTCAGCACAACACGTGTAAAAGTTTCTAAAGAGTAAGGATGGGCTCAGGCGTGTTCGTAACCGCTCGTGCAGAGCCCGCCAGGAAGTCAGCACTGCACAGCGCTAATTACAGGCAGTGAGACATTTCCCGATCTCTGCAGTGGATCGGGAAATGTCTCACTGCCTGCGATTAGCGCTGTGCAGTGCCGACTTCCTGGCGGGCTCTGCACGAGTGGTTACAAACATGCCTGAGCCCATCCTTACTAAAGTGAAACTTCACTGGTTCAATTTAGCACAAGTTTACTGTTCTAAAATCACTTGTTTACTGGAAACCTGGCATCATAAAAGCTTAAAACAGTCCAGCACGGGGGCTGAATGTTCATAGAGCTCTTGCCACATGGTTACAGGTCCATATGATTGGTGTAAAAAGACTAAACCATGACTAGACCAGTTGGCATTCATGATTTGCAGATTGACCCTATTTTAAGTCTTGATCCAAGCATTTATGCTCATCTCTAGTTCTGATTGATTTTGCTGGCCCTCTATTGCATGCATAGCTGCCAACTGTTCCACATTTTCACTCACAGGCTTTGCAGATCAGTAATGAGAAACTTTACTGGTTTTGAATACTGATCAACATAATAACTTTTTTATTTTATTTTAAATCCAATTAAATATGTGCTGTTGAAATTATGTTCATTATGTTTAAATGTACTACTTTTGGGCTCGTGGCCACAAGAGTCAGGCTCAGAAGCAAGTCAGATTATTCAGTATTATTCAGTATTCAGGATAAGGTGCTTTTCAGATAAAAATTTCTTTTGAGATGCATTTATCATACATTTAGATTGCATTCACATAGAGGAGTAAAATCCATTCAAACAAAGCAGAATAGGACATGCTGAGATAATAAGAAATGCAGTGAAAACTACTTCATAGGGACACATTAGGAATCACATATGAACACGGTGTGAATTCTGCGACATACATAGGAGCAGGTTTTTCGTCTGAAAAAACTTGGATGATTTTTCTGACGGAATTCCGCTCAAGCTTGGCTTGCAAACACGGTCACATAAAAGTTCTATGAACTTTTGACCATCAAGAACACAGTGACGTACAACACTATGACGAGCCGAGAAAATGAAGTTCAATGCTTCGGAGCATGCGTCTAATTGTTTCCGAGCATGCCTAGGAATTTTGCGCGTCGAAATTTGTACAGACGATCGGAATTTCGGATCGGAAATTTTTTCCGACCAAAATAGAGAACCTGCTCTCAATTTGCTGGCGGGAATTCCACCAGCAAAAGTCCGATAGAGCATACACAAGGTCGGAATTTCCGACCAAAAGCTCACATCGGACTTTTGCTGGCGGAATTTCCGATCATGGGTACGGGGCATTCCTGTGCGATTCAGTGCGGTACGAAATTCCAGCGTGTGTACGGGGCACACCAAAAGTAGTGCATGCACTACTTTTTAAAAACACACTGCACTGGATCGCATGGCACTACGGTACCATGCAATCCGATGCAGACAAATTTAGTACGTTTTGAACATGGTGCTGGAAACGTGCAAGGAAAGCAGGGTTCCTGTACCGTATTATGGCAACACACAAACGTCTGTGTACACAGGCCTTCCAACAGAACCTATACTTTGTCCATACTAAAGAAAAATAACAGGTTTGCTGCATAAGTGTCCTGTACTTTCCTTCCATATGCCCCCTGCCATCCTAACCTTATATATGGTTGGATTAACCATTAAGCAAAATAGTCACATGCTTAGGGCACCAAGGGAAAGAAGCATGTGGGGCAGGTCAAGGTGATAGGGTGGTCATCACTTTCTCCATGTTTCTCTTCTCGTTGGGTGTCAAGCAAGGGTCACAGAGGCCTAACCCGGGGTGGGTTCTTCTGGACTGCGCTAGGCACTTTGTTTAGGATCATCGCTTCTCCACCTGTCCAATGTATTATGGCTACCTCACCCCGAGTAACAGTATGGGGTCCTGCTGTGCACCTAGCGTGGACTCTATGCATGTACTGATTTAACTCTTTCTCTTCCATACCTGAGTACAGGATGAGAGGGCCCCGGCAGTGCAGATCGTATCGCAGAAGAAAGAGTGCCGACAACATCTCCCTCGGTGCAAGAGGTTACACCACCTGCCACATGTACACTTTTAATGACCGGCTGCTAGAGGAACCTTTGTTACCCCTGGTAACCACTGTAGCTTCACACAGTATTAACTATTAAGTTTTAAACATTTTACTTGAAGAATAAGTTAACATGATGACAGAGACAATCGATTGACAGTCCAAAATAAAGTGCCAACATTTCCTAATATCCCTGGTTCCTACGGGGCTTGCAGCTGCACAAGCATACCCGTTCAAGCAAAAGTCCAATACTGGTTAAGTCCTGGAATCTAGCTCCGACTTTGACACGATACCAGTCATCCAGACTCCGGTAATGACATCAGGCGAGCCTGGCAGGGTGGACCAGGCCTAAACTGATCTCTTTCTTCTCTTCCCCTTGATTTCTCTCCTCACCATCTATCCCTCTGGATCCGGACCTCCGTCCCTTTTATATCACACAGGACCGGGGCTTGGACTTCATGTCTTTAAAGGATAAGTGCACTTTAAAACAACAGACACATTATTCTACATCTAGCTG
The DNA here is from genome assembly GCA_028564925.1 of Lithobates sylvaticus. Classification (NCBI taxonomy): domain Eukaryota; kingdom Metazoa; phylum Chordata; class Amphibia; order Anura; family Ranidae; genus Lithobates; species Lithobates sylvaticus. The sequence continues at coordinate 75,731,944 of CM053031.1, forward strand.
CGATCATCTGTCCCTAACCGCAGGTAACTGCTCCACAGCCGCTGTCAGTTTGTCATTCATTCACACGAGCAGAGTGAGGGCAGCTAAATGTAAACACCCGTGGGTGGGGCTTAAGGCACCCTAGTCTGGACACCGTGAAACAACGCTCGCAATGCAGCCACTTGTGCCTGTCAAATGCAGCCACGTGTGCCCGTCATATGCAGCCATGTGTGCCCAGTATATGCAGCCACTTGTGCCAATCAAATGCAGTCACTTGTTCCCATCATATGCAGCCACTTGTGCCCATCAAATGCAGCCACTTGTGCCCATCAAATGCATCAACTTGTGCCCATCAAATGCAGCAACTTGTGCCCATCAAATGCAGTCACTTGTGCCAATTAAATGCAGCCATTTGTGCCCATCAAATTCAGCCATTTGTGCCCGTCAAATGCAGTCACTTGTGCCCATCAGATGCAGCCAATTACACTGGCAATAAAGAAAATTGATAGAAAAGGCACTAAATGTCTTTCACCCCCCCCCCCCTGCTCGGGGCTCGATGCTGCTGGCACTTGCACCCCCCACCCTTGGGGCTCGCAGCTGCCACTTGCACCCCCCCGTGCGGAGCTTGCAGCTATAGACCCCCCGCCACCACGGGAGGTCCGGCACTTACCTGAAGAGCATCCTCTGTGTCTCCACTCTCCTCCTCACTCGGGAAGCAGCAGCGGCGGAGGTGTCTGCTCCTCTCATGCTTCCTCCGCTTGCCAAAGCACCACTAGGCATCCAATAGGTTTGCCTGGCGCTTTGGCCAATCGGGAATCAGGTCTCACTGACCTGCCTCCTGATTGGCGGGGAGGCACTGTAGTGTGAAGATAGCCAAAATGTATTTGCTATGGTCACACAATTGGGTGGGATCAGGGCGCACTCTCTGCGCCCCGAGCCCACCCTTTTTTGAAGCCGATTAAAGCCTCTGGCTCTAATCACGTGCTTCAAAAAAGAACCCCCCCCGCCATAGGAATTCATGTGTCTGGCGTCCTGAAAGGGGCTGGGCACATGGATAGGGAGGCGGTGGCAGGGAAAGGGGGGGGGTGGCGCCCATGCGCCCTCAATGTGTACTCAGTGGCATAGGGGCTGCCACTGAGAAGCGATACATCTTCCTGAAAAGAGCAGGAAAGCCTGGCCAGCAGCGTTAGCTCTTCTTTCTCGGGAACCACCAACTCACAGGTCAACGAAGGACACAGTGTAATAAGCTTACATTGTAACAAATGACCTTTACACACAAATACAGTTGAAATTAGCATAAAACCCAACAGCAGACAAATGAACACACAGGGATTTTTGGAAACACCTGCTTACCACCTTTAATTCCAGGGCAAGAATCTGCTGATTCTTGTCACCAGAATTTGAAAAGCAGCCCAAAATTGCCCTTTTGAAGGAGGCATTTTAGGCGTGCTATTGGCCTTCTGCACAAACGCTTTGCAGCTCCTGTGTGCTGGGGCATGAAATCCTTGGCACTTTCTGAGGCCTGGGAAGTAGGGTTGCCACCTTTTCATCAAGCCAAACCCGAACACTTTAGCGGCACACAACTTTTTTTGCAATTTACACTATAGGGTTGTAAAAGACCTGGGACACCTTTGGGTGCCCAAAAAAGAGTAGCATTGCAACGCATGTAGCGTCTTGTGACGAACAGTAGGTGTGGCCAAATTGTGTTTATAATGGGGGAAGATTAAGGAGCATTGTTAAATCAAACAAGGTCAGTCTGTCCCCCAGTACAGTCCCCCTAGGTCAGTCTGTCCTCCAGTACAGTCCCCCTAGGTCAGTCTGTCCCCCAGTACAGTCCCCCTAGGTCAGTCTGTCCCCCAGTACAGTCCCCCTAGGTCAGTCTGTCCCCCAGTACAGTCCCCCAGGTCAGTCTGTCCCCCAGTACAGTCCCCCTAGGTCAGTCTGTCCTCCAGTATAATCCCTCCTTTGTCAGCCTGTCCCCCACTAAAAGGATCTAAAACCCGGACTGTCCGGGTGAATCCTGGAAAGGTGGCAACCCTACTGGGAAGCCTCATGTACCGCCTACAACTGCCAATACAAGTGATGATTTTTGCATCTGCATTTACCCCAGAATGTGCATACCATGCTTCTCCCTAAGGGCTTGTTCCAGGGCTCAAGTCCTGCGGGAACGCATGGGAACGGAGTTCCTGTACTTTTTCCACAACAGGAACTCAGTTCCCGTTAGCAGCCGTGTCCTGCAAGACTTTGAAGTATGCGAGCTGTGTGGCAGGTGCTACACCAGCAGCTGCCGACACAGCTCGCAATTAGTAAGTGCTGCACACCTGACCATTCAGGCATTGCCAGTAGGGGGCCCCATGACAGCTTACGCTTCGATCCACCTGTCAATCACAGCTAGCTGACAGGTAGATCAGGTCCCTGCTGCTAAGAGATTGTATTTAGTCAGACCTCACGTGATGCGCTCCTCCCCGCCGACCCCTCCAGATTTTCTGTCTCCTCATCTCGCCCCCCAGTCTCCTGCATACTTGCTCTGTGTGTCCCGCTGAATCCCCCCCTCCTCTATCTTCAGTGCCATATGATGAGAGAACCCAGAGGAGGAGCACAGCTATTCTGCTCACAGGACATGCAGGGAGAGAGGTGAGCTGAGGGAGAAACATCAGTTTGGGGTGGTAAGCTGAGCACAATACCTGGCAAAGTTTAATGCCAGAAGGGAAGTTTATGTGGAAATATGTGAAGGGTTGGAATAGCAGCGAGTGTGTGTTGGAGCCCTGCAGAGTTTGCAGCCCCCCCCAAGCTAACATACATCTCCTAAGCAGGAACACATCACTATGTCCCCAAGCATTCTGTCCAGATAATGTGCAGTTCATATATGACCTTTCCGTTTAATCCTGTGTTATCCAAACTCTGTTCAATGAAAAGTGTAAACTCACCACATAAACACTCTATATACAAAATAAAATTCCCCAATAAAGATTAGAACATGATGTTCACATTCGCATGGAAGCACAATTGAATGAATGCTGATTATTCAGAGAATTACCGTATTTATGTTTATTGAGGATTGTTTTTTTTTTTGTTATGTACTAACAGTTAAGCTTCATACACACAATACGAAAATTGGATGAAAAATACCACTTTTGAATCGTTCGTGCATATGAGCGTATCATTTTTTTTTTTTGGTGGGCGAGTGGATCTTGGGTGGGAGTTCCCACACTTTTTTCCCCAGGACTTGACCCCTGGCTTGTTCACACCATACATGCATGAAAACTGATTGGAAAACCACACAGATTTCACTTGCAGAGAGTTTACATCAGTTTCACATCAGTTTTCATGCTCGTTTTAGTGAGTTTTTATGCATGTTGACATCAGTTTTTATGCAGGTCAGTTATGTGCCCAGTTCAAACCAATGTTGATTTCATGTCAGTTTTTTCCTTGTAGAAAACTGCATACACATTGCAAAATTCCTGCGCATAACAAATTTGCACGTTGTGGTGTGAACAGGGCACATAGTGAACCATTGTTTTCTTTGAGCCCTTGCAAAGTGCGTGCAGAAAAACTGACGTCTCTGCAGCATGGTGTCAACGAAGCCTAAACATGTCACTTTCACCAGAAAGCACAGAGGATTTTACACCCCAGCCCATAGGATCAGCTAACGGGTCCATAAGGCCCTAGTGTGTAAGGCTGGCTTATCATCTATGTACTCTGGATACGGGAAGGAATCATGGAAAGTCTTCGAAAAGGTGAAGTGGCTGCCCCAAAAATGCAGCAATGCAAAGCTATGGTATCTAGCTGGTACATGCATTTTGCAGCAAACACAGAAAATACACAGTACAGTACTGTGTCTGTTGTGTCTGTTGTGTCTGTTGTGAATAAGCCCCAACCCAACCCTTAGACCCCTTTCACACTGACTGACTGACTCTCAAGCCACCCCAGTGTGAAAGTGCTTTCATACAGGGGCGGTGCGCTTGCAGGACGGGAAAGAAAGTCCCGCAAGCATCTTTGGAATAAATGGGCTTCGGAAGCGCTGCATCATGGGCGATTTTAACCCCTTTTTGGGGGTTAAAAGCACCCGTTACTGCCCGAACAGCGACGATAAATCGATTCTATAACAGCGGTAAAGCGCCGCCAAAACAAGGGGTGCTTTACCGCTAACCCCAACACTGCCCAGTGTGAAAGTAGCCTTAGGCAGGGTTCACATATGCGTGACCGCGGTTTCGTGCCTGGGGTCTCGTGCGTTTCTGTTTTTCCGGTTCAGGTGCGATTCAGGTCAGAATTTTTGCCTAAATTCGCACACGAACCGGATCCAAAACGCTCTAACTGCAGCATTTAAAATAGCATATTTAAAGTGGTTGTATACCCCTTTGGCACATTTTTACCTACAGGTAAGCCTATAATAAGGCTTATCTGTAGATAAAATGAATATCTCCTAAACATGTACGAATATTCACCTTGCGTGCAGCTGCTGACATCAGTGGCGCATGCGCACTGAAGGTCCGGCGCATGCTGCCGCAAAATCAGAGCTCCTTGCCGGAAAGACGACTCCTGCGCGCATGCATGGGAGTGACATCATCGCGGCTCTGGCCACTCACAGCGCCGGAGCCATGAACCAGGAAGAATCGCCAAGGCAAAATTTCAGCTCCCTCGGGCCTGGTGCGGCGGCTTCATTCTAAGGTAAGTATTTTCCAATGATCTAGTATGCGGAAAGTAAAAGTAAAAAAAACTAGCTCATTATGAAATACTTACCTTAGACTGAGTTCCCCGTATCGCAGCCCGGTCCACGCAGAGGGAGCTGACATTTTGCCCTCTGCGTTACTTCCGGGTTCGCAGCTCCGGCACTGTGAGTGGTCTGGAGCCGCGATGCCATCATTTCCTGGCAAGGTCCGCACCTTCAGCCGGCCATTCACAGCGCATGCGCTGCTGACATCAGCGGTTGCATGCAAAGTGAATATCTCTTAAACCATGCAGGTTTAGGAGATATTAATTTTACCTACAGGTAAACCTTATTATAGGCTTACCTGTGGGTAAAAAATAAAAAAGTGGGTATACAAACCACTTTAAAAATAAGGGTATACAACCGCTTTAAAAAATTCTCATTAACATCAACTGTTACTCCTTCAGTCCTGGAATACTATATTTCAACATTCCAGGGAACAAATCGTTGTCAGTTATGTCACAATCTATAGTTTCATTTTAAACAAAATCCTTTTGCCATAAACAAATATGACGGCCCTGTTCTCCCTGCGTACACGTTCCCTATCACATGACTTCTACTCTGTGCTGGGAAGAACAGCTTTCTAAAAGTTTTTTTTTTTTTTCAATAATCTTTATTTAACACGAAGCACACATGTAGCTGTTCGTTTTCTCGTTACCAGGGATACGGGCGGAAGTAATCCCCGGCCGGCCTGTCACCCACACACACACTTCCTGTTTTTGTGACCTTAACCTTGCATGTGGAGCGGAGGAATTCTAGACAGCCATGTCTCTGGTTACCGATGCCTTTGTGTCGCAGATAGCAGGTAACGGTGATCTGTCCTGTTCTCCTATGATGGACAGGTGTGCAGCTCAGGACATAGGAGAGATCACACAGCAGCACAGGTTACATGCAGACCTCACCTCTTCTATTCTATACAGAGCTTCACAATGGGAATGTTCTGTCTCAACCTATTAGAATTGTGTTTAACCACTTCAGCTCCGGAAGGTTTTACCCCCTCATGACCAGGACATATTTTTTTGCTGTTGGGCACTGTGCTATTTCAACTTAATCATGCAACACTGTGCCCACATTATATTTATATTATTTTTGCACACAAATAGCGCTTTCTTTTGGTGGTATTTGATTACCATTGGGGTTTTTATTGTTTATTCTATAAACAAAAAAATGACGACCGCTGTAGCAGCAATGTTTTGAACTGTCATGAATGGGCTACATTCATAACAGCTGTGTTTGCTAGTGATCTGTGATTGGCTACAGCTAATCACATGATACAGGGTGCTGTGATTAGCCCAGGTACTATGTGATAGCTGTGGGCCAATCACAGCCTCAGTGTATAGGGAGCACAGCTGTAATGAATGACATTCTTTCATAACAGCTTTGTGATCATGTGATAGCGATCACATGATCCACGCACCGCTCAAATCAGCTGGGTGATGGAAGCTGCAATCCGCTGTGAATGCAAGAGCGGCAGCGGTGCACTGCTGTGTGCCCCAGGTTGGATGACATGCATGTACGTGATCTGTGCCACTTACCCACAATAAGTGTACTGTGGGCGGGCGATAACTGGTTAAGGCCCCTTTCACACTTCTACGACTTGTCCCACGATTTGGGACTGCAAAATAGCATGACAAGTCGTTCCCCATGATTTCCAATGACAGCCATTCATATTAGTACGACTTCAAAATAGTCCCTGCACTACTTTGGTCCGATTTTGATGCCACTTACACAGGCATTCCTTGAAATCGCGACAAAATTGCGCGACTTTGAAGTCGCACAATTGTGAAAGGGGCATAAAGGAGAAGTCCAGCCAAAGCTCTTATGGATCACAGGGGTACAATTTTTGTTTTGCACTCCTGTGACACGTTTTCAGCAGAGAGCGGGCTGAAGTGCTCTGTGTGTCCATTCAGACACGGGGCTGCGACTAGACCCCACCCCCTCTCTCTCCTCATTGGCTCACTGAATTTGACAGCAGTGGGAGCAAATGGTGCTCCACTGCTGCCTCAGTCTATGAGGATGAGAGTCCCGAGCAGTCGAGTTCTCCTGCAACATTGCTGGCTAGAGATGAGCTCAGGGAAGTATTGGGGGGGGGGGCAGCTACACACAGAAGGTTTTTTTATTCTTCATGCATAGAATGCATGAAGATAAAAAAAAAAAAAAAAAAAAAAAGCTTCTGCCTTTACAATCACTTTAAGACGGCTCTTTATAGGGAAACATTGAATGTGACATGTCATGCGACTTGGGGCTCACAAGTCAGATCCCATGTCGCAGCAGTGTGAACCGAGCCTTAGACCCCTTTCACACTGGAGGCGTTTTTCAGGTGCTAAAAATAGCGCCTGAAAACTGCCTCCCCTGCCGTCCTGCGGTGCGCTTGCAGGACGTTAGAAAAAGCCCTTCAAGCAGCATCTTTGGAGTGGTTTAGGAGCGGTGTATACAGCACTCCTCCACCGCCCCTGCCCGATGAAATGAATGGGCACTGCTGCCGAAGCACCTGCTAAGCAATTTGGCAGCGGCCCTTTTCGTTTGCATTTAACCCTTTCTTCGGCCGCTAGCAGGGGGTTAAAAGAGCCCCGCTAGCGGACGAAAAGCGCCACTAACACTAGCGCCGCTTGCACGGAGCAATGCCAGTGTGAAAGGGGTCTTAGGAAGCTTTGGTGAAGCCTTTAGGCTTGATTCACACTAATGCGTTTTTTGATGCATTTTGCAGAAATGCAGGGACATTTTTTAACATGGGTTCCTATGGAACATGTTCACATCAATGCATTTTTTTGCCTCTGCGTTTTTGGAAAGGATCAGGGACTTTTTTTCTCATGACAAATGCAGCGTTTTGCATGTAATATAAGTCAATGGACCCGCATCCAAAACGCAAGTACCGCGATTTTGCCGCGATTTGCAGGTTTTTTTTTTAAATTTCTTTTACACTGTGTATAGCTGGTTGCTAAGCAAACACAGTGTAAAAAAAAAAAATGCAAAACGCAGCAAAATCGCAGTAAAAACGCAGCAAGCACCGCAAAAAGCACTGCAGAAACGCTCAAAAGCAACATGCATAGATGTGAATCGAACCTTGAAGCCCTGGTGCCTGCATGCAGTCTGTTGTCCTCTGTGTGCGGCCAGTAGACTGTTCGGCACCATATAGTTAGCAGATTGGCAGCAGGGTGCCAAGCGCTTCAACACTGTCTGTGTTCCAGCACCCAGCAATGAAAGAGAGACTACTATGGTCAGAGTTTCTCATGTTTCCTATACTTCACTGAACACTAAGGCCCCTTTCACACTGGGGCGGGGAGCCACGGTGACGGTAAAGCAGCACTATATTTAGCGCTGCTTTACCGTCGTTTTAACCGCGGTATTCGGCCGCTCGCGGTGCGGTTTTACCCCCGCGAGCGTCCGAAAAAGGGTTAAAGACCCCCGCAGAGCGCTGCCGCAGCGGCGCTGCCGCAGCGGCGCTTTGCGGCGGTATTGCCGCGGTTTTTACCGCGGTTTCCCATTCAAATCAATGGGAAGGAGCGGTATAGGAGCGGTGAACACACCGCTCCTATACCGCTCCAAAGATGCTGCTAGCAGGACTTTTTTGGCCGTCCTGCTAGCGCACCGCTCCAGTGTGAAAGCCCGCCGGCTTTCACACTGGAGTTAAAGGGGCCGGATTTTTTCAGGCGGTGAACAGTTGCTATTTTTAGCGCTGTACCGCCTGAAAAAACGCCCCGGTGTGAAAGGGGCCTAATAGAGAGGAAATCCTCCAATGCAGACTAGTTCTGGTCACCTTGATGATAACGAGGGATTTACTCACTTTGGAGGATTTCCTCTCATTTCCAGTTTTACCTATGGGACAGGAAGTGAAGGGATTGAGACACAGAGGGCAAAAAAAACTGACAGGGGTTATAACCCCCCTCACTCTATCCAAAATGGAAAAAAATAAAATAGTTTTGCCATAATATTTTCATCACCGTACAGAGCTGAAGTTTGCTTTCAAGATTTAAAAAAGTAGTTAGACGCTTGCTGAAAGCTTTACAATTATTATGTAATGTGCATATGCACACTGTGTTGTTTACAGGTGTATTCAAGAGCAACGTTCAGGGGCAAACGTAGACATGCCTAAACGCACGCGTATGCATGCAAATCTATTCTAGTGGCTAGAAGAAATTATTATTCTAGGTCAGTGGTCTCTAAACTGTGGTCTGAGGACTGGATGCGGCCCTTGGTGCACTATTGCGCCTAAGGATTTGAGGCACTATTCCTCCCCCTGACACCAACCATGGGGCACTATTCCTCCCACTGATTTGAGGCACTGTTTCTCCCCCTGACACCAACCATGGGGCACTATTTCTCCCACTGAAACCAAAAGTGGGGCATAATTCCTGGCACTGACACTAATGATGGGGCACTATTCCTTCCAATGATACCAACAATGAGGCATTATTCCTCCCAATGATACCAATGATGGGGCACTATTCCTCCCACTAATACCAATGATGGGGTGCTATTCCTCCCAATGACACCAACAATGGGGTACTATTCCTCCCACTAATACCAGTGAAGAGGCACAATTTCTCATCCTACTGACTGATGTAAGTGAAAATGCTGTACTCCTTTAGTAAATCACAGTTATTGTATAGTGTAAATTGCTGCAGCTCATTGCATAATTTAAAGTGTAAAGTAGAACTATAGGCAACCCCCCCCCCCGTTTTGGATAGAGTGAGGGAGGGTTATAACCCATGTCAGCATATATTTTGCCATCTGTGTTTCATTGGGGAGATTTCCATTCACTTCCTGCTCCATAGCCAAAACAGGAAGTGAGTGAAAATCCTTGAAAATTAAGGGAATTCTTTGGGGATGCCCAGGTCACCAGAACTAGTGTCCCCATTGGAAAATGTTCCCTCTGTTACTTTTCTGGGGACAACCCAAAATTAGGGTTTTGTATTGTACTTTCACTTTTAATGGTAAACAGAACAAATTAGAGAGCAAGGATCTCCCTAATGGGGGTACAGACAATACAATCCTAATAGGTGTTCTAATCCATCTCCACTGTGTCTAAAATGGGGGGAAAAAGGTTTTTGCCTATAGTTATACTTCAATCCTGCATACTAAACTATGTCTAGCTGACACGTTTGTGTTTTATACTGATCTCCTGGTTAGTGGGGGAGTCAACAGTAGGAGTCTGAAATTGGTTGGTCCAAAAATAAGGAATACTTTGCTTGTAGGCGGAAAGAATAGACTTGCACCCAATAGTAGCCCTGCAAATGTGTTGGTTATGATAACATTAAGAAAGTTATACAAGAACTCTGCTAAATAATGTATGGGTTTTGTACTGGTCACATAACAGAGCTCAATATCAAAAGAACAGCTACTTGGTCTTTGAAAATAACCAAGACCTTTGTGATCACTCTCTTTTCTTAGCAGAATACAATTGAGAATATATTTTTATAATGCAACATATTATTCTGCTTCATGTCAACTGTATGGTCAATCACAGGATGTGGTGGAGTGGTTGAGTGTAGACCAGGGGTGTCAAACTCAATTTCATCGTGGGCCGTGTCAGCATTATGATTTGTCCTCAAAAGGGCTGGTTGTATCTGTAAGATTAGATGTCCAGCGCATCCCCGCCCCTTACATTAGATGCCAAGAGCCACCCCACCATCAGAAGTTGAGTCCCCTACTCTCCCTAACATCACAGTGCAACCCCCTTTCCTTATGCTGCTGCTGGGTAGAAGCTGGATGCATTGCTTGAAAGCAGAAAGTAGGGGTCTGGAGGAGGACCAGAGGAGGGCTGGAGCTCTCCTGCATCTGCAGGAGAGGTGTGAGGGCCACATGAAATGGCCTGGAGGGCCGGATTCGACCCGCAAGCCTTATGTTTGACACCTGTGGTGTAGACAGAGCGTAATAAAGTGAAGGGAGTTGGCATGGACACATAGTGAGGTAGTTGAGCGAGTGGGCATGGACACGACTAGATGTTTTGGCATGGACTTGGCATGCTATCACGGATGGGTGAGCACAGACTTAACAACATGTAGTGGACGGGATGGGTGAGGATGTTATATGCTATTGTGGACAGGATTGGCATGGATGTAGCATGATGTCATGGAAGAGGTGGGAACAGACATAACCTGATGTCACAGAGGGGGTGGACATAGACTCAACTTGATATTGTGGAGGGTATGTTGATGATGTCATAGAAGGGGTGGAGAAGGATGCAAAGTAATGTTATGAAGGGTATGTTGATGACTTTGTGGATGGTTTGGACAAGGACACAACTTGTTGTTGTGGGGGGGGGGGGGGTGTTAATGATGTCGTGGAGGGGGTGGATAAGAATGCAACTTGATATTGTGGAGAAGATGATGATGATGATGATAAGGACGCAGCTTTATATTGTGGAGGATATGTTGATGTCGTGGAAGGGGTGGACAAGGACGCAGCTTGATATTGTGGAGAGGATGTTGATGTTATGGAAGGGGTGGACAAGGCTGCAACCTGATGTTGTGGAGGGGGTGGGCATGGACACAACCTTTTTCCTGGTTTGTGGTCCTAGGCCATGTAAAAGTTACCAATTAAAAGTAAAGACTGCTGTTTCTGCTTAAAAGACAAATATAGGTTTTCTTTTTTATTTAACAATCATACTTCTGTAGGCGGATTCTTGGCCGATCTTAATACACTTCCATTTGTGCAGAGTATTTCCCCTCATGAGTACAGTATTGGTTTTGTAAATATTAAACATCTGTTGTGTTTTCTTGTAAAGGGTTAACCACCTTGGCTTGGTCTGGAAGTCTCAAACAGTTTGGGAATCAGCTGAGGAAATTGAGATTTGGAGTAATGAAACGGGAGCAGTGAATCAGTCCGTTAAGTCTCTCTGCGATGAAACTCCTTGGCATGTCCAGGCTAGCAAGTCAGCCAATCAAAACACTTCTAATTGTGTTCTTTCTGGCTGCACGGTTTCATAATTTTAATGAGATATGGGTTTCTGGAGCCATTGAGTTCTCGACTGTGCGTTCTGCTTTCTTGCTATTGATATTTTGCAAGAGCCCGTGCGGTAGTTAATCATCTCAGGAAAATTTCTCACAGCACTACACACGGCAAAACAGAAATTTATGCTTGAGGAATAAAATGCCCACCTCCGAAATCATCATCTGGCTTTTCGGAGCCCCCACCAAAACCTCATCAATGGTGCTTATAGACACTGCATGATTATCTGGACAGGTTGAACAATGGTTGTTATATATGTGTGGCCAAAACATTCTAACACAGGGCCCTAACCGATCTCTATTGACAGTGGGTGGTCAATCTATTATGGCCAAAAGGCCATATTGGATTTTTTCAACTACTGTGGTTAGCTCCTCAATATGTAGATGTGTACTTATATTCAATCAACCATAAAAAGTTTAGGGAACACGGCCTGCCTGCCTACTGCCTCTAGTTTTCTTTCTGGCAATTTCCCAGCTAGCTGAATCTGTTTAGTTGTCAGTATCCTGATCCTCTAAATCGCCTAAATTTGAGACTGTGAAAATGTGTTTTTTTTTTTATGTTCCTAAAAGCGGAGCTCAACCCAAAAGAGGAAGCTCTGATTGTTTGCACCCCCCCCCCCTCCCTGCACTGCCACATTTTTGCACTTTTTGGGGGAGAGCAGGTACCTGATTTTGACAGGTACCCACTCCCACTTCGGGCTCAGCTCCCTGTGGTGATTGGAGCTGGAAGTTCGGCTCCCCTCCTCCTCCCCCCCCCCCCCCCCACAGTCCTGCCAACTGGCCAACTAAAGCCTTACTCGCACATGCTATTCTAGCATGAGACAGACTGTTCACAGTATATAAACTGTCAGGAGCCAGGCTGAGGGGTAGGCAGAAAAGGCGGCTGCCTTGGACTCTTCAGTGGGAGGGGGCGCAAAAAGGGCAGAATTTACAACCTTTGCTGCTCAAAGTGGTTCACAGCTCATTGGTGGGAGGGGGGCACGCTTTAGTCTTTTTGCCTTGGGGGCTAAAAGAATCTCATCCCAGCACTGGTAGTTGCCATTCAAAGGAGAAGGCCTGAGAGAAGCCTGCTCTGTTTGACTACCTTGAAGCTTATTAAACTTGGCTTTGAGGAAACTTGATATAATGAAATGTAGTCATTGCTGGCTTCCTATAGCTGCTATCTCCCTGATGGTTATACTTTTTACCTGGAATAAGTATCCAGGGTGGGCCCCTGATTTCACTGGCTCATTAAATAGTGAAGCTACGCCCCCCCCACTGCAAGGGTTAAATGCTTGTTTTGTCTAGGGCCAACATGATAAGCAGCTAAACTTACCTTATTCCTTGTTGTCCTGGTTTCCGGTACACTTCAATCCTTTGGAACTTGAATAGGTTCTCATTGTCCTCATGTACAATGCAGGATTGCTGGTCCAGCATTGTACTTAATGATGTCGAAGAGTCTGCGACTGGAGCAGCAAAAGAGAAGTGGCTTCAGGGAACCAGGTGTACAGCGCAAAGGAAGCGAACAGGAGCGAGAACTAAGATAAGTAAAGCTGCTTATCCCCATTTTCCTGGACAAAACAAGCATTTAACTATTTGTTTTTTGGGGACGGGGAGGTGGTGTTAATTAATAGCATTAATGGCAAAGGTGCTTTTTAAAGTTGCCTGGAGTTGTGCGTAGACTTGGCATTGGCACAGTTGTAATGTTTCCTCGATTAGTATTAGTAGTTCACTGATTGACCTTTTTTTTTTTTTTTTTAACAAATGATGAAGTTTCTTTTTAGAAGGGTATCTTTAGTCTCGGAGAAAAAAAAATAAAAATAGCTTCACTATTTAAAATTAAAAAGTGGAACTCCCCCTTTTGGGTGAAGTTCTGCTTTAAAGTGGAAATTCAATCAAATTCTAACTAAGGCTAAACCTACTCCCTTTCTAGGACTATTCTATCTACCCTGTAAAAGAGAAGATGCTTAAACTCTGCTATCCTGAAGCAGATCAGGTCCCACCACCGGCTTCAGTGTAGAGAAGGGGCAGCTGACAACGGATGCCCCATGTTAAGCCTATGGATGACGTCACCGCACAGGCATTTGCAGCCATTGTTGGTGATCTCTCCTCTACACTGAAGCCACCTCTGGAGAGATCATGTGACCGGTCCAGAGTGGCTTCGAAATAGGTAAGGTTTTATCTATGTGCCCTTGGAGAGATTTCTCTTCTCTTCCTGTTTTGGTGACAGCATTATCACTGTGGCAAGAAATAAGGCAAAATCTTAAAGAACTCCGCCAACCTCCCCATTTTTTTTTTTTGGTCCTTACCTGATGGTGGTATCTGCACATTTTAAGATACTCGCCCATCCAGTGGATTCAGCGTTGACCCGCTGAGATCATCTCATGCCCGGCCACAGCTCCATCCCACCCCGCCATGTTCTCTCTGACATCATCGAGAGGCCTGCCGGCTTTTCTGAGTTCAGCGGGCGGGCCTCTTGATGACGTGCGGATAGGCCCGTCCCCTCTTCCTGTTCTTCAATGGAAGGTTATGCCTCCTGGAATTCGTGATGTACATATCACGGGAGGCACAGCAGGCAGTGTGCGCGGCGCGCCATTCGCCGAAGGCGAGTGACATGCATGGGGAGGTGGGGCGGACTTTCAATACAAATAAAAGCTATAAACAAAAAAAAGAAAGCCCTATTCCTGAAGAGGAAGGGATGAGGGGTGGAGAGGCGGGATCTTACTCGGGAGGGTGAAGGTCTGCTTTACCCACTTTCAGACCGGACCATTTTGCTGGCTTAAGACCAGACCACTTTTTGCGATTCGTTACTGCGTCGCTTTAACTGACAATTGCGCGGTTGTGCGACGTGGCTCCCAAAAAAAAGAACGCAGTGACATACAACACGCACGACGGGACTAGAAAACGGAAGTTCAGTAGCTTCCGTCTCATACTTGCTTCAGAGCATGCGTAATTTTTGGTGCGTCGGAACAGCATACAGATGAGCAGTTTATCCAATAGGAATTGGTTCCGTCGGAAAAATATAGAACATGTTCTCGATCTAAGTCCGTCTGAATTTTCGATGGAAAAAGTTTGATGGGGCATACACATGGTCGGAATATACGATGAAAAGCTCCCATCGGACATTTTCTGACGGACATTCGCTCGTGTGTACGCGTCATAAGAGATTTCATCCGCTTCCTGTTCTGATAACAACATTGTTAGCTGGACAGGAAGTAAGGAAAAATCTCCTAAGCATAGCTGCAGACAGAGAAAAAAATACCTGTCAGATTTTTTTGACAGTTTGCAGCAGCTGACCCCTTCATAAGTACTCCAGGCTTAGTACATTGAAGATCACACAACTGTAGTCCTTTTTTCACTTTCATAAAAAAAAAAAGTAGAAGGAATCTGTCATTATATTTAACTTATTTAAGGAATCTGTCTGCTGGAAGCCACCGTACTCTGATTTACAAGCTGAAACCTCATTCCATCTTCCTCCCAGTGATGCTGAACTGGAGCTACAGAGCCTTGGCATTAGCACGCAGCTTGTGAGTCAGACAATGGCAGCCTCCATCTGAAAGGTATTGTGACGATCGTTCCCTTTAAATCCTCTACTACACCTTTCCTGAACACCGTAAGCAAGCTGCCCATAGGAACCCATTATATTTCAGCTATTGTCTTTCTGTACTTCGAGTTGAAAAATAGAAATGACACAGCATTAAAATTGTTACCTCCTGTCTTATTTATCTGGTTACTTCTTTTCTGATGTTTATTTTATAAGCAGCCCAATTCTCCTTCTGATTAATTAGAAAAACATCAAGATGTAATAGATTCTGCTGTAAAATTGCTGTAGAATTCTTTATTTTTTTTCCCCTCCCGGTTGCCAGGCACACACTTAATCATCAATATATCTAACAAACATCCTTACTTTGAAACTTCTATTAAAATTGCTTAAGACTAATTTTCTTTGTCTTGTGAATCAATTTCATAAGACCAAAAAGACAGCGCAGGCTGCGAGTTATTAGAAAACGTCTCCTATTTAGTCGGGTGAAGTATATAATGAATTTTCTATCTGTTAAATATCCAGGAACATGTATATTACTATCAATATGATGAATTGTCTCCATCTTGGAAAAACAAATATTATCCTTAGGGGTTTTTCATTCCTCACAAAACGGCTTTGTATTTCTGTCTCGTGTTGAAAGACCTTGACAGATCTTCAAATAATCCGACCACAGAACATCTCTAAACTGTGTTCATTTTTACACCCAACCAGTGGGTCATCATCGCCATCTATTTGGATGTTTTGACCCCTAGTATCCGAATCTTTTAGTCCAATTGATTTTTGGTATCCCTTGTAAAATTGATCTGCCCTTTTCATGAAGGTGGGTGGAATTGGCTGATGTTCAGGCAGCATATAATTACCAACTTAGGTATTACTTCCATTATTGATCATGACTAATGGAAGAGACATTTTATAACTGCGCTTCTCTGCTTGATTCATGCATGCCTTACAGAGCACCAGCCAATGTTGCCTGACTTATGGAAGTAGGTGGCAGAGCTGGCATCTCCGGGGGATTCCGGGGTCTCTCTTTGCTACTGTCTGCCCAGGAGAGCATGGTGGGTAGTCCTTGTGTAATATACAAATGTGACTCGCTGCCAAAATTTGGATACATATTGGTGGGAGGGATGTTATTTTGTTGGCCGTAAATGCATTTAGCTTAAGGCCCCTTTCACACTTGTGCGACTTCACTGCGATTCGCGGACGCGATTTCAAGGAATGCCTGTGTAAGTGGCATCAAAATCGGACCAAAGTAGTGCAGGGACTACTTTTGAAGTCGGAACGACCTGAAGGCGTACTAATATGAATGGTTGTCATTGGAAATCATGGGGAACGACTTGTCATGCTACTTTGCAGTCCCAAATTGTAGAACAAGTCGTATAAGTGTGAAAGGGGCCTTAGGGCCCATTCACAACAGCTATGATGGGCAATGCATATACAAGACAAAATGCTTTATGACCTATGGTTTTGGTTCATGTCCTGAAATAAGACAGATTGCATTTTTATGCATCGCAACTTGCTGCAACGCATGGTAAAACCATTGAAGTCCAAAAACAAAAAAATGCACTGCAATGATTGCAGTGCAATTTAACCACCTCCATACCGGTGCTATTCTGGCACTTCTCTCCTACATGTAAAAATCATCTTTTTTTTTTTTTTTGCTAGATAATTACTCAGAACCCCTTTTTTTAGCAGACACCCTAGGGAATAAAATGGTGGTCATTGCAACTTTTTATCTCGCAAGGTATTTGCGCAATAATTTTTGAAACGCCTTTTTTTTGGAAAAAAAACGGTTTCATGAATTAAAAAATAACAAAACAGTAAAGTTAGCCCAATTTTTGTATAATGTGAAAGATGATATTGTGCCATGTAAATAGATACCCAACATGTCACACTTTAAAATTGCAAACAATCATGGAATGGTGCCAAACTTCGGTACCTAAAAATCCCCATAGGCGACGCTTTGAATTTTTTTTACAGGTTACCAGTTTAGAGTTACAAAGGTGGTCTAGTGCTAGAATTGTTGCACACGCTCTAACGCACATGGCGATACCTCACATGTGTGGTTTGAACAGTGTTTACATATGTGGGCGGGACTTGCATGTGCATTCGCTTCTGAGCACAAGCTACTGGGGACAGAGGCGTTTTTTTTTTTTTTTTTTTTTTTTTACCATCTGGTCACCGGAAATCTCTATCGTCGTCATCCAGCACCGTCCGATTCTTTCTCCGGGTCCCCGATGGCACGGGAGAGCCCGGAGACGCACCGGATGGCGGCGGGGGGGGGGGGGGAAATCCCCTCCCGTCGCCTGTAAGTACAATCAATCGGTGGAACTGCCACTATGATCATTCTTATCATGCACAGAATCGACCGGCTGGAAAAAATGATATCTGAATGATGCCTGTAGCTGCAGGCATCATTCAGATATCCCCGCACAAAGTCAAGGACGTCATATGACTATGTGCCGTATGGAAGTGGTTAAAAATGCTTGCATGCCGCCACTTACACATTATATACTTGACAACGCATGTACTATAGTGTGAAGAAGCCTTAAAGCGTTTGTTACCACAAAACATCATCTTCCTGATATGGGCCTGCTGTACCATGTACTTGTATGAGAAAGTATCCTGTTCTCTTTGTATTGCTTCCTTTATGTGAAATCATTGGTGTTCCTGCCAGTCCGTCTGCTTTCCTATTAAAACTGACCACACTAAGCCCGAGAGCACAGCGTGGTCAGTTCTCTAGCTATACTGGGAACTCCGTGTGCTCTCCTCCAATGATCAGACTTGTCCTGACATGCCCCCCTCACAGCCATTCACTGGGAAGCTCAGTGTTCTACTGCTTCTCCTCCCCCCAACCTCGTATGCAGCTGAGAACAGAGGGAATTTGATCACTTAAAAAAAAAAATATTTATAATTTTTTATTTTTTTTATATCTATACAAAAATGTTTTTTGCCTTTCATTTCTACTTTAAACTGAATGGGTTGTTTTACAAGGTGATCGTTTACAATCACTTTAACTGCTTGCTGACCAGCCGCCGTAATTTTGCTGCGGCAGGTCGGCACGATCCCGCAAGCCGTCATAGCTATATGTCCGCTGGTGGGTTCGGGATGGCGCCTGCAGCACTGCGAGTGATCGCGGGCACGAGAGGCAGAACACAGAAGTGTGTCTGTGTAAACACACAAATCCCTGTTCTGCTCTGTGAAGAGTGACAGATTGTGTGTTCCTAATAGCTAGGAACCGCGATCCGCCACTTCCTCTATTCAGTCCCCTCCCCCTTCAGTTAGAAACGCGTAGCAGGGAACACAGTTAACCCCTTGATCGTCCTCTAGTGTTACCGTTCGCTGCCAGTGAAATTTTTGCAGTAAGTGCATTTTTATAGCACCGATCGCTTTATAAATGCCAATGGTCCCAAAAATGTGTCAAAAGTGTCCAATGTTTCTGCCATAATGTCGCAGTCCCGATTTAAAAATCACCTCCATTACTAGTAAAAAAAAAATATAGAAATAATAATAATTAATAATAATGCTATAAATTTTGCGCAAATCAATATATGTCTGCCTAAACTGATAAGAAATTTGCTTTAAAAAAAAAAAAAAAAGGGGGGGGGGGGGTATATTTATTATAGCAAATATTGTGTTTGTTTTTTTCTTTTTATTGTTTTCATTTATAGCGCAAAAAATAAAAACCACAGAGGCGATCAAATACCACCAAAAGAAAGCTCTATTTGTGGGCAAAAAAGGATTTTGTTTGGGTGCAGCGTCGCACGACCGCACAATTGTCAGTTAAAGTGACGCATGGGGCGGAATCGCAAAAAATGGCCCGGTCATTCAGCAGCCAAATCTTCCGGGGCTGAAGTGGTTACGCTTCTGTAAATCGGCAATCTACTGGTTAGCAAAGAGCTGGCAAGGGTTTCAAAGAATCCAACACTCTTGTGCTGCAAACAAGGACTGTCAGTAGGAAGGTAGGGGGCTTTCTTCAGTGCTAAGCATACCTGGTTATTACAGCAGTGCATGGAGACTGTACGGAGGACTTGTATAGCTATTTTATTCAGGAAGTAATATACAGGATTGAAGAACCATCATGGCTACTTCTAGATTTGCTTTATAAAACCAAAGACCAGTACTAATACTGTTCGACTTATTTTTTGCCTTTCTTTTCCAATATTTTTTTTGATTGAAAGAAGTTTAGACAAAATACATATGTGACGCTTCATATACTAAATAGTAAAGCTCACATAACTGACCTAGACTGAGAGCGGCCCCGGGGCCCACATCTAAACAACCATACAAAAGATAATAGAGAAACCAGAAATAAAGATACGGTGAGGGGAAAGGAGGAAGAGCAAAGAAAGAGAGAGGAGAGAGAAGCGGAGCATAACATGCAATAAGATAAAAAAAAAAAAAAACCTATTGCCTTTACCATCGCTTTAATTGAACAAGCTACACTGATTGTCTGCCACGCACAGCTGCACCACATTCTGAGTGCTCCAGTTTTGGTAAATCACCTGCATAGTATCAGCAGATATAATGGTTGCTAGAAACCTCAAGAATTGTCTCGCACAGTGCAGATCATATACACCTCAGAAAATAGTGAATATTGGGGGTAGATTTAGGGCCAGTTCACACCATAGAAAAGCAGGCCGGATGCGCTCCAGATGCTTTTTTGCATGCACGTTTTTGCAGTGGCGTCTCCAGCTTTCATATTTAGGGGGGGCACATGGGGGGACAGGGACAAAAGTAGGGGGGCAACTATAAAATGCAATTTTACTACGATCCCCAGGGTGGCAGAAAACAAGAGATATATGTCACCAGCATACCAAGAAAATATAAGGGTCCAAAACAGTGGGAGAACTATCAGGGTTGCAAAGGTTGTCTTGCCACCGGGCCTTGGTGTTCTGCCACTGTGGTGTTCCCCAGCCTCCTCTTGCTGTCCTGCCCCCTGCTATTGACAGTGCTGGTCTTGCATCTGTGTCCTTGGCAGTGGCAGCAGTCTATTAGGACCTAGTGCTGGTGACATTATGGGTGCATGCAGGGGAAGGCTGGCACTATTGGTTGTAGAGAGACCCGAGCCCCCAGCTGGTCACCTAGCAGCAGTAATGTTGTATAACCTTCTCTGTTGACATGCTGATTGGGATGTGATCCAGGTGATGCTCCCAGTCAGATCTAATAAACACAGTATTTATTAGCATCAAGAGTACAACCACATCCACCGTATGTTCAGCAGCCATGTGGGCTCTATGCCTGTAAGGTGTGGGCTTTGATCAATAAAATCACTATGATATTTAACACTAGGATTTGACTAGGAGCATCACCTGGATTGCATCATGATCAGCATGTCAGAGAAGGCTGCACTGCTGCTAAGCAACCTGCAGGGAGGTCAACTGTCTACTCTACAACCATTAGACATGGGCTCGGGTGTGTTTGAAATCCCACTTGCCCGATCCCGCCAGGAAGCCGACACTGCACACGGCTAATCACAGGCAGTGAGACATTCCTGATCTGTGCAGCTGCGGACCAGGAAATGTCTCACTGCTTGTGCTTAGCGCCGTGCAGTGTGGGCTTCCTGACGGACTCGGGCATTTGGGATTTTGAACATGCCCTGCCCATCTCTAACACCAAATTGTGCTGGCTCTCCTGTACATTAGCCCCATAAAGTAACCAGCACTGGGTTCCAATGTGCCACTGCTGCCATGGAGACAGAGACCAGCGCTGTGAATAGCCAGGACAGCAACCCTGGTAGTTCCACCACTGGTCCACACTGCAAGGATTCCCCCATCCACCTATAATGTGTAGATGGGAGAATTGGATCATTTCTTTTTTTTTCATGCAACCTACTAGTTAAATGAAAAAAGTGATCAATGTATGGGCTGCCTAAGTGCTAAGACCAGCCATAGGCAGTTTAAATCTCAGCTGGTTGAGGTTTGAACCATTAATGAGCAGGCTGAATGTACCAAGTTGATCGATCAAATTGGGAACAACCAGCCTGACAGATACTCTTATGATTATCACTAGTGGTTGCTATAGCCACTAGTGATAATGACTGTTTGTTGGGAGAATACAATTGCTGGGCAGGAAGGATATTCCCCTGTCACCACTGTCTGTGTTAATGGGGGAATCATGCAAGTTTCTTTCCTGCACTCTGTGGATGCAGGAAAGAAATTTGCATAGTCTATTACCTGCCTAACTGAAAGTGAAAGTAAGTTGTGAAGGTCTTGAAAGAACAGGAGAGGGGGAGCGAGAGAAGGGATGGAGATAATGCAGTTCAGTGATTACAGTGTACTGCAGTGCACACACTTACCCACGCGTCCAGGCTAGAAGAATACTCCCCCTCTCAATAGAGACTGTGTTACTCCAGCGGCAGCCTGAGTAAGATGTGGCACATCCGCTACGGATGCAAACAAAAAGACATTGCCTTTTTGTAAAAAAAAATAAAAAAAAAAAAAAATAAAAAAAAATTTTTGTGTTTTTTTTTTTGGGGGGGCACAAGGTGGGGCACAGCATCATTTTGGGGGGGTCAGGGCCCCCTCTGGCCCCCCCTAGGGACGCCATTGCGTTTTTGATGCGTTCCAGTGTGGTTTTGATGCGTTTTTGATGCAGTCCAGTGCACCCCCCCCTTTTTTTTTTTTTTACTTAACCTTAAATAAGAACATGGGTGTTCCAGTGCGTTTTTGGTGTGTTTAGGTGCTTTCCCGTGAGTTTTTGATGCTTTTTACAGCATTCCAGTGCATGAAAAATGCAGCATGTTCTACTTTTTTATTTATTTTTTTATTTTTTTACTGGAACTGCAAGCACTGGTGTGAACTATGCCATTGAAAACCATATAACCTACTTTCTATGCGTTTTTGATGCAGAAAAAAAATGCACTGGCCTGCATGTGGTGTGAACTGGCCCTTAGACCCCTTTTACACCACACCGCCCATAGCGTCGGCGGTAAAACGCCGCTATTTTTAGCGGCGTTTTACCGTCGGATTTGCAGCGCATTTCGGCCACTAGCGAGCATGGAGGAAGGGGGGGAGAGAGCACAAAGGCGACAGACCATGGCTCCGGATGATGGAGGCACGTAAACTGACCACAGTGAAGGGCTCATCAGCCATGACACACCGTGGTCAGTTTACAGGGGGGAGGGTATATCCAAGCAGGATCAGCCAGGTATTGCAGGTGATAGAGGGGTCCAAACGATGCAGCACAAGCACTGTGGTGTATAACATGCTATAAGGGAACGGGATTTTTTTATTTTTTTTGCATTAACAAACACTAAGGAGAAGTATGGGTTTGTTTTTGTTTTTTCCCCCATCATACTTACCTAGGTGGATGCAGAATCAGTCCGATGCTGCATCTGTTCCTCGGCGCCTCTACACTGAGAACTGAGCGATTGAACATCTCTGATGGCTCGGTTCTCACAGATCTCCTAGCAGAGATCTGCTGCCTGTCAATCAGCAGCTCTCCTCTCTGCTCCTCCATGCTCCCTGGAGTGCTTAGCTGTGGAGGGGCTGAGACTGGTATCGATCCAGGCACCTGGCGGATCCAGACTTCCATTGTCGTGATGATGCGGTGCCTGGACTGATTCCTGTGATGTCAGCAGAGAATGGGTCACAGGAGTGCAAAGCGAATTGCATTCCTGTGACTCATAGGAGAAGCCCAGCCAAACGAGCTGGACTTTTCCTTTAAACTGACCTCATTTACAGACCAAAGTTCATCCCTTTGATCTAAAAGAACCAAATAATACAATGTTTATAGTTCTCTCCCAGCACTGAGAAATGTTGATAAACATTTGTTGGAGGCTCTTTTTTTTTTTTTTTTGTCAGCTATGAGTGAGCAGAGAACTGCTCTGCACTGTTTACATAGAATAGTGGAAATGCCAGATAAAGATCGTGAGGGGGGGTTGAATCGAGATAGCAATTTTTTTTTTCCACGATTAATCGTGCAGCTCTAATTGGCCCTGGGGGAAAATGTGTGCAACTGCACTTGCAAAGTGCACAGTGTATTTGCCTTTAGTAAATCAACCACAGTTAATCAGTATTCTGCAAGCACTAACCCCCCCCCCCCCCCCCCCCCTGCTTACAATACTCTGCTAGCGAGCAAACCCCCCCCCCCCCCACTGCCTTGGCAGCACACACACATCCTCACTCTTAACAATCTGCCACCCCATGCACTTTACATCCACCAACACACTTGCACCTGCACGCCGACTCATCCTGACCACTGTGTCTGACCCCCCATCTCCCTTACAACTATACCCCTTCCACCGTTACCACCACCTACCACCCCCTGTCTTTACCCCCATTGCCAACTAAATATAGAAGAATGAGACCTGCGCATATAATGCATCAACATTTTTTTTTTTTTTTTTTTTGTAAAAAATGTTAGGCTAAGAACCCTTTTTGGTTCCTCTCTTTTTAAATGCATACTTTCATAATTCAGTGGAACAAATTCAGGAATATTCTGTATATATAATGTGTTATTTACCTGCCTGCCTGTCTGCCTAGGGGAGCCTTGTAGTCAGAGAATAAACTAGAGTTTGACTTCATTATAGCGTGAATGATAAGTTTATGTGGAGTTATTATAACATTAATCAAGTTGATGGATTGGAAATATGACAGAGCCGTAGCAATGTGTAATTTCCATGCCTACTGTTCTACAAATGTTGTTCACCTTTCAGATCACAATTCAAGAGTGAAGCTGCCAGTTTTGGGAGCGTTGTGTAACCCTTGTTGTGCCTATCTGAAGTACAGCTTTATTAATAGATTACCATAATCCCAAAGCATGTCAGTGCCCAGGAACATGCTGATGCTGTAATCAGTTAGGCCCCTTTCACACCGGGGCGTTTTTCAAGCGGTGCAGCGCTAAAAATAGCGCCTGTTCACCGCATGGAAAAATCCGGCCCCGTTAACTCCAGTGTGAAAGCCCGGGCTTTCTCACTGGAGCGGTGCGCTAGCAGGATGACAAAAAAAGTCCTGCTAGCAGCATCTTTGGAGCGGGATAGGAGCGGTGTGTTACCGCTCCTATACCGCTCCTTCCCATTGATTAGCATGGGACACCGCGGCAATACCGCCGCAAAGCGTCGCTACGGCGGCGCTCTGCGGGGGGTCTTTAACCCCTTTTCGGCCGCTCGCGAGGGTTAAAACCACACCGCGAGCGGCCGAAAACCGCGGTTAAAACGACGGTAAAGCAGCGCTAAATTAGCGCTGCTTTACCGTCACCGAGTGTGAAAGGGGCCTTATGGGAGGGCCATGGACATTAGATGACAATTGGATATGTAGGACCAATCTGACTTTATTTTTTTATTATTATTATTAATATCATTATATTCACATACACACTTGTATTTTTTTCAAGCTTGTAAGGTAATTTTATAGAGGAGAAGCACCATACACCCCTAGTACAGGCCTTATCTAGAGGGAATCAATGATTAGCCACAAAAGCCCAATTGGTCTGTATCCCAATGCTGTTCAAAACAAACAAAAAAAGCAACAAATAAACACTTGAGTTGTAACAAAGCAAAGCACCACCCCTGCACAATATAAAAAAGAAAATTTGCGCTAATAACAAATGAGTGTTGACCAGGAATGTCACAATCAAGTGAAAACAATACAGAAAATAAATAAACAATTTTTTCAAAAATTGCTTACAAAAAAACTTTTTAGATAAATACAAAATACAGTGAGTAAATTACCCAATAGTGAATATATTGGACAATTATTGTGAATAAATTTAAAAAGTCCCAGATTAGAGGTTCCCTATTAATAGTCCTCAAAAAAAAAGGGCAAGGTGTATTGGAGTACAGTAGACTAAATCCTTCCAGGAAGGTTCGAAGGTGATAAAAGTGTTCTCAGCAAATCAATAACACAGCCTTCCAAGTGATATGCTTACCAGAAATAAGCAACAATTCCGCAGTTGGCTTATACCCAGCCTGGGCCTTTAGATGGTTCAGGAACGCGGAACATAAGATACTCGAGAGTGGCGTATGCCCCCAGTGGTTATTACCCAAAAGAAAAAAGGGGAGCAGACATAGCGTAATATTGTCAAAAAAATATGAAAAAAAGAGCTATATATAAATGTATATATAACACTTTTCTACACAAAATTAAAAGGACATTAATTTAGAACACCCAGTGTGAAAAAACAAGAATAAAAAATTGAAAAATTAAAGCGTGTTCAAAGTAAAAAACTCCTCCACCATTTAAATATTGCGCTTACCAAAACACAACAGAAAACAAACGACTGGCATTTATCCCAGCAAGAAGAAGTATCAAACACTTACACCAGTGATCCAAAAAGCAAAACGACTGACACGTGTCCCGTCACCACACAGAGGGGCTCCTTACCAGAGACTAACGATAATCAATGCATATAGTTTCCCAGATAAGATAGGCCAATAGTTGGTAGCAAAAGGTCCTGGTCCACTTCAAAGATCGGTACTCAGTCTCCTAAGCTCAGCGGCTCATAATTTACCCAAAGGGAGAGAAAGCAGCAGACCATGGTGGAGTACGTTTGGCAAGTTTATTGTAAAAAAATTTAAAGGTTACACTTACATAAAAGAAGATCGTTTTAGGCATAAAATAGAAGCCGGCCGGCAACATAAACAGAAAAACCCGTCCTCAATGGCGTGGTGACGTCAGCATCGTACATTTTCCATCGGATTGTCCGACGGACAAAGTTTTATCTTTTGCCTACAGGTAAGCCTATAATTAAGGCTTACCTGTAGGTAAAAAAAATATCTCCTAAATCTGTACTTTTTCCGATCGTGTGTAGGATAGCGAATTCCGACGGACTAAGTGCCACGCATGCTCAGATCACATGACAAGGCCAAAGCTATTGGCTACTTGCCTCTACGAAGTCTCCCGTGCGCATGAGTGACGACATTGCGGCTCCAGCCACTCAGCGATGGCGTTGCGATACCCGGAAGACATGCCGAGGCAACATGTCAGCTACCTCGGCATGGACCAGGTGAGTTACCGACGCCTCGTTGTAAGGAAAGTATTTCATAATGAGCTAGTATGCGGTGCATACTAGCTCATTATGCCTTTTCTGACCGTGTGTATGGGGCTTAACTCTATGTCCACTTGGATGGTGGGGCTTGAACCTGGACTCTTTGGCGTCTCCTTGTCCTCTGTACTGCGCAAGCGCAGTACAGGGTGGACAGTATTCGACAGTACACCGGTCCAAGCATCTGGGTAAATCCTGACCATATGGTTTAGGATCTTTCCCGAGTCTGGATTGGTTGGATAACAACAGACTTTAGACTGCTGTTGGCTGGAAATGGGTTATAGGAGTGCAGAATGAACTGCACCCCTGTAACCTACAGAACAAGTATAGATAAAATAGCTTTGGCTATATTTCTTCTCCTTTTTAAAGGTTTTACATATACAGTATTTAGGAACGTCCTTCTGCACACCATTGTTGTAAGGAGTGGTTAACTAAACAGTTAAAGTCTTCTGTCAGCTTGAAGTCTGATCATTTTGCCCTGGCATCTCTCATCAAAGAGACCCTGTCACCAGACTATTCATTTTAACAACAATCTTTCCATAAGTTTATACGCCGACCAACCATAACATTATGACAGGTGAACTAAATAACATTGATATTCTCGTTACAATGGCATCTGAATGTGGGTGGGATATATTAGGCAGCAAGAGAACATATTGTCCCTGAAATTGTGATGTGTTGAAAGCAGAAAAAAAATGGTCAAGCAATGATTTTATTGACTTGGACGAAGACCAAATTGTATTGGCCCGATGACTGGGTCAGAGCAACTCCAGAACTGCAGCTCTTGTGGGAAGTTTCTGGTCTGCAGTGGTCAGGACCAACCAAATGTGGTCCAAGGAAGGAAAACCGGCAAACCCAGCAACAGGGTGATGGGCGGCGTAGGTTCATGCACGTGGTGAACAAAGACTGGCCTGTGTATTACGATCCAATAGAGCGATAAGAGCTACTGTAGCTCAAATTACTGAAAAAGTTAATGCTGGTTCTCATAGAAAGGTGTCTAAACACTCATTGGATCAGTTTCTTGTGTATGGGGCTGTGTAATCTCTGTGTAATCTGTTTGTTCAGGGTGCTCATGCTGACGTTTTTTTTTCCTTCTTCACAGCTGTGGAGCCATGGCCAGAAAATGCTACTCTTTATCAGCCGATGAAAAGTGAGTATTTCTTATAACATTTATACAGCAATATTGCTCAGTGTCCCCTTGTGGCTAAAATTTGCATATTGTAACAGAACATTTAGGTATCTTTGTGGCCCTTGTACATTTCATTTAATTATTTCAGGTTATATCATGTATTAGTACAGTAGGTGCCGTTGATATTGTGTTTCCAGTGCGATCCTGTCGCGCTGGTTCTCGCGCTGGCTGCAATAGGAAAATGTCATATTTTCCTATTGTAGCGAGCGAGAGAGATCAGCGACAATGTCGCCTCACTGAAGAGACCTTAGGTCTGGTATAGATTTCAAGGGGAACCCCCCTACGCCAAAAAAACGGTGTGCGGGTCCCCCCAGAATTCATACCAGACCCCTATCCGAGCACGCAGCCCGGCCGGTCAGGAAAGAGGGTGGGGGACGAGCGAGCGCCCCCCCCCCCTCCTGAGCCGTACCAGGCCGCGTGCCCTTAACATGGGGGGTGGGTGCTTTGGGGGAAGGGGGGCGCCCTGCGGCCCCCCCACCCCAAAGCACCTTGTCCCCATGTTGATGAGGACAAGGGCCTCTTCCCGACCAACCCTGGTCGTTGGTTGTCAGGGTCGGTGGGCGGGAGGCTAATCAGAATCCGGGAGCCCCCTTCAATAAGAGGCCCCCAGATACCGGCCCCCCACCCTATGTGAATGAGTATGGGGTACGATGTACCCCTACCCATTCTCCTAAGGGAAAAAAGTGTAAATAAAAAAAAAAAAAAACAGCACAGGCTTTTAAAATACTTTATTACACAGCTCCGGGGGTCTTCTTCCGTCTTGGGGGGTCTTCTCGCTGGACTCCTCCGCTATCTTATGCTAGCTCTTTTACTAGCGGAGGAGCCCGGCTTTCATCTTCGTTGCCGCCGCCTGGTGAAGAAGAAGTCCAGGCGGCGAAGAGAGCCGGGCTTCTCCGCTAGTAAAATAGCTAGCAGAAGATATCGGAGGAGTCCGGCGAGAAGACCCCCGGAGCTGTGTAATAAAGTATTTTAAAAACCTGTGTTGTGTTTTTTTTTTTTTTTTATTTACACTTTTTTTCCACCAGTTGAATGGGTACATCGTACCCCATACTCATTCACATTGGGGGAGGGGTCGGTATCTGGGGGCCCCCTATTAAAGGGGGCTCCCGGATTCCGATAAGCCCCCCGACAACCAACGGCCAGGGTTGTCGGGAAGAGGCCCTTGTCCTCATCAACATGGGGACAAGAGCGCCCCCCTTCCCCCAAAGCACCCACCCCCCATGTTGAGGGCACGCGGCCTGGTACGGCTCAGGTGGGGGGGGGGGGGGGGGGCGGCAAGATTGACGCAATATCGCTGGCACCTACTGTATGTGTTACGGTTGAACCATACTCTTTTTCTATATATGTGTGTGTGTGTGTGTGTGTGTGTGTGTGTGTGTATGTATGTATGTATGTGTATATATATATATATATATATATATATATATATATATATATATATATATATATATATATATATATATATATATATATATATATATATATATATATATATATATATATATATATATATATATATATATATATATATATATATATATATATATATATTTTTTTTTTTTTTTGTTGGGGTGGATGGTATCCGTGTTTTTTTTTTTTTTTATTTTTTTTTTTTTTTTACACTTTTAAAATTTAAATATTGTATTAAAAAAATGTTCTTATTTTTTTTATTATTTTGTTTATCGGCCCTATTGGGGGAGGGCTTTGGTGAGATAGCAGGGGTCTAAACAGACTCCTGATATCTCCCCTTTGAAGCCAGGTAAAGGGACTGAGGATGGAGATTCCCCAGTCCCTTTCTCTGCAGCCTCAGCTGCACTGAAGATGATTGGACAGGACACCAGGGGCTCCTCCCCATTCATAAACTGGGGCATCGTAAACACAGTTTAAGGGAAACCCCCCCCCCCCATCACACAGAAACAAAGCTGAGGCTGTTAATCACAGGTGGTGTGCTGGCAATCCCTCCCCTGTCACCTTTTTTTTTTCCTCTTGGTGTCAATAAAACTTGTTGGAAGTCTGATTCATGCTCATAGCAGAGGAACAAAGCAGCAGACAGAAATTACACTTAGCGCTCTTACTTGAGACAAGCACGCACTATAGAGGGATATGCTTGGTTCATATTTTCTGAGTCTGAGGTTTACAATCACTTTTAAGGAAGCCCACATCAACAGGTATGTGCTGAATTTATACCAAAACATTCCAAAAAAATTGAATGTCACATTTTTTTTTTTTTCCTGCAACCAACTAGACTGTTTTGCAGCACTTTGCAACATGCTCCTGAGATGTTATTTAAGATTGATAGAAACATGTGTAATGTGCTTTTTTGTTACATGCACTTTGCTGCAATGCATAAATGTAAATGGACCCTTAGGCATCTTAGTGGCCTCTTTGGTCCCAACCACCATGGAAGTTGTGTTTTATAAAGTTGAACAGCACCCAAAGTATCCTATAATGATGGCTCACTGCTTTGACTAAAAAAATCAGTTTACCGTATAAGCCGAGTTTTTCAGCACATTTTTTTTTGTGCTGAAAAAGCCCTCCTCGGCTTATACTCGAGTCAAGCACTTTTCTGCAGCAGAAAATTTAATTTTCCGACCCGACTTTGGGGCCCCGCATCTCGGGCCACTTGATGCTAGGAACCCCAAATTTGGTATTCAAACCCAGTGGAACTAGCACTACAACATATCCAAAGAAGATTCTTCTTCTTCTTCTTCTTCCTTCTTCTTCTTCTTCTTCTTCTTCTTCTTCTTCTTCTTCTTCTTCTTCTTCTTCTTCTTCTTCTTCTTCTTCTTCTTCTTCTTCTTCTTCTTCTTCTTCTTCTTCTTCTTCTTCTTCTTCTTCTTCTTCTTCTTCTTCTTCTTCTTCTTCTTCTTCTTCTTCTTCTTCTTCTTCTTCTTCTTCTTCTTCTTCTTCTTCTTCTTCATCTTCTTCTTCTTCTTCTTCTTCTTCTTCTTCTTCTTCTTCTTCTTCTTCTTCTTCTTCTTCTTCTTCTTCTTCTTCTTCTTCTTCTTCTTCTTTCTTCTTCTTCTTCTTCTTCTTCTTCTTCTTCTTTTTTTTTTTACAATGGAGAGACCGCTAAAATGTTCAGGTTTTGGGGAATCCATATTAAAAATGATACCCACAACTCATGGCACGTTAGCGTGATAAATAATTTGTAGAAAGTTTTAAATAAAAGAATAAAAAATTTGACACCCAGGGTGGATAATTTTTAACACCACCTACTGTATAATATAAAAAAAATGTTCCGTTGGTATGGGAAAAACAAATGCAGGCAGTGGAAATAACTTCTGAAATTGGTAGTCAGTGGAAAATGTCACCCTTTTATCGGTGGTCAGTGTGGATGGGAAATCAACACATCATGGCACACTGCTCAAAGACCCCCCAGAAACCTCAGAAGGGATTGAGAAAGGCTGCACAGGAAAATGGCACTTGGCCACACACAGGATCAGCAGACTGTAAAGCTAAGATAGTAGAAGATGATGAGAATTGGCTTCAGCTCAGTTCTCAACCCATAGAGGAACCCCCCTAAGGCCCCTTTCACACTGGGGCGTTTTTCAGGCGGTACAGCGCTACAAAATAGCGCCTGTACACCGCCTGAAAAAATCCGGCCCCATTCACTCCAGTGTGAAAGCCGGCGGGCTTTCACACTGGAGCGGTGCGCTAGCAGGAGGGCAAAAAAAGTCCATCTTTGGAGCGGTATAGGAGCGGTGTATTCACCGCTCCTATACCGCTCCTTCCCATTGATTTGAATGAGAAACCGCGGCAATAGCGCCGCTACTGCAGGGGGTCTTTAACCCTTTTTCGGCCGTTCGGGGGGGGTAAAACCGCACCGCGAGCGGCCGAATACCGCGGCTAAAACGACGGTAAAGCAGCGCTAAATATAGCGCTGCTTTACCGTCACCGCGGCTCCCTCCCCAATGTGAAAGGGGCTTAATGCATTTCACTCAAGTGGGGCTTAATCATGGAGGCATATCTTTTGCTATCTTAGCTTAACAGTCGGCTGATCCTATGGGCGGCCAGGCACTAGTTTCCTATAGTCTAATCCAGGGTTTCTCAACTAGAGTTCCTGCAGAACTTGCCTGGGGTTCCTTGAACAATAATCAATTTCTTCCTCTCAGATAGGTTCCCACTGACACCATTAATCTTTTTAGCTATCCATCAGGGGGTCATTTTCCCAATGACCACAAGTGTAAGGAGCATTCTTCCCACTGACCATCACACTAATGTATCTTGAGTTATAGAGAGTCATTTTTAGCAGAGGGTTCCCTGAGACCAGAAAGTTATTTCAAGGGTTTCATCATGTGTTAAAAAAGGTTGAAAAAAAGCTGGTCTAAGCTGAGCCAGACAAGCTTTACATCCCGGCCCTACCTTAGCTACTAGTCTATGAGGAATCCTTCAGTACTAAGCTATATGTGTAGACCTTCTGCCTGGTCATGTAATTTCTTAAAAGTATGTTGCAGTCATCTTATTCAGCATGCTTTACTTGGGTTTTTCCTGAAAATAAAAAAATACAATTTCCCCTTCGAAATAATAATTTTTGATGTGAACATTTCTAAAATGCTTTATGTACTAGAAATGACCCTTTATAGCGCAACAGCTTCAAATAGAAACTGATGACCCGACACTGGCCTGAGAGGTCTACAGTGTCTATTTTAGGACAACCTTCCTACAGGACACATCTTTCCTTTTAGCCAGTGCATTAAATGGGTTCAGTAACGTCAGCCAGCAGAGTGGTTAATTGTGAGACTGATCAATAGCTTGGGGTTGGTGGCAGAGGGAATTGGGTTTGCTAGGAGGGATGATTGAGGTTAGGAAGAAGACTGATGTATGACTGAGCTGAGGAGGGAAGGCCTACAGTGCAAAGCATCATCTACTGTAGCCTATCGTTTTAGTTATCTTCTCCTTTATTTTATCTCCACATTTATATGTATGACTTACCCTAGTCATTACTTATGTATATATTTACTATATCCCCATGTAGTTTGCGATTTTTATCTTCCTTACTTTATATATAACATATTGCAAATTCTTTCCCCTATATTCTTAAACTAATAAAATTTATTTAAAAAAGAAAACGTAATAATTAGGCTTTATTTATTACAAGTTCCTTTATATAGCGCCGTCAATTCATGCAGCACTTCATATATATATATATATATATATATATATATATATATATATATTACACGTCAGTCCCTGCCCTCAAGGAGTGCACAACCTAAGGTCCCTAACTCACATTATTACATACACATACTAGGGCCAATTTTGACAGGACCCAATTAACCTATAAGTATGTCTTTGGAGTGTAGTAGGAAACTAGTGCTCCCGGAGGATATCCACGCAGGCATGGGGAGAACATGCAAACTCCAGGCAGGTAGTGGCATGGTTGGGATTCGAACCGGTGACCCTAGAGCTGCCAGATGGAAGCCTTTAAAGCCGAGTTCCAGTCTGGGGGGAAAAAAAATAATATATTAAAATCAGCAGCTACAGATACTGTAGCTGCTGACTTTTAATATAAGGATACTTGTCTGTCCAGGGATCCCGCGATGTCAGCACCCTAAGCCGATTTGTCCATAGTCTCGGGTGCAGGCGCCAGCATTGCAAGTAAGGGAAACCGGCAGTGAAGCCTTTGCCTACTGCACATGTGTGAGTTGCGCTGCACTTTCTGAATGATCCCACCGTCTTCTGGTACACACACAGGTCCCAGAAGGCAGTGGGGGGAAGGAGGAGGGGCCGGACATGACGTAGATTATAGATACCAGGAAGTGGGAGTGGGTAACTGTCAAAATCAGGTATCCGCTCCCCCCCCCCCCAAAAAAAGGACAAATGTGGCAGTGGATGGGGAGAGGGTGCGGACAAGCGTAGCTTCTTCTTTTGGGTTGAGCTCTGCTTTAACTGATGAATAACTTGCATCAAAAGGGATGGACCCATTTTTAGTAATGGGCAATGTTTTCACTACACAAACTGTTTGTTTGAATCTTGGGGTGGGAAGATAATTTGGGGGGGTGAGGCAAACCAACGCTACCCCCCCCTCACGGCGGGAGACGGACGTTAACACAGGGAACATCCCCCCCCCCCCGCCAGACTCCTCGAGCCTGGGAGTGCTGGATGGCGAGCCATCCCTGGAGTGGCGGCTGGTGGGTCCATTGGTCTTTACTAGCTTCTCCCCCAGCCACGCGTCTCCTCCCCCTTGGCCAATAACTTTGTTTCTCCTTTTTGGCCACTTCCTGATTAGCTGTGAGGAGATTCAGTGTGAGAATAGCGAATATTAATTCGCTATTCTCAGACAACTGGGTGGGCTCTGAGCGCAGTGCTTTGCGCCCTGAGCCCATCCTTTTTTTGAAGCCTATTAGAACCTTTGGCTCTAATCGCGTGCTTCAAACTATACCCCCCCATTGTAATCTAGGATCTATACTCCGGTGCCTTGTATGTAGATTAGGGGGCCAGACGCATGGTCGTTGGTTAGAATCCCAACCATGACACTACCTGCCTGGAGTTCCATGCTCTCCCTGTGCTTGCGTAGGTTTCCTCTGGGTTTTCTGGTTTCCTTCCACTTCCCAAAGACATGCTGGTAGGTTGAATGGTTCCTGTCTAAATTAGCCCTAGTATGTGTATGTATGTATGTATGTATGTATGTATGTATGTATGTATGTACTGTATTTATCGGCGTATAACACGCACTTTTCCCCCCCTTAAAATCGGGGGAAAATCGTGGGTGGGTGTAATACGCCGATCCCCACTGTCTGTGAGCCGAAAAATACAGAGCGCCGCCGAAAAAGACAGAGCCGAGTGCTCGGCTCCGCTCGCAGTCCTGCCGTCCCGCCTCCCTGCTGTCTCTGGAGCGAGCGCTGCCGAAAAAGGCCGAGCCGACTGTACTGTGTACTCGGCTCCGCTCCGCTTGCAGTCCCGCCCAGACTGGGCGGGACTGTTAGACGAGCCAAGACAAGTACAGCCGAGTGGCGGGAAATTTAATCATGCCGCAAATTGCACTGGGCAAGGCTGCAAATGGCGGCGGACAAGGCTGCAAATGGACACTGATCATTCTGCAATGATGGACAAAGTGCAGATGGACACTGATAAGGCTGCATTGATGAGCATTTAAATGTAAGTTTTTTTTTTTTTTTTTTTTTCCCTTAAACTTCCCTCCTAAAAGTTTTTTTTTTTTTTTTTTCCTTTTTAAAATGCCCTCCTAAACTTGGGGTGCGTGTTATACGCCGATAAATACGGTATATATGACTGCGAGTTGGGGAACTTAGATTGTAAGCCCCTTGAGCCCTTGTTCACACTGGGCCGATTTGCATGCCAAATTGAAGCCTATTGCACTCTGAATCAGTGCGACACCGACTTTGCAGCGCGCACCGATTCCCAAAAGTAGTTCTTGCACTACTTTTGGGGGCGATTTTCAATAGACATCCCTCATGAACCCGCACAAATGTCTCTCAAATCGCCCCCCCCCCCCGAAGTTGGACTGAAATGCCGGTTTGAAGTCGTGCGAGTTCAGCTGAATTTGCACGATTTCAAACCCGCATTTAGGCCCCTTTCACACTGAGGCGCTTTGCAGTGCTAAAAATAGCGCCTGCAAAGCGCCCCAAAAGAGCTGCTCAGTGCACTCCAATGTGAAAGCCTTGAGGGCTTTCACACTGAAGCGGTGCGCTTGCAGGACGCTGAAAAAAGTCCTGCAAGCCGCATCTTTGGAGCGCTGTAGGAGCCATGTAGGAGCGGTGTATTTACCGCTCCTAAAGCGCCCCTTCCCATTAAAAACAATGGGGCAGCGCTCCAAACCCGCCCGCAAAGCGGCGCTTTGCGGGCGGTTTTTTAACCCTTTTTTGGCCACTAGCGGGGTTAAAAACTGCCCCGCTAGCGGCCAAAAAGCATCGGTAAAGCGCTGCTAAATATAGTGCCGCTTTACCGCCAGTGTGCCCAGCACCGCAGTGTGAAAGTAGCCTTAGTGTGAACCTAGATCTAGGGCAGGGACTGATGTGAATATATATGTGAAGTGCTGCGTAAATTAACAGCGCTATATAATAACCTGTAATAAATAGTATAAAAAGTGTGACAGTACTGCCTAATATTGAAGTAGTATAGTACGGTGCTGAAGCAATCCCTGTATTAAAGAGACACTTGCAACGTGCTTAATTATCAATGCATACAATGACTTTGAGCACAGCCTTGTAAAATCCCTCCCAAACAGCCAGGATTGTGTTATTGACTTGGTAATGTGGCCGCCGATGGCTATATGAAATAATACGGAGGCAGGTACAGTTGGCATGGTTACTGCAGTGGAAAAGCTGAGCCAGCAGATATTGGAAGTGTCATGGTTAATGGAAATGGGTGGAGGGGGCTGCCGGAGAAGGAGCTGTTAAAATACACAGGCTGGAGTGGTCGTTGCTCCCTTCAGCAGCTCTTCATATATCATCAGATTACATTATTGCCCACATTTGGTGATCTGCAGCCTGCTCCAATTGTCAAAAGGCTGCAAAGTAATGAAGACTAATACATGGCAGCCTGTAGTCTTTTAGGCATGGAATTTTTATTGCAGTGATCTTGTCATTCCTCTTTTGTCTGATGGCTCGAGCTGCCTTTTGCAATATAAGCTGCAAACTCGTATTGTGTGATACTGAATTTCAGATGGTTTGTGAGCTCTAATATACATGGATTTTTTTTTTTTTTTTTTTTTTGTAACATAAAAAAATGAATGGGAAATCTGAAACCGGCTGAAAGCTACATGAAAAATATTCTTATGCGCTGCATGTTTTCCTCTGCAATGTTTATGTTACATATTACATATGTTTAGGTATATAATTTTCTATAAAGCACAAAAATTGTCCATTTGATTAACTGGTGCAAGTTTTATACCCCCCCCCCCCCCTCCTCCTGCCATATAAACTAATATGCACAAGGCAGCCTGATTATATGGCAGTGTTGTAGACTGTACATTGATTCTTTCAGTCCATCCTTTTTGTATATTATGTGTGTTTTGTGTCTTATCTGCACCTATGGGTAGACCTATTTTAAATACTCATTTCTATTTTGTGCTGCGGAGATCCTCATTTGCATAATCATTCCGCTCGTTATGGGAGTGGCTTGTATACTAATCCTGCTAATGCAGATTATACATTTATTTCACTTGCCATTCGGAATAGTCCCTATGTAGTTATACACATCAAAAGGTACTGACGGGAATGAATATTTTTTTTATCGTTAATTCACTGCAGCGTGTTTTTGTGTTTTACCGTTTTTTTAAATCTATTTCTAGGTACAATAAATGAGATCCCTCCTTATTATTCTAGAATTCTTGCCTTTTCCTTTGGAAAGCCAAGAAGGAACTTGCTAGTTGAGTCTAGTGACATAAATGATTCAGATTGGACAAATCCCAGAAGTCCGATGGCCGGTAAAAAAAGGTGCCATCTTGGTTTGTGAGCTTTAGCTTTATCTATTGCTGTCTATTGCTTTGTCTGCACTGATTGGGGCTCAAGTTGTGACTCAAGTATTTTTCAGCAGTCTATGTTGGTATATTGTCTGTAAGATGTTTCTCAATATTTATTAATTGCTCATTACAACCAATCCATAAATGTCCTATGTACTTGCAACCAATAGGATTACAATATAAGGAAAATATGTGTTGACTTAAAGAAAAGTCACTTTACTTTAAAAAAGTCCTCATGGGGCAGACACCTCAAAATGCCAACATATCTAACATCTAACTCAGGGGTGTCAAACTCCATTTTAGTTTGGTTGCCCTCAAAGGGCTGGTTGTATCTGTAAGACTAGATGTCTAGAGCATCCCTCTCTCCCCCTTACATCAGATGGCAAGACTAGGGGTCGACCAATATCATTATTTCAGGCCCGATACCGATTTGTTAGCTGCTTTTCAGGCCGATAGCCGATATCAAGTGCCAATATTCTGTACATCACTGTCACTTGCCACTGTCACCTGCCACCCAGATGCAGCATGTCACCTGCCACCCAGATGCAGCATGTCACTTGCCACTGTCACCTGCCACCCAGATGCAGCATGTCACCTGCCACCCAGATGCAGCATGTCACCTGCCACCCAGATGCAGCATGTCACTTGCCACTGTCACCTGCCACCCAGATGCAGCATGTCACCTGCCACCCAGATGCAGCATGTCACTTGCCACTGTCACCTGCCACCCAGATGCAGCATGTCACTTGCCACTGTCTCCTGCCACCCAGATGCAGCATGTCCCTTGCCACTGTCTCCTGCCACCCAGATGCAGCATGTCCCTTGCCACTGTCTCCTGCCACCCAGATGCAGCATGTCCCTTGCCACTGTCTCCTGCCACCCAGATGCAGCATGTCCCTTGCCACTGTCTCCTGCCACCCAGATGCAGCTTGTCACTACTTGCACTACTTTTGGCAGCCTCTCTCCAGTGGCCTCCAAGCGAGTAAACTTCCACACTCAGGCAGGCGGGCGGTGAGAGATGACGTAACTATCTGCTCGCTCACGGCTGCAGCTCTGTCAAGACCAGGTTTCGCAGACCAGCTGTAAAAGCAAAACAGCGGTGATGGGAGGCGGGCAGTGAGAGATGATGTCATTTCCCTGCTGTCACAAACTATGGTATTCAAAATTTGCATAGG
This sequence comes from Lithobates sylvaticus, assembly GCA_028564925.1. NCBI lineage: Eukaryota > Metazoa > Chordata > Amphibia > Anura > Ranidae > Lithobates > Lithobates sylvaticus. The sequence goes on from CM053031.1 coordinate 75,769,875, forward strand.
TGAAGATTTTTATTTTTACACTGTCCCTTTATTCCTATTATATGGAATATAAATATCCCTTATAATAGAAATACGCATGACAGGTCCTCTTTATTAAGATATCCCAGATCTCTCATTTACCTTTTTTAAAAGCAAAAAAATTTTGTTTTGGCCAGGGAATTGGAAGTGACGGCGCACACCCCTCCTGACGCTTCTAAAAGTGGTCCTATGGCGAATCCACCCGCGGGACCACTTTTAACTGATGCAGAAACCGGCAATAGTAAAAAATGATACCAAGTAATGGCAGCTAGCTGCTGCCGTAACACCAGTATTAAATGTCAAAGTAATGACGTATTTTTACCATGGGCCAGTTGGCAAGGGGCGATTTATATAAAAATATGAAATTTTATTATATCGCATAGTAAAAACATTCATTAAAATTATTACGTATACCATAAAGTACAGAACAAGAAGTTCCGCCGGTGGAAAAAAAAAAATATTACTTTTAATATTAGGACACTTACCTGTCCAGGGAGCCCACGATGTCGCCACCCCAGCCGATCTTCGGATCGCCTTCCAGGTGCTGCCGCCGCCATTCCTGGTAAAGTAACCAGGCATTGAAGACTTTCCGCTTCACTACTGGTTCTCTACTGTGCGTTCTGATTGGTCCCTGCTGCCTTCTGGGACCTTGCATAGATCGCCGCACAATGTGCGGTAATCTTTTCCCGGAAGTGGGAGCAGATACCTGGATTTGACAGGTATCTGCTCCCCACCGCTCCACCTGAAAGTTGCCAAATGGGAGGGGGGAGGAATCTGAACAGTGGAAGTTCTATTTCTGGATGGAAAACCGCTGGCAACAAAAGTGAGTACACCCCTAAGTGAAAATGTCCAAATTTTGCCCAATTAGCCATTTTCCCTCCCCGGTGTCATGTGACTTGTTAGTGTTACAAGTTCTCAGGTTTGAATGGGGAGCAGGTGTATTCAATTTGGTGTTATCACTCTCTCTCTCATACTGGAAGTTCAACATGGCACCTCCATGGCAAAGAACTCTCTGAGGATCTGAAAAAAAGAATTGTTGCTCTACATAAAGATGGCCTAGGTTATAAGAAGATTGCCAAGACCCTGAAACTGAGCTGCAGCATGGTGGCCAAGACCATACAGCAGTTTAACAGGACAGGTTCCACTCAGAACAGGCCTTGCCATGGTCGACCAAAGAAGTTGAGTGCACATGCTCAGCATCATATCTAGAGGTTGTCTTTGGGAAATAGACGTATGAGTGCTGCCAGCATTGCTGCAGAGGTTGAAGGGGTGAGGGGGTGGGGGGTCAGCCTGTCAGTGCTCAGACCATACGCTGCACACTGCATGAAATTGGTCTGCATGGCTACTGTACCAGAAGGCACAAGAAAGCCCACAAACAGTTTGCTGAAGACAAGCAGACTAAGGACATGGATCACTGTCCTGTGGTCTGATGACGATAAACTTATTTGGTTCAGATTAGGGGTGCAACGGATCCGTGATCCAAACGGGTCACCCCACCCCGCGATCCGCAGCCTCGGCCTTAGGAAAGGCCGCGGCTTCGGCCTAGCTCCAGAGCGACGGCAGCCATCTTAGTACACCCGGCGGCCTTAGGAAAGGCCGCGGCTTTGGCCTAGCTATCGGCCTAGCGATCACTTGTAAACAAACTCTGCATTACCCAGCATATACTCTGCATTACCCAGCATATACTCTGCATTACCCAGCATATACTCTGCATTACCCAGCATATACTCTGCATTACCCAGCATATACTCTGCATTACCCAGCCGATACCCTGCCAATACTCTGCATTACCCAGCCGATACCCTGCCAATACTCTGCATTACCCAGCCGATACCCTGCCAATACTCTGCATTACCCAGCCGATACCCTGCCAATACTCTGCATTACCCAGCCGATACCCTGCCAATACTCTGCATTACCCAGCCGATACCCTGCCAATACTCTGCATTACCCAGCCGATACCCTGCCAATACTCTGCCATACCCTGCCAATACTCTGCCATACCCTGCCAATACTCTGCATTACCCAGCCGATACCCTGCCATACCCTGCCAATATTACAGTGGGGGAGATGACGTGGATATTACAGTGGGGGAGATGACGTGGATATTACAGTGGGGACTATATGGTGGCGGAATTTTCACAGGTTTTTGCAAATTCAATTATTATTTGCTGATCCGAAAAATGATCCGATCCGTGACTCTGATCCGAGGATCGATCCGATTCGTGAGTTTTTTTATCCGTTGCACCCCTAGCGGTGTCAAGCGTGTGTCTCGGCAACCAGGTGAGGAGTACAAATACAAGTGTGTCTTGCCTACAGTCAAGCATGGTGGTGGGAGTGTCATTTTATGGGGCTGCATGAGTGCTGCCGGCACTGGGGAGCTACAGTTCATTGAGGGAACCATGAATGCCAACATGTACTGTGACATACTGAAGCAGAGCATGATCCCCCTCCCTTCAGAGACTGGGCCACAGGGCAGTATTCCAACATAACGACCCCAAACACACCTCCAAGATGACCACTGCCTTGCTAAAGAAGCTGAGGGTAAAGGTGGTGAACTGGCCAAGCATGTCTCCAGACCTAAACCCTATTGAGCATCTGTGAGACATCTTAAAATGGAAGGTGGAGGAGCGTAAGGTCTCTAACATTCACCAGCTCCGTGATGTCCTCATGGAGGAGTGGAAGAGGACTCCAGTGGCAACCTGTGAAGCTCTGGTGAACTCCATGCCCAAGAGGGTTAAGGCAGTGCTGGAAAATAATAGCGGCCACACAAAATATTGACACTTTGGGCCCAATTTGGACATTTTCACTTAGGGGTGTACTCACTTTTGTTGCCAGTGGTTTAGACACTAATGGCTGTGTGTTAAATTATTTTGAGGGGAACAGCAAATTTACACTGTTATACAAGCTGTACACTCACTACTTTACATTGTAACAAAGTGTCATTTCTTCAGTGTTGTCACATGAAAAGATATAATAAAATAATTACAAATGTGTGAGGGGTGTACTCACTTTTGTGAGATACTGTATATCGTCTAAATTCATCAATACACATTGCTCTGACTTCATCCAAAGAAAATGGGTATATAAAACATAAACCGTAAAAACAGAAAAGTAAGTAGGGTGGGTGTACAAGAGGTCCCCCCACTATCAGACACTTGAGTCGGAGTAAAAAAGACCTCCACTTAGGACCACATGTCATTGCACGCATAATCCACGGATTATGACCTGTACCCCACACAGATGTACACATTTCAAATTTGACAACTGCCTTTCGAGGAGCAGAACCCCTTCCAGTGCACAGTTTGGGGGTAGGGTCTGCCTGTATAATAAAACTGGCCTAGCCGTTGGTTACGTTCCCTTTTGAGGATGGCAACCCACTGGAGGGCTGGTTTGAAGAACATTACTAATTGCTGGATTGTTAGAGTGGATCTTCATTGCATCTGAGCACCACAAACCAAAAACACTATTTAATTCATTTTTAATATTCAAAGCAAAGTCCACCATCCATCCATGCATGTCTGTATGCTTTATTTTGTTGAGAAATCGCGTAGAAAACAAGCCCCCTAGCATTTCTGGCCATGGACATCTTTAGTAAGGGCAAATGATTCATGTAGCATTTACTTCCTGGAATCCATCTGCCCTTATCTCAGGCATGCAGGAGAGTGTGCATAGGTGAGAAAACCCCTCCTCCTTTCCTCCCCTCCTAAAGACTCCTGGGTTATTTAAAAAGTAACCCAGTTGTAGGCTCCTGGGAGGTATGACATCATTTGCCTAGGCAAGAAACCAGGAAGTAACAGAAGAACTGTAAAAAAAAACAGGAAAGTATATCATATTTACTTATCTATTTACTAATGCTAGCAGCATGAGGGTGTAACTATTTTCCTTCTGTTTAATAAAATCTGTATTAAAAAGCCTTGGAGGATTTTTAATTTTAATTAAGTAGAATAATGTATCCAATATGTTTCTCAGAAGAGAAGCCATTGGTTACAAATTAATGCTTTAAAATTCTGTTTCTAGAAATAAGTCTGTTTGTTTTTTAAACTGTTTCCTGGTCTGCCCATAGCAACCATTTTAGCTCCCAGTTGTCATTTGTTGTAGTTCTGATTATCATATTAGAGCCTGTTTGTCATGGATTCTTTCTCAGACCCATTGTTGTCTTCTAAATATGTTCAGAGGGTTCAAACTGCTGTTTTTGTCTTTCCTCAGGTGAACAAGTTCTGCTTTCTGACAATGCATCCTGCCTTGCTGTCCAGGTAATGATTTATTCTTTGAATCTTGGTTGCTGTGCTCTGCCTTGTTAAATATCTGCAGCTGTGGCCCACCAGTGACCCGATTCAAGTCTTCAGCCAAATCCAACTACCTCTCTTCAGGAGATCCACAAAGCAAATCTCACCATCTAACCTAGGCCATCTGCTGGAGTGCAAACTATCTGCTGGTACTGGTCTTTAACCACGTAGTAACCACTGTGTGTGTGTGTGTGTGTGTGTGTGTGTGTGTGTGTATGTGTGTGTATTATATGTATATATGTATGTGTGTGTGTGTATGTATGTATGTATGTATGTATGTATGTATGTATATATATATATATATATATATATATATATATATATATACAATATATATAAAATTATATATATATATATATATATATATATCATATATATATATATATATATATATATATATATTATATACTTATATATATATATAACATCGCCGATGGCTCGGTTTTCACAGATCCCCGAGAGGAGAGCTGCTGACTGTCGATCAGTGTCTCTCCCCTCTGATCCTCCACACTCATTGTAGCGATGAGCTGTGGAGGGGTGGGGAGCTGCCGTCTCAGCGGCTCGCTGAGACTGCCATCAATCAAGGCAGCTGGCGGATCCAGACTTGGAAGTCGGGGTGACACGCTGCCTCCACTAATGGCAGTGACGTCAGCGGAGAGCGGACCTCAGACCGTTCTCTGCTGAAAACGTATAACGGGAGTGCAAAAGGAATTGCACTCCGGTAAACCTTAGGAGAAGCCCAGACTAAAAAGCTCAGACTTCTCCTTTTTAAAGTGGTCATAAACCCTTACATATACCCAGTGAAGTAACTGGCCTCAGGTGATCCACAGGAAAACTTGTCAGAAGTGACTCATGCTGATATCAGAGGAGAATGAAGCATCAGCCAGAAATGACAATTGTTGCTCTTAATTGAGACAAGTACACACCGGAGTGAGATATGCCTTGTTCATATTTCATGTCTGAGGTTTACAACCACTTTAACTTTGGATCCAACTACTCTGTAGTACAAGGCCCTGCCTAGTTGCACACAAATTTGAATGGATTGCTTGGGTAGGCTCTCATGTTACAGAATTTTGGTAACTGTAAAGGAGATGCAGAGATTATACAATCGGATTGCAACATTTGGCCAGGTTTAGCACTGCATTTTCCAACCCTCTGAGCTTGTCAGCTGGAACATGTTTGGAAAACTGCTGTAAGACCCCAAAGGAGACAGGGAAATGGGGTGCGAAATTTAGTGTGTATATCACATCCTGTGATGTGTACATTCAGAATACATTGCCCATTATGCAAGAGGGAATGGTGACAGAGGGCAAAAAAAACTTTCTTGGTATGTACAACATAAAAATGACTTTGGTAAAATACATTTTATACATCTCAGGCCTCATTCACACATTCTAAATTGGCCATGGGGCAGCAAGTACACTGCACAAACCTACGGCCGGGATCCGAGGTGTACCATACAGTGGCAGCCGATCAGCCTGCACAATTCAATGACAGGCTGAAAGGAGCAGGGGCTGTCTACAGCTGTAAGCATGTACAGTATATATGTGTTTATTTGTACATGCAGCGGTTAGGGGCAAAGGTCTGACCCTGGACGCAGTCTGCATTTGTATGTGCAGATACAGTAGGGAGCCGGTTTCCCTTAGACAAGATGGCGACATAAGCACCCGATAGCTGATTCAAAAATAGGCACAAGTGAGGACACCTAGAAAGTGGATATAATTACAGCGCTCGCAATATTTCAAAACAATCAATTGATGAGTGAAAATATATAAAAACGTTCATATAATAGTGAACAATTGGGCTCCAAACTTCGAGGTCCACCACACACCCCTCCTGTGCCCCCACTCACAGAATGAAATGGACCCCTAGCTTTTCAGCCTAGGGGTCGTTCAGGCTAGAAAGCTGGCCAGAGATGGCAATTCACACCAGGATCCAATGAAGATCTCCCCCAGATATAACGGTCATGTGTGGATGGTTTTACCAAAAATGAAATAAAAGAAGGGAGCTAATGGTAAAGTACAATTTGGCAAGGCTTTATTGTGCAAACTAGGATAGGTAATTACAGAATGAAAGATTAAATCACACACGGATTAGCAAGAAAATGCAATAGGAAACACTGCATCCAGTGTGCGTTCCACCGACAACCGGAAGTGACATTGTTTGGACTCAAACAGGAATTTACGTCAACGCGTTTTGCCCTCCCACAAGGCGTCATCAAGAACCACTTACGGTTGTCGGTGGAACGCACACTGGATGCAGTGTTTCCTATTGCATTTCCTTGCTAATCCATGCACAATTTTATCTTTTATTCTGTAAGTACCTATCCTAGTTTGCACAATAAAGCCTTGCCAAACTGTACGTCACCATTAGTTCCCTTCTTTTATAACATTTTTGGTAAAACCAAGGTCCTAGGTGTAATCCTGGACTCTGAACTATCCTTTTGGCCCCACATCCATTCGCTGTCCAAATCTTGCCGCCTCAATCTCCACAACATCTCCAAGATACGCCCCTTTCTAACCACTGACACCGCAAAGCTTCTAATCCACTCCCTTGTCATCTCTCGTCTCCACTACTGCAACTCTCTTCTCATTGGCTTACCTTTTTAAATAGGCTATCCCCTCTTCAGTCCATCATTAATGCTGCTGCCAGGCTCATCCACCTTAAAAACCGCTCAGTGTCTGCTACTCCTTTTTGCCAATCCCTCCATTGGCTGCTACTCAACCAACTAATTAAATTCAAGATACTAACCATAACTTACAAAGCCATCCACAACTCGGCCCCCAGCTGCATCACTAACCTAGTCTCAAAATACCAACCAAATCATTTTCTTTGTTTCTCTCAAGAACTCCTGCTCTCTAGCTCCCTTGTCACCTCATCCCATGCTCCCCTCCAGGACTTCTCTTGAGCCTCTCCCATTCTTTGGAATGCTCTACCCAAATCTGTCTGACTATCTCCTACTTTGTCCACTTTCAGACCATCCCTGAAAACTCATGTCTTCGGAGAAGCCTATCTGGCCCCCACCTAACAATGGTACATTTATTTTCAGCACATCCCCCAAAGTTATTACCTCTTGTATCTCTTTACCCTCCCTCTTAGATTGTAAGCTCTAAGAAGCAGGGCTCTCTGATTACTAATGTTTTAATGTGTACTGTAGTTGTACCGTCTACCCTTAAGTTGTAAAGCTTAATAATATAGATATAAATCCTGTATAATAATAATAACTGTAGGCTTAGAAAATGGCATCTCCTTCCATTACAGAACCCATGTCAGGTTGTGCAGACAATACCTTATAGGTAGGCAGTGCCTAGTGAAATTCTAACTGGAGTTCCTCTTTAAGGTTTACTGGAGTGCCTTTTTTAAAGTGTTTTCCTCCTGCCGTGTGCATTATTTCTAAAGATGGTCAATGCAGCATTGTTTATTCTCATTACCTTATACCATACATTATTTAATATCTGGGCATTTAACCATGTACTGTGTCTCGCCTTCCCCACGTACCCAATGTTTGAATGAAGCTGCATAATTGTTTTGCTGGCCTGTTCTCTTTGTATTTCTATGAGCTGTCTGTGGTCTTTTTATCAACTTTTACTCCCATCAGTCAAAGTTTAGGGCTTATGGTCTTCAGTCCTAAAAGACTCATGGGAAGGCCATTAGTCTCTCACTCCCCAGTGCTCAGTGCCTTATTTAGTTTAGTCTGAGTTCATTTCATCCTGAGGTCATCTTTTTACTGATGCAGCAGTGAGAGTATAGCAGGCAAAATCCATACTAGAATAATTTTAAGTTTAGACATAGACTGTTATTTGTGATTTGGTGTCAAGGAGATTGCAACTGCTGTGTAGCAGATTATCAATATTTCAGATGTCTGTAGCAATAAAACCCCAGGCTGTAGAGAAAACGTCATCAAAATTCACATACAGTCTTGAAGAGCATAGACCATGTAGGAATGTTAGGTTGTCGCACGGATTCATTTCACTTAAAGAAGAGTTCTCCTTAAAAAATAAAAATTAAAAGTCAGTTTTTTTTTCTGTGCAACACCACTTTAAGCCTCATACACACGGTACGATTGTTGGCCAACCGAGAGTCTGATTTTTGTCAAAAAGGCCTGTGCCAGGATCATGTCTTGCATACTAACGGTACACAATTGTTGTGCCACAAACATGAACGTAGTGACGTACTACAAGGAATTTCAGCTCTTGAGCGCCACCGTTTGGGCCCCTTCTGCTAATTTCTTGTGTGGTGAGCATTGATTTTGAGCATGCATGTTTGTACTTTCGACTTTTGTGTGACCGATTTGTGTACTGACCATATGAAAATCTGACGTCAAACCATTGTCTGACAAAAATGTACTAGCCTGCCATCCAACATTTGTTGGCTGATAGTTGGACAACAATTGTCAAAAGGAGCGTACTAACGGTAAAATTTAGGACAACAGTCTATCAACAGACAATCCCCTGCCAACAATCGTACCGTGTGTACGAGGCTTTACAGTTATGTTGTGAGAGGTGCTGAATGATAACTAAGCTTTCCATTAACTTTTATGTCTTATGCACACAGGTAGTCAAAAACGCCGCTTTTACAGGCGTTTGGTTTTTTTCTGTCCCTAAATGCCCCTTTGTTAGCCTGTGTGTCCATGCACACATACACGTTTACAGGGGTTCCGAGACAGGGATATTTAAGGGCAAAAACCTGCATACACGAAAATCACTTTCAGGAGAGGAGTGTTTGGGCAGAAACAATGCCCAATGTGCCTAAATGTGTCAACGCATCTAAATGCTAGGTGTGTTTAGCACTTGAGCATTCATTTATTTCAATGGCTAGAATAAGTTATTAGTCTAGCCTACAAACCAAACGAATGCCCAAATGCTTGATGCACCTGAATGCGTCTAAACGCGTTTGAAGAAACGCAGCTTTATGTGCGTTTTTTTTTTAAAACTGCTTTTCTCCTGTAAGGGGAAAGGCATTCAAAAGAGCCTAGTGTGCATGAGACGTTACACAAGCTTACATGTCCACATACAGAGGGTATAGAAAAGAATCACCCCCCCCTTTTAAAATAATCACATTTTGTTGCTTTGCAGCCTGAAATGAAGACACACAGTTTGTTTTATCCAGCTGTATTTACTCTCTGCAACTTATAACATCAAAGTGAAAGATATAACACCAACATGTCAGAAAATAAAAAAAAATAAAAAAACAGAAGCACTGAGTTGGAAAAAGGATCCACCCCCCTTGTGTCAGTGTTTTGTTGAACCACCTTTTGCTTCAATTAGGCTGCTTTCACACTGGGGCGGCGGGGCCGTTAGCGGTAAAGTGCCGCTTGTTTAAGCAGTGCTTCTTGGATGCTAGCGGGTGCTTTTAACCCCCACTAGCGGCTGAAATAAGGGTTAAAACCACCTGTGTTGCGGCGCTTCTCATTCATTGCAATGGGCGGGGGCAGTGTAGGAGCGCTGTATTACAGCGCTCCAACATCACCGCGAAGAAGCTACTTGCAGTACTTATTTTTTTCCCATCCCTGCAAGTGCACCGCCCTACTGAGGAGGCATGAGAGGCAGTTTTCAGACACTTTACAGGCTAAAACACCTGAAAACTGCCTCAGTGTGAAAGGGGTCTTACAGCCTTTAGTCTGTTTTGGATATGTCTCTACTAACTTTGCACATCTAGACTTTGCAATATTTGGCCACTTTTCTTTGCAGAACTGCTCAAGTTCAATTCAATTAGATGATTGATCATTTTGTGTCATTCCACAGATTTTCAATGGGGTTTAAAGTGGTTGTAAACCCACTTTTTGGACTTCTACCTATAGGTAGTGGAAATATCTCCTAAATGTGTGCCGTTTAGGAGATATTTCACTTGTAGTCCGCCGAAAATTACAGTGGCGCATGCGTGGGGAAGAAACGAAAATAAGTGCCGTTTCTTCCCTAGCCTGTGCCGTTAATCGCGGCTCCTGTGCACATGCGTGGGAGTGACGTCACGCGGCTCCGGCGAATCACAGAGCTGGTGTCCGTGGCACGGAAGGAAGAAGGGCCAGAAGATGGACGCTGCCTACACAGGGGACATCGCTGGATTCTTTTGCAGGTAAGTGGCACATGCGATGCATACTAGCCCATTATGCTTTTCATTTGCAGGCTTTGCAGCGAGCAAAAGGGGTAGTAAAACCCATCAGGGTTTACTTCCTCTTTAAGTCTGGGCTCTGACTAGGCCATGCAAGGACATTTACTGTTTTCTCCTTCAACCACTGTGATCATTTTTGCTGTTTGCTTTGGGTCATTATCATGTTGGAAGGTAAACCTTCTCATTGACAACTTTCTGGCAGGGGGCAGCAGATATTCCTCAATAATCTGACGGTATTTTGCCCCATCCTTCTATCCTAACAAGTGGACTAGTCCCTACTGCAGAAAAACACCCCCATAACAGGATATTTCAAAGTCAAGGTCCATAAAGACATGGATGAGTGAGTTTGGGGTGGAGGAACGTGACTGGCCTGCACAGAGTTCCGACCTCAACCCGATAGAACACCTTTGGGATGAATTAGAGTGGGGACTGTGAGCCAGGCCTTCTCGTCCAACATCAGTGCCTGACCTCACAAATGCACTTCTGGTAGAATGGTCAACATGTTCAAGGATGTTTGTTCCAGGTTGACATAGCCTATTTCTTTTACAAACCAGTTGGCCTCTGCCTGAATTTTTTCTGCCAAGAGTGGGTTTAACATTATAGAACAGGTCCCGTTGACTGTGACTAGTTACTAATAGATAAACCATGTCCTGGATAGATGAGAACCTTCATAATCTTTCTGGTTCCATGTTCCCTACCTGTGAGATTTGACCATACAGCCTGGGGAGGACAGAATTTGCCAATGCCATGTGGATTGGACATTTCAACTCTGCATGACCGGTTGAAATCTGTCTCTGTACAGATTAATATTAGTTTCATCCGTCCAAAGAATGCTTTTCCAGAACTGGTCTGGCTTTTTTTTATTTATTTATTTTTTTTTTTAGATGTTTTTTGGCAAAGTCTAATCTGGCTTTTCTATTCTTCAGGCTTATGAATGGTTTGCACCTTGGGGTGAACCCTCTGTATTTGCTCTCTTGAAGTCTTCTCTTGATTGTAGACTTTGACATGATATGCCCACCTCCTGGAGAGTGTCCTTTACTTGTCTGGATGTTGTGAATGAGTTTTTCTTTACCATAGAGAGGATCCTGCAATCATCCACCACTGTTGTGTTCTGTGGATGTTCAGGCTCACCGTTGCGTTCTTTCCTCAGAATGTACTAAACTGTTGATTTGGCCACTCCTAATGTTGCTGCTATCTGTTGCTGTTATCTCTCTGATGGATATTTTTCATTTTTTAAGCCTTGCAATTGCCTGTTTCATTTGCATGGACAGCTCATTTGAACCCAAGATGTAGGTTCACAGCAATAGATTCCAAATGCAAATACCACACTAAAGCCCCATACACACACACGGTCGGATTTTCGCATGGATTCTGTCTTATCGGACAATGTTGTCGAAAAATCCGACCGTGTGTAGGCACCATCGGACAGTGTACGTCGGATTGTCCGACGGACAAAGTCCTATCTCCTGCTGGATAGATTTTTCGACAACAAAGTCCGATCACACCAAATCCGATCGTGTGTATCGAATTCCTGACGGACAAAGTGCCACGCATGCTCAGATCACATTACAAGACCAAAGCTATTGGCTACTAGCCTCTACGTAGTCCCGTCGTACGCAACAAACGTCACCACGTTCAGAATGATCGGATTTTCCGACAACTTTGTCCGACCGTGTGTATGCAAAACCAACATCGGACAAAGTACGACGGACAGGATCCGACGGACCTGGTCCTCGGATAATTCGCACGTGTGTATGGGGCTTTAGAATCAACTGCTTAATTTATGAAGAAATAACGACGGAGTAGCCTACACCTGACCATGAAACCGCTTTTGATTCAATTTTCCAATAAATTTTGGTCCCTTGAAAAAGGGGGGGTGGCTATTCTTAAGAGCTGTAATTCCTAAACCCTTCCTCCAAGTTGGATGTACATACCCTCAAATTTAAACCTGAGAGTGTGCACTTTCAGCCCATATCCATTTATATAACTATAGCTTGAATATGTTTTGGTAAATACCTGAAAAAATCTAAAATTGTGCCTGTGTCCAAATATATATAAATATATTATATATATACTATATATATACTATATATATATATATACACATACACATACACATACACATACACATACACATATACAAACACACACACACACACACACACACACGTCAAGAAGTAAGAAATCCAGTATACATACCTATTGCCAGCATGCTCTGAAGTATAGAGGCCATCGCTGCCAGCCCCTTCTCGTGCGACGCTCCTCCTGTGTCACTTGTGGATCTATTGAACACCTCCATTGGCGCCGTGGACCTGGTCATGTGACTGCCCGCTTCTTTCATTGACGGTCACATGACCACTCTCCTCCAATCAAAAGCTACACCCGAGGAGGGGGCGGAGCTGGAGTAGGAGAGCGGCGTTGGTGGAGGGGTTTGAATTTACATATAGTGGCATGGGGGAGCAGTGTGTGGGAGGGGGCTGACTGTAATGTTTTCTGGAGTTGTCCTGGCAGCGCTGTCCCAGGGCCAGGAGAGGCGGGCAGACCGCCCGATCCCCGCCACCCCACGTTTCTTAAAAAAAACAGATATCGGCGTATAACGCACAGTTTAAGCCAATAAATATGATCTCTCTCCCTCTCTGGTAGCTTTACGCGTTTCGTGACTTTGAGCCACTCTTCAGGAGGAAGCATGTGATGTATCTGTAATTGATGAGTGAGCCAATCAAGTGGGATCTCTGTGAAAAATATGTGATAATTGCAAGTGTAAGCGCTCGTGACAATTTGGGCTAGGCAAGAATAGAAGGTAGGTGAAAGGTAATACTCCAGGAACAAGTCCACAGGTTCAATAGATAATGTTAGATTTTCATGTGTTTCTGCTTCTTTAGGAGCATGAGAACTGCCTTTACCGTCACAGGGTTGTCCCACCATGCCTCCATGTGTATATATTTACATGCACACATACACCAAGTATTCACCAGTATGTGTAATATTGTATTTTCAGGCTGTACAGTTCTAGAGCTTTATCTGTCAGCAGAGTGATAAATGAAACTGTGTATTTATTGAAACTGCATGCTTTAGTTTAATAATCCTCACTGACAGCTGATAGTAGCCATGGTTATTCGTGGTCACTTTATGAAAATATCTGATTCCAATAGCCTCAAAATACTTTTTTATTTTTATATGAGGTTCATTAAATACAGATTCAGCCTGTGGATTGTGCATATTTTTGATCTATAAAGATATCTAACAATGACAGAATGAAGAGATATCTATTTTATCGTGAAGCTTGCATTGGGAATATAAAACAACATTGGCTTATCTCAAGTTAAGGCCTTAGAAGTTTAAATAAGACAAATACTGTTTGAATATTGTGCTGTTTTTCTTCTTATCAGGTTAGAGTTACAGTGATGCATTAAACTGCGCAAAGTGCACTTGTTACAGACATACCGTGAGCTCAAATAGTTTCAAAAGTGTACTTGTCACAAACCAGAGCCTGCATTCACACCTGAGCAGAGTATTCCTGGTGATTTTTGCATGTGTGTCGAGCATCATCGTTCATATACAGGTACTCCTATTGAAGTATTGTAGTCCAAAAACGCCTAAATACGCTCAAAAGAAGCTGTACTTTTTTAGCATAGTGCGTAGAAGTTAGGGAGACTGAATAGGAACAGTTTGAAAGAACGGGATTCTGCATAGTCAGTCATAGAAAAACAAGCCTAAAAATGCTCATGTGTGAATGGGAGCTTAGTGGACACTAAATGCAAAACTACAAAATAGTTTAAACACTCCAACGCCTTGATTGTTATGCATCCAAACGTGTCCCAATTCGTAATACTTCGTCTGATGCAGCCCTTCTCAGACTGGGAAATTTCCAAAAGAGCTGTAGGGCGCAAACACCTAGTGCATTTTCATCACCACCACCACTGTTTATTAAATACAAAAGACAAAAACATATTCAAACATCAGCTTAGCTCTGAAGAAGGGGCCATGTCCCCCGAAACACGTTAGCCTTCCAAATTTGGTATACATGGTCAGATGACATCGGTTTATAGCTGAAGTTGGGATTTTCTATGCTTGTTTTTTTTTTTTTTTTATGTTTGTGCATATGTTTTTGTGTATTTTTACAGTTTGCAAAATAACAATCCGATCTAGAAATACTGTTTGTTTTTTTATGCAAATTTCAACTTTTCAGGAGTCAGGATTGCCCCTACCCCCGCCTTGCTTTCTTCAAACACACCATTTATAACCCCAGAACACCAATAGGAAGCTTGAGAAGCGGTATGAGGGAGAGCCACACTTTATTCTTCATTGGAACTTAGATTTGCATATAATGTCTTTTTATTTCCAGATCTGATAATTATTCTGACATGCCAGAGATATAATCTCTGTTTATACATTTTCTTCATTAGATTCTCAGTTTAAAAAGTCAATCCAAACTTTTCCTGTTCTCCTCCTCCTCTTTTCGGCATATTATCTTCACCAGCTTTACAGTTGCTCCTTAATGGCTCATTTATACAATGAAACTTGTTTATTAACCACTTCCCGACCGCCCCCTGTATATTTACGTCGGCAGAATGGCACGTACAGGCAGAATCACGTACCTGTACGTGACATTCTTCCGGCGGTTGGGGGGTCCGATCGGACCCCCCTCCGCCGGCGGGGACGGTCGGGATTGCTTCAGGAGCGATCCGGGACGAGGGGACGGCCAGTGGTTTCTGGCCACCCCCTCGCGATCGCTCCTGGCCAATGAGAAACTTCCCCTTCCTGTCTATTGTATAGACAGGAAGGCGGAAGTGATGTCACGCTCGGTGCGCCGGTCTATGTGACCGGAGACGCCGAGCGGCGAACATGTACAGGTTAGTGCACAACACTACACTGACACCAGTACAGTTAGGCACATATTCCACCCCCCTGTCACCCCCTGATCACCCCCCAGATCACCCCCCTCCCCCCCCAGTCACAGTGTCACTAATTGCAGTGATCATTTATTTACTGATCACTGCATTTAGTGTCAGTGTGACTGTAATAACTGTCAGGGCAGTTAGTTTTAGGTCCAAGGTAGCCCCCTACCCCCCCCTAATAAAGGTTTAACCCCTTGATTGCCCCCCAGGTAACCCTTTCACCCCCTTTTGCCAGTGTCACTAAGCGATCGTTTTTCTGATCGCTGTATTAGTGTCACTGCTGTCGCTAGGTAACCATTTTTTTTTTTTAGGTAACCGCCATGTTTATATAGGTTCATAAATAGGTTTATAGGTCAGGTACCCCCATATTACAACCTAAATAAAGGTTTTAACCCCCTGATTGCCCCTAGAGTTAACCCTTTCACCAGTGATCACTGTATAACTGTCACTGGTGACGCTGGTTAGCCAGTTAGTTATTTTGTTATTTAGGTTCCCCGTCAGGTTTTTATATAGCGTCAGGTACCCCCATATATTACCTAATAAAGGTTTTAACCCCCTGATTGCCCCTAGTTAACCCTTTCACCCCCTTTTGCCAGTGTCACTAAGCGATCGTTTTTCTGATCGCTGCATTAGTGTCGCTAGGTAACCATTTTTTTTTTTTAGGTAACCGCCATGTTTATATAGGTTCATAAATAGGTTTATAGGTCAGGTACCCCCATATTACAACCTAAATAAAGGTTTTAACCCCCTGATTGCCCCTAGAGTTAACCCTTTCACCAGTGATCACTGTATAACTGTCACTGGTGACGCTGGTTAGCCAGTTAGTTATTTCGTTATTTAGGTTCCCCGTCAGGTTTTTATATAGCGTCAGGTACCCCCATATATTACCTAATAAAGGTTTAACCCCCTGATTGCCCCTAGTTAACCCTTTCACCCCCTTTTGCCAGTGTCACTAAGCGATCGTTTTTCTGATCGCTGCATTAGTGTCGCTAGGTAACCAGTTTTTTTTTGTATTACTGTTACGGGTGACGCTGGTTAGTTAGCTTGTTTTTTATACTGTCAGGGCACCCGCCATTTATTACCCAATAACGGTTTTAACCCCCTGATCGCCCGGCGGGTGATATCAATTAGGTTTTAGGGTCAAATAAGGTCTGCGTCGCCCCAGGTTAGTGCCAGTACCGCAAACACCCACGCGCAAAGCATACACCTCCCTTAGTGGCACAGTATCTGAACAGATCGATATCTGATCAGATCTATACTAGCGTCCCAGCAGTTTAGGGTTCCAAAAAAAAAAACGCATTGTTAGCGGGATCAGCCCAGATACCTGCTAGCACCTGCGTTTTCCCCCTCCGCCCAGCCCAGCCCACCCAAGTGCAGTATCGATCGATCACTGTCACTTACAAAACACTAAGCACACATAACTGCATCGTTCGCAGAGTCAGGCCTGATCCCTGCGATCGCTAACAGTTTTTTTGTGGTAGCGTTTTGATTCAGTCGCTTCAGTCAGGAGCTTTTTTACCTGTGAATCTCAAAAAAATAAAAAGAAATAAAATAGTTGTCGTTTTATTGTTCTCTCTCTCACTCTATTCTCTCTCTATTGTTGCTCTTTTTTTTACTCCATTCTATTCTGCAATGTTTTATTATGTTTTATCATGTTTTATCACGCTTGCTTTTCAGGTATGTAATTTTGTTTACTGTGTTTTAGTGTTGAGCATTTTTTTGTTTTCAGGTGCGCCATTCAGTTGCAACGCGGATTTATTTATCTTGACAGCAACAGCGTTTGCTCCCACGATACATAAAGCCGCGACTCCAACGCTGTAGGAGGTGATTTCACCACCACAGTTAAAAAAAAGAGCATATATGCCGAAGCATGGGGGCAGCAGGGGGGGGAGGAGCGATTGGCTCCTAATGCCACGTACATACGGTCGAAATTCCGACCGTGTGTACACGGCATAACTTTTGCGGGAGGATGCCCCCATGCATCGGCATATATAAATGGTGCATGTATGCCCATCATTAGAAGTGGGTGGATGAAGGGAGGTATTCTAATGGTGGGCATACCCACCAATCAATCTCTTTTTTTCGTTCAGCCAAGAGGCTGCATGAAAAAAAAAAGATTACAATATATGTCCAGTATGTTGCTGGACTTTGAATGGTTATACCAGAATGATGCCTGCAGGTTTAGGTATCATCTTGGTATCATTCTTTTCAGCCAGTGATCGGCTTTCATGTAAAAGCAATTCTAGCGGGTAATTAGCCTCTAGACTGCTTTTACAAGCAGTGGGAGGGAATGTCCCCCCTCCCGGATATAAACCGCGCCATTGGGAAATTGGGAAAGCATTTTTATCACACCAATCTTGGTGTGGTCAGATGCTTTGAGGGCAGAGGAAAGATCTAGGGTCTAATAGACCCCAATTTTTTTCAAAAAAAGAGTACCTGTCACTGCCTATTGCTATCATAGGGGATATTTACATTCCCTGAGATAACAATAAAAATCATAACAAAGAAAAAAAATGGAAGGAACAGTTTAAAAAAAAATAAAAAAGCTAAATAAATAAAAAAAAAAACAAAAAAAAAAAAAAAAAGCACCCCTGCCCCCCCTTCTCTTGCGCAAAGGCGTACACAAGCGTTGGTCTGGCGTCATATGTAAACAGCAATTGCACCATGCATGTGAGGTATCACCGCGAAGGTCAGATCGAGGGCAGTAATTTTAGCAGTAGACCTCCTCCGTGAATCTAATGTGGTATCATGTAAAGGCTTTTAAAGGCTTTTAAAAATGTATGTAGTTTGTCGCCACTGCGTGTTTGTGCGCAATTTTAAAGCATGTCGTGTTTGGTATCCATGTACTCGGCCTAAGATCATATTTTTTTATTTCATCAAAAATTTGAGCAATATAGTGTGTTTTAGTGCATTAAAATAAAAAAAAGTGTATTTTTTCCACAAAAAATGCGTTTTGAAAAATCGCTGCGCAAATACTGTGTGGAAAAAAAAAATGCAACACCCACCATTTTAATCTGTAGGGCCTTTGCTTTAACAATATATATAGTGTTTGGGGGTTCAACGTAATTTTCTTGCAAAAAAAAAATATGTTTTCATGTAAACAAAAAGTGTCAGAAAGGGCTTTGTCTACAAGTGGTTAGAAGAGTGGGTGACGTGTGACATAGGCTTCTAAATGTTGTGCATAAAATGCCAGGACAGTTCAAACCCCCCCCAAATGACCCCATTTTGGAAAGTAGACACCCCAAGCTATTTGATGAGAGCAATGTTGAGCCCATTAAATATTTTTTTTTTTTGTCCCAAGAGATTGAATAATGAAAAAAAAAAAAATATATATATTTTTTTTTACAAAAAGTTGTCACTAAATGATATATTGCTCAAACATGTCATGGGCATATGTGGAAATACACCCCAAAATACATTCTGTTGCTTCTCCTGAGTACGGGGATACCACATGTGTGGGACTTTTTGGGAGCCTAGCTGCGTACGGAACCCCAAAAACCAATCACCGCCTTCAGGCTTTCTAAGGGTGTAATTTTTTTATTTCACTTCTCACTGCCAATCACAGTTTCGGAGGCCATGGAATGCCCAGATGGCATAAAACCCCCCAAAATGACCCCATTTTGGAAAGTAGACACCCCAAGCTATTTGCTGAGAGGTATTGTGAGTATTTTGCAGATGTCGCTTTTTGTCACAAAGTTTTGAAAATTGAAAAAAAAAGAAAAAAAAATTTTTTTTTTCTTTACTTTCTTCATTTTCAAAAACAAATGAGAGCTGTAAAATACTCACCATGCCTCTCAACAAATAGCTTGGGGTGTCTACTTTCCAAAATGGGGTCATTTGGGGGGGGTTTTGTGCTATTTTGGCATTTTATGGCCTTCGAAACGGTGATAGGTAGTGAGGAGTGAAATCAAAAATTTGCACCCTTAGAAATCCTGAAGGCGGTGCTTGGGTTTCGGGGCCCCGTACGCGGCTAGGCTCCCAAAAAGTCCCACACATGTGGTATCCCCATACTCAGGAGAAGCAGCAAAATGTATTTTGGGGTGCAATTCCACATATAAACTATGGCATGTGTGAGCAATATATCATTTAGTGACAACTTTTTGAAAAAAAAAAAAAAATCTTTTTTATTTTTGTCTTTATTCAATCACTTGGGACTAAAAAAAAAAATATTCAATGGGCTCAACATGCCTCTCAGCAAATAGCTTGGGGTGTCTACTTTCCAAAATGGGGTCATTTGGGGGGGTTTTGTACTTCTCTGCCATTTTAGCACCTCAAGAAATGAAATAGGCAGTCATAAATTAAAAGCGGTGTAAATTCCAGAAAATGTACTCTAGTTTGTAGACGCTATAACTTTTGCGCAAACCAATAAATATACGCTTATTGGCATTTTTTTTACTAAAGACATGTGGCTGAATACATTTTGGCCCAAATGTTTGACTAAAATTGAGTTTATTAGATTTTTTTTTATAACAAAAAGTAGAAAATCTCTTTTTTTTTCAAAATTTTCGCTCTTTTTCCGTTTATATCTCAAAAAATAAAAATCACAGAGGCAATCAAATACCATCAAAAGAAAGCTCTATTTGTGGGAAGAAAAGGACGCAAATTTCGTTTGGTTACAAAATTGCATGACCGCGCAATTACCAGTTAAAGTAGTGCAGTGCGAAATTGAAAAAAGACCTCTGGTCCTTTGGCTGCCAAATGGTCCGGGGCTGAAGTGGTTAAGTAAAAGACATCTGCATACTGCAGTGAGCCACGGAAATATTAAATGGAATTTCATTCTCATGAGGGAAGTAAACCATGCTTATAAACTCGGTTACATGAGGAATAATATACACGTTTTAACAACACTTGGAAGAATTGCTTTTCTTTCTTATTAAATTTTCTTGATGTTGAAATTTATGGATTTCCCAAAACCATACCGGCTTATTTAAAGCAACCCGGTCACATAATTAAAAAAGGTTAACCAAGCACATATTTGTAAAGAAGCACATAACTATAAAGGGAATTGTCCGCCTCTTCTACCACTTGCCCCATTGAACATTGCTGTGTTGCTGAGAAATGGTCTCCTGACGTCCTCTAGGGAAACGGACACAAATCTCTTGGGTGCCCTGCAGCCTTGCCTGGTTTCTTCTGTTGATACCCAGGTCCGTACTCGCTCTCCCTCTCCTGGTGTGATGTGGAGCTCAGCAAGAGGAACCGGTTAGAGATGCGGTGGACCCAGGGGATCGGTAAGAAGTGTTGGTTTTCCAGCAGATTTTGGACCAATTTTCAGCAACAGAGTGGCCTTCTGTAGCAGAAGAGTTAAAGCGGAAGTAAACCCATCGATTTAACAGTTTAAAAAGAAAAGGCATGCCGGGAATGCTAACTGCACATTGGCTGTGCTCTCAACCAAACAGTCAAACCATCCAATGGCTGGTGTCATAACGGATCACATGTGCAGCACTGTGGCAGTTGAAGATTAAACAGAGGCAAAGATGGCAGCGTCCTTGGCTGAAAACGATAGGGGGGTTTACTTCCACTTTAAGTATGCCTTCTCTTCTTTACAATTGTGTGCTTGGTTGAAACTTTTTTTATAATGTAGTAGGATCAAATACAAGCTAAGTTTTTTGGAGTATACTGCATCCATTTCCCATGAATGCTCTGGAGTACTTCTCTGTTCTGCTCTAAACTTTTTCGTTTACTTTATTTAGGTCCCCCATCTTTTCAGAATTATTAGGCAGAATACTGGTTTTAAAGGCAGTGGAACCAAGTAATATTAAGGTATATTGTTGTGACCACCCCAGAACTGAACCAGCACACAGTTAGCCCGTGTGTAGAGTAGTTGAGGATATGACTGCCTTGTGTCTGGTCAGAGGTGGTCACAAAAAAATATAATTTGCCCCACAAGCATACATTGTACTAGGTGCTACGTAATCTTATTGGTGCGTTGCTTGCAGTGCAGAGGCTATGCATGTCCAGGCTGTAGTTTACATCTCTAAATTAAGCTCAGGGCACTGCAGCTGGCAGGGCATGGCAGAGGCACATCAGTGTACATGACATTGGTTAGCAAGATGACTATGGGGGTTATTTACTAAAGGCAAATCCACTTTGCACTACAAGTGCACTTGGAAGTGCAGTCGCTGTAGATCTGAGGGGGCCATGGAAGGAAAATTAAAAAAAACAGCATTTTTGCTTGCACATGATTGGATGATAAAATCAGCAGAGCTTCACCTCATTTCAGAGCTTCCTCTCAGATTTACAGTGATCTACAGCGACTGCACTTTCAATTTAGAGCTGCACGATTCTGGGCAAAATGAGAATCGCAATTCTTTTGCTTAGACTAAAGATCACGATTCTTTAAAATGGCAATTTTAAAAAGAAAAATCAGCTGTAGACGGTGCATGCGCAATCAACACGCTGCTCGCTCCCGATGCTCAGGGATGGGTATTCATTTAATACAGCAAGGGGCGGATGCTTTTCTCAAAGGGGCGGATGTAATACTTATAATGCTTATGCATTATAATCTGGAGGACTATAAAACAATCACATAGATCACAGTCCGACTGGGTGTATATGGGATATGAGGTGTGTATATAGGACTGGGTGTATATGGGATATGAGGTGTGTATATAGGACTGGGTGTATATGGGATATGAGGTGTGTATATAGGACTGGGTGTATATGGGATATGAGGTGTATATAGGACTGGGTGTATATGGGATATGAGGTGTATATAGGACTGGGTGTACCTGGGATATGAGGTGTATATAGGACATGGGATATGAGGTGTATATAGGACATGGGATATGAGGTGTATATAGGACTGGGTGTATATGGGATATGAGGTGTGTGTATATAGGACTGGGTGTATATAGGACATGGGATATGAGGTGTATATAGGACTGGGTGTACCTGGTCATAGGTGGCGGCGATGAACGAGAATCGCTGGTCATCCAGCCTGGAGATCGCGTGGGGGGGGGGGGGGGGGGGGGGTGAATCGAGATCGCGATCGTTTCTCGATTAACCACTTCAGCACCGGGCCATTTTACACCCTTCCTTACCAGAGCACTTTTTGCGATTCGGCACTGCGTTGCTTTAACTAACAATTGCGTAGTCGTGCGACGTTGCACCCAAACAAAATTGACGTCCTTTTTTTCCCACAAATGGAGCTTTCTTTTGGTGGTATTTGATCACCTCTGCGGTTTTTATTTTTTGCGCTATAAACAAAAGAAGAGCGACAATTTTGAAAAAAAACACAATATTTTTTACTTTTTGCTATAAAAAATATCCCATTTTTTAAAAAAAAAAACTATTTTTTTCCTCAGTTTAGGCCGATACGTATTCTTCTACATATTTTTGGTAAAAAAAATCGCAATAAGCGTATATAGATCGGTTTGCGCAAAAAATTATAGCGTCTACAAAATAGGGGATAGATTTATTGCATTTTTATTTATTTTTTTTACTAGTAATGGCGGCGATCTGCGATTTTTATTTATTTATTTTTTTCATGACTGCGACATTGCGGCGGACACTTTTGACACATTTTTGGGACCATTCACATTTACACAGCGATCGTTGCTATAAAATTGCAGTGATTTACTGTGTAAATGTGACTGGCAGGGAAGGGGTTAACACTAGGGGGCGCTGCAGGGGTTAATGTGTTCCCTAAGGTAGTGATTCTAACTGTGGGGGGAGGGGACTCACAAGGGGAGGAGACCAATCAGTCTTCCTCCCTACTGGGATCACATGATCGGTCTCCTCTCCACTGACAGGACGTGGAGCTGTGTGTTTACACACACAGCTCCACGGTCCCGCACGGTTCCGCTGTTTTAACGGGCAATTGCGGGTGCCCGGCGGACATCGCGGCCGCCGGGCACGCGCACCGGGTCCCGGGCGCCCCCTAGGTGGTCGGGAATGGGAGGACGTCATATGGCGCCCACCCAGGATGGGAGATCCACCTTGTGGGCGTCATATGACAGTGGGCGGTAGGGAAGTGGTTAATCGTGCAGCTCTATTTCAAGTGCACCTGTAGTGCAAAGTGGATTTGCCTTTGGTAAATCAACCCCAATATATTCCAAATTTTATTAAATGATACAAAAGCATATCAACAATAGGCTGAAGACCACAAAAACGCATTTCAAATTAATACCCAGTCCTGAATTAGGGAATGCAGCATGTTATTATATGCTTTATACAAAGCATGCCATACAGTAGATATAAAAAGTCTACACACCCCTGTTAAAATGTCAGGTTTCTGTGATGCAAAAAAAAATGAGACAAAGATAAATCACTTCAGAACTTTTTCCACCTTTTTTAATGTGACCTATAAACTGTACAACTCAGTTGAACAATAAACTAAAATCTTTTAGGTGGAGGGAAGTAAAAATAAAGTAATAAAAGACTATGGTTGCATAAGTGTGCATACCCTTAAACTAATACTTTGTTGAAGTACTATTTGATTTGATTACAGCTCTGTCTTTTTGGGTATGAGTCTATCAGCATGGCACATCTTGACTAATATTTGCCCACTCTTCTTTGCAAAAACACTCCAAATCTGTCGATTGCAAGGGCCCTCTTCAGATCACTCCACAGGTTTTCAATCCGATTCAGGTCTGGGCTCTTGCTGGGCCATTCAAAAACGTTATCATCTTCTGGGTAAGCCATTTCTTTGTTGATTTCATAATGTGTGTTCATAATTCCCTCTACCTTGACTAAGGCCCCTGTTTCAGCTGAAGTAAAACCGCCCCAAAGCATGATACTGCCACCACCATGCTTCACTGTGGGTATGGTGTTCTTTTGTTGATGTGCAGTGTTGTTTTTGTGCCAAACATATCTTTTGGAATTATGGCCAAATATGTCAACCTTGGTCTCATCAGACCAGAACACAATTTCGTACATGCCGGGAGACTTCAGATGTGTTTTTGCAAAATTTTGCCGGGTTTGGAAGTTTTTCTTCATAAGAAAAGGCTTCCGTCTTGCCACTCTACCCCTCCACCCCACCCCAAAAATTTCAGTTTGTTTTTCAACTGAGTTGTACAGTTTATAGGTCACATTAAATGTGGAAAAAATTCTGAAATGATTCATCTTTGTCTCCATTTTTTTTACATCACAGAAACATGAAATTTTAACAGGGATGTGTAAACTTTTTTTTTTTTTTTTTTTATATCCACTGTATATAATAAAGTTCATATGTACATCCTAAAACAGTAAAACCTGTGAAGCAAGCTATGTGGTAAAAGTGGACTACATAAACAATATCGTCTAGTTATGTCCTGCTATCATAGCATATAAAGTTTTAGGTTACTGCTTGGGCAGTTTTTAGTTTCATAGCTCAAGTAGCACAAATCTAAAGTGTGTGCACTGTTCTGAAATTGCAGCACACAAATCAAAGGACGATTCTGAAATCATTTTGTAACAATGGTGGAGAGGAATTTGACACACCTAGCACGAAGCAATGTTAGAAATAATGTTTTAGGTAATCTTACGGCTGAAGAAAAAATATCTCTTGAAAGTTTTAACAAAGATGCCAGCATAGTAGTTAATTCAGATAAAGGGGGCTCTATGGTAGTCCTAGATTCCAGAAGTTATAGGAGTGAAGCATTACGACAATTGTCTGATTCTGCCACTTACTGCAAATTGAGGGGTGATCCCACTGAGCCTTTTAAAAAGGAGCTTTCTGATCTCATGGAGCTGTATCAGTGGGTATCTTCACATAAAAATAAATATTCATCCCTGATTTTCCAGTAATGCCAATATTCCACCATCTACCGAAGATTCATAAGCGGTTAAATCCCCTTACAGGTAGACACATAGGGGCTGATTTACCAAGCATTTGCGCCATGAGTTTCGGCGCACGCCACCGCGCAATGGCCGTTTTCGTATTCACAAAGCATTTGCGCCTGTAACACAGCGCAATTCCCCATTTACTATCATGTTGCCGGCGCACAGCAAGCATTCTTAACTCAGAAAATAAAAGAAGCTGGAAGTGGCAATATTATGGGGGTGTTGTGGGTGATGTGAGGAAGTATAGTTATGACTGTTCAACTAACAAATATACCCAAAATAGAACTGAACATTTACTTTCTCTGAGCAGGCTTGCTGCGCCTGCAAATACACTTGTAACTGTGCTAGGTCAATTTATGTACTGCGCATACGCAAGCGGCATTTGCGCCCGTACATGTGCTCTAGTTCACTGCGCCGGCAAAATCTTAGTAAATGTCGAGCCATGTAGGTTCATTTGCATAAGTTGAACAGGTGCACATCTCAACTTGACTTTTTTTTTTTTCACTGGTTCACTTGTATGGGTTTTTTAAAGGCTATTTGAACACGGGTCACGTTAGCATTAAGAAATTAAAAAAAAATGAAGGAAAAAAATGCGTGGGGGTCCCCCGAAATTCCATACCAGACCTGAAGGGCCCTGCGCCAAAAAAAAAAAATGGTGTGGGGGTCCCCCTCAAAATCCATACCAGGCCCTTATCCGAGCACGCAACCTGGCAGGCCGCATGCCCTCAACATTGGGAGGATTCTTTGGGGTCCCCCCCAAAGCACCTTGTCCCCATGTTGATGAGGACAAGGGCCTCATCCCCACAACCCTTGCCCAGTGGTTGTAGGGGTCTGCGGGCGGGGGGCTTATCGGAAACTGGAAGCCCCCTTTAACAAGGGGACCCCCAGATCCCGGCCCCCCCCTGTGTGAAATGGTAAGGGGGTACCATTTCACCAAAAAAGTGACAAAAGAGTTAAAAATGACAGAAGATGGTCTTTGACAATTCCTTTATTAAAGTCTTCTTTCTTCTGGTCTTCTTCCTTCTTCCTTTTCTTCATCCTTCGGTTTCTTCATCTTCTTCTTCCTCCGATCAGCTTCTTCTTGCTCCGGTGTTCTCCTCCGGCATCTTCCTCCACGCCTTCTCTTCTTCGTTATTGGGCCGCTCCACGCAATGGGAGGCTCCCGCTGTGTGACGCTTCACTTCTTCATCTTCTTCTTCCTCCGATCCGCTTATTCTTGCTGCCGGTGTTCTCGTCTGGCACCTGCCTCTGTACAGTATGGACTGACTGTTTTTGGATTTTTAATCTAGAACTAAAGGTGTTGTATCAGTGTGCGGCCGTCCAAGACTATTTTCTTGCTCTTTTGACAGCGGTATTCTGCCATTTTCTATTTGAAGCAATTTATAAAAAAGTTTCAGAAAAAACATAAAATGAGTTGGCCCAACAAGTTTGTCGGAAATAGACTAAACAAGCATAAATGTACAAAAAGTTGATCCTGGACTGTTTCTTAGATTAAAAAAATAAATAAATAAAAATGTGGTAGGCAAGGTTGTCACTTAGATCTGGATAGGATTAATTATTTGTATAACGCGCACCTTAACTTTAAGAGGGAAGTTTCAGAAAAAAGTTCAATTTTAAAATAAGGGTCAGTGCTTGGCAGCCTGATCTATGCCCATCTGCAGCCTTTAATATGCCCATTATTGCAGCCTGTTTAGTGCCCATCTGCAGCCTCTAGCGTGCCCGTTATTGCAGCCTCTAGCATGCCATGATTGCAGCCTGTTTAGTATACATCTGAAGACTCGCCTTTGCAGATGATTGCAGCCGCGCCAGTGTTGGATGATGCAGATCCGCGATCTCTTGTGTATCCGGCGCTCAGTCACTCAGTCCCACCTGGCTCATATGATGGACAGAGTGGTGGTCCTATTCCGGGCCAGGGGGGCGGGACTGTGTGTGACAGCGCCGGATACACAGGAGATCGCGGCTCTGTGTCATCCAGCGGCGTTCGTCCGCTCCTTCCACTCAGAGTAGCAGGAATCGGCATATAACACACACGATTTCCCCCTGCTTTTATACGCCGATAAATACGGTATATTATATTATAATATTATTATTATTATTATACAGGATTTATATAGCGCCAACAGTTTGCGCAGTGCTATACAACATGAATTACATGAAAGAAATTACTTTTTTTTTTTTATAGTAAGATCGGTGTGCTTTTCTAGTGGGTTTAATAAAAATAATATTTTTTTTTAAACTTTATTTTGCTTTTTTATACCATTCTAACCTGGACCCCAAAAGTTAGTGTAAAGACAGTAGAACAATGAGTTTATACAAAGCGCAGCATTCAACAGCAACTAAGAAGATGTCATTACACTGCAGCCAGTTCAGCTACAAATATGATAGCAGGTTGGTTGCTGTTTGTTGCCACATGTATAAAATAATATCAATATCAATCAGTTATCTGAAAAAATGTAATGCATTGCATATCTGATGATCAGAGGACCCCCAGGAATAAATCTACCGCTCTGTGATGGGAGAACTATTTGCCAATCACCCCTCACTGGCCATACAGAATCCTGTCTGTACCTGCTGTAAATTTGCAGCTAAGCAGTTTCAGCGTGTGAGTGCAACCATCTCTCATACAGGTCTCCGATGAAATTACAGCCAAATGAATAGAATCTTCATTTATCTTCCGTACCTCCCCTGTGCTACAAGTGAATTTACTCTTTCTAAATCCTGCACCAATTATATTATATCATTACTGAAGTGTTCAGCGGTGGCACAAAATAAATAGTTTCTCAAACTTAACTTGGCATTCCTATAAATTTAATTCTCAGGTATAAAAGAATTTATTTTGCTGTAAATCGGCACAAACATAATTAGGCGCCCTCTTTGTGGTAAACTATAGATGCCACAATTACCCTAAATCAATTAGCAGCTTGGTATATCACGGAGTAGAATACAATTGTGTTATGAATCTACAAGGTTAGACAGCAAACCTCAATGACAGCTTATTTCAACATTTTGTCTTTATGATTTCATTTATTTATTTATTTATTTTTTACAATGTGTTTTAAAATATGTTGGCTATAAAATAATCTTTAATGTAGCAGGTTAGGTGTTTTAATTTTGAATATTAACATCATATCCTAACATTGATTTAATTGAAAAAAAAAAAAAAAAACTCTTACTTTGAAAAAAATTTATATGATTTTTTTTTTTTTTGCCATGATGATATCATTTTTCACCCGAGGTTTAGGATTGGTGTTAGGGGTTGAATGCATGTTAAAGTGGTTCTAAAGCCAAAAAAAAAAAAGCATACATTTTATTAAGTACAGAACCAACAGTAGCACATCCAATTGTTTTTGTTTTTTACCTTTTTTTTTTTTTTAATGGAGTGAATGTTTTATGGCTTTGTCCTCTCCCTTCCCTGTCTAAAGGGAAGAGAAGGGACCCAGCGCTGGGCATGGCTTCTCCCCTCTCATCCTCTCTACACAAGGACTCTGACTGTCCATTAAATTAAATCAAATGCAGTGAGGAGGAAGCGGGGGTGGGGCTAAGCCCCCACTGTGTGTGTCTATGGAGTGTGGCTCCATAGACGCACACAGCTCGGGAGTGAGCAGGCACTGTGTGCCCCCATAGTAAGTGACTTGCTATGGGGGAACACAAAGAAGAGGAGGAGTCAAGATCTCCGTCTGGAACCTAGAAGAGGAGGTTTGGGGCCGCTCTGTGCAATACGATTGCACAGAGCATGTGAATTTAACATGTTTATTATTTAAATTAAAGTTTTTACCTTTTTAGTAACACTCTAATTTTGGGAGGGGTCAGAAAACTATGCTCACAGTATACACTTTAATTTTATAATATCATTGGTTTGATAACAATAAAAACAATATGTATATTCAAATATAAGCATACCTGAAAAATCTCCTCCTTTCATGTGAGTGCTGCCTGTCTGCTCGCCATCACTTTCCATAACTTCCTGGATTCCCTGCATGCTTTGCAGCTTTTCCTCTATTTACTTTCAATTTCTAAGGACTACATATCCCATGGTACCTTGCTGCCTGGACAGATTCCGCCTCCTGAAACTCCTCAGTACCTCTGGAAGTTCAGAAGGCAGGCTCTGTGAAATGTGTGAATGCAGTGCCTACTCACAGGACATAGTGAACACGTGTCACAGAATTAAAGGAAGTAGATGTGTGGGGATCTTCACAAGTAAGTTTACTAACTTAAATATTGTTCATATTAATAGGAGTAGGCTAGAAATCATTTTAAAATGGTTCTAAAGCATGCTCCTTTTTTACCTTAATCCTTTCCCTGCATTTAGGTAAAAAATGTCCCAGTGTTTGTACGGTCCCCTCATTGACTTACCTGAGCTTGATCTTGATCCAGCACTGTGCCCATCTGCAGTGACTCTCCTCCCTCTCTGCTCACAGAGGCAGCAGCTGTGAGCAGCACAGTAGGCCCATCAAATCATGTGAGCAGACAGTGTGGGGTGAGGCTGAGATGAGCTGTGCTGTGTGTTTCAATAGATCCACACAGCCCTGCTCGGGATCAAACATGCAGGTTTGTTCTTATAGCAAGCAGCGGAGCAGAGAGTGCCAGCGGGTGACCCACGAAGAGGAGGTTCAGGGCTGCTCTGTACAAAACTATTGCACAAAGCAGGTAGGTATAACATGTTTGTTATTTTAATTATAAAAAAGTTACCTTTTAGAAACACGTTAAATATAATGTTGAAATTTAATATAAGATTTTACATTTTGACTGTAAGTACGGGCTAGGTTAAGGTTTGTTAAAAACAACCAAAGTGGTTTTCAGAAGTTAAAGGATGAAAATGTCACCAGAGCCGAGTGTGACCATTCAGACCCAGCGTCGTGGCCCGGCCCGGCCCCCCTCTCTCCTGATTGGCTAGCTGACTTTGACAGCAGTGGGAGCTGTCACTGTCTCAGCCAATCAGGTGGGAGAGTCTGGGACAGCTGAGACAGAGATGGGGCTTAGGTAAGTATTAGGGGGGCTGCTGCACACAGAAGGCTTTTTATCTTACTGCTTAGAATGCAGTAAGGTATTAAAACCTTCTGACTTTACAACCCCTTTAAATTCTGTTGTTTGCTGATCCCCATAAGGAAGTGGCCTTGTGCAGGCAAGTGTCATACCTGCAGTGGACTTTTAAGTCCTGGGCTGCCCAAGGGATCCGTATACAGCATCTTCTTTTACAGTGTGAACCTTTACATTTTATGGCAGATCAGTTTGAAGCCAGGCACAGCCAGGCACAGCCAGGCAACCAGCAAATTCAAGAAGAAGCCAGGGGGTGGGTAACACTTCTGCACTACCTGCCTGGAGTTTTTATGTTCTCCCTGTGCCTGCGTGGGTTTCCTCCCACACTCCAAAGACATGCTGGGAGGTTAATTAGCTCCTGTCTAAATTGACCCTTGTACTGTAATGTATGAATGTATGTTAGAGACCTTGGATTGTAAGCTCCTTGAGGGCAGGGACTGATGTGAATGTACAATTATATATGTAAAGTGCTGCATACATTGACATTGTTATAGCAGTACCTGTAAAAAATGTTTATATATATATATATATATATATATATATATATATATATATATATATCTATATATATATATATCTATATCTCCGCTATGGTTTTCACAAAGGATGGACTTGTGTTCATCTCCAAATTCCCGACACTGGTAGTTTACACAATAAAGATAAAGTTCTCTGTGCTTTCTTTTCATCTTACAGGAAGTGACACGGCCACTGTATTTATGGCGGGAGTTGCAGGTGTTTTCTGTATCTGCTAAAATGATTTTAAGGCAGAACCTTAAGCCTAGCACACACAGGCCAATAAAAACCATCCGATTCTGGCTTCTGTTGAAGGCTCGTGACCGAAAAAGGTCTGCCGACCGGCTCCAGGACTTTGTGAATGAAGCAGCAGTGTGGGCAGAGTCCCGCATGGCTGCACTGTTTATTACTGCCAGTGGATGCAGGGAAAAGTTCCCCCGCCTGCTGTCACAGGGAGGTGGGGGGAGCGCGAGAAGAGGGGCAGGAGCTGGAACATGTTACATGTTTCACACTTAATAGAGGTGGAACATGTGACATGTTCAAAGGTGAAATTATCCTTTTACTGCTGCTGCTGTGGCGCCATGCAGTTTCATACACCTGAAAACGCGCTGTGTTTTTCCAATGCGTGGGGTTGCCATTAAGAATTAATGGCACCCTCGCGTGCCTGCTAAAGTGCAGCATGTTTTGCCTGCAGGTTGGGGAATGCATGTGATTTACACATTCCCGGACCCGCTACAACGTGAACCTAGCCTCAGATTCTTCTTGTATCTGGTGGTCTAGGTTTTAGTTATTGTTACTGAACTAAGTTTGGGTCTGGTCAACCCACATCTGAGTATCTTAATGACTATATGATAATGGGAGTCTGTACGAGCACCACACTCTCTAACCTACACTGTTGATACTTGTTAAACAGTGCTACTTCTGAAGTAAGGATGAGCTCAGGCGTGTTCGCAACTCAAGGTGCCCGCGCCGGCCAGGAAGCTGACACTCCATGGCTGCACAGATCAGGAAATGTCTCACTACCTGAGATTAGCGCTGCGGAGTGTCAGCTTCCTGGCGGGCGCGGGCACAGGCACGTAGAGTTTCGAACACGCCTGAGCTCATCCTTTATTCTGAAGCTGTAACTTGTTCAATGTATGTATCCTTTTTTTATTTAAATTTTTTTAAGTTTTGGAGTGGAGAGGGATTAGAACACCTGCACAGATTTGTATTGCTGTCTATGCCACCGGACATGCACCCTCTCTATTTGTCATGTTTACCTTTATCGCCAAATGTACAAGAAATTCTCAAATTTTGGGCTGTCCCAGAACAGTAATAGAAAAATCTTCTAATGGGGACAGTAGTTCTGGTGACAGCCAGGGATTCCTCATATTGGAGGGATTTACTCTCACTCTCTGTTTCAGCTAAGGGACAGGCATTGAAGGGAAATCTCTCCAAAAAAACCTGACTGGCTATAACCCTCTCTTACTCCATCCAAAATGTTGCCTTGAGTTCTACTTTAAAGCCTGACTTCAGGGAACCAAAAGTTATTCCTTGCAGGGGGCTGTGCATACACTGCAAGGGTTGATTGCAAATTTTTTTTTTTAGGGGAACAAAAAATGATTTACTTATCTGATCCTCTGCTCTTTACTGCAGCTAGACCAGTGCCCCATGCTCCACTGGTCTAGTGTCCTAACCTCATCAGGACCAGAGGAGGGTCCATAGCCCAGTTCTGGACCAGAGGATCACCATAAGATTGTGGGCGAGCTCCGCCTGCTGGTGGAGTGGAAGAGTAAAACTGTTTCTCCTCTCCCCTGTGCAGACACAGCCCCATTGCAAGGGATCATTTCACATTTTTCTGGACTTGGACTTTAAATTAGGAATGTAACAAAAAAGAAAAATCGCAACATTTTTGCGGTTGACTTCTGGCTTGTCACGCTCCAGTTTAGATAGAGCTCTAATATCTTACTCATCAGAAGACCTTGAGAAGGCGACTTACAGATTTTAGAGTGTTTTTGCCCTCCTTGTTTATCTTCTGTCATGTCATTACCAGTTATGTGCGGTGGTTGTGCCATCTGTTTGTGAATCCGTACAGGAAGTGAAATAAAACATAAGGCAACAATTAACTTAAGCGAGTATGGCTTGGCATGGGTTCCTAAATATCCACAGTAATTTAAAGTAACGCGTTTAGAAGAGTCCCTGTATTTGGGATATGATCCAAATTTTAAGTATCCCTGCAGCTGTTTTCATAAAGTATTAAGTATTGGATACAGGATACTGAAGCAGCAGTGCTTTTTTTAAAGGGAGTGTTACCAAACAATTGTTGCAGTGTACTTCATAATGTAAAGATATACGTTTTTAACATTTAACTGCTTATTTTGTTCCTCCTATTCTATTTTCAAGTCTGCCACTACAAATACCGTAGCTGCTGAATTTTAAAAACCAGGTAGCCGTGCCTGGAGTCCAGCACTGTCAACCTGCCGCTGGTTCTACTTACTGCTGCGGGTTTTTAGTGCTACCATCTTGGATATGGGATCCAGCTGTTGCTGGATCCCATGAGGAACCACAGCCGGCTCCCATTGCACATGCGTGAGCTTGCGTGGCATTCTGTGAATGGTCCTGCAGCCTCCTGGGACATGTGACGTGTCCCAGGAGGCTGCGGGAGGAGAGAGGCGGGGCAAGGGACCTTCTCCTCACGTAGGCGAGTATTGTGGAATGGAGGTGGGTTCAGGTGCCGCTAAAAATCAGTACACCCCCCTCCCAAATTCACCCCCTCAGAAAAAAAACTGTAACCGTTACAAGGTGGGGAAGGTAATTCACTTTTTTAATACAGTTTCGCTTTAAAGTATAAGTCCACCCTAAAACTAAAATTCCTGCATCAACAGACATGCACATTCTAATGCCCCGTACACATGATCGGATATTCCGATGGAAAAAGTCTGATTGGATTATGTTGTCTGAAAATCCGATCGTGTGTGGGCTCTAGCTGGCTTTTTCTGTCGGAATTTCCGATGGAAAAAATTTGAGAGCAGGATCTAAAATTTTCCGACAACAAAATCCGATCAGACTTTTTCCGATAGTGTGTGCCACGCATGCTCAGAAGAGAGAGACGAAAGCTATTGGCTACTGGCCTCTACGTAGTCCCGTTGTACGTTTTTATATGCCACCTCGTTCTGAACGATCGGATTTTCCGTCAACTTTGTGCGACCGTGTGTATGCAAGACAAGTTTCGGAAAAAATCTGACGGATTTTGTGGTTTTGCGGAATGCCTGACCGTGTGTACAAGGCATAACACTAACCTATCTAGCCCTGTAAATAAATCAGTATACATACCTTTTTCTGAAGCCAATCTGACCCGATCTCCAGCTGCGGAAGCTCTGCAGAGGACACAGCTGACAACGGCTGTGAAATGAATAGGGAGTGACGTCACCCATAGTTACTATGGGGCTTCCGCTACACAGCGTGGGATTGGGTCGGATCGCTTGCAGAAAAGGTATGTATACGGATTTCTTCTTTACAGGGTTAGATCATTTAGTGTTAGATTGTAGATGCAGGGATTTTAGTTTTAGGGTGGACTTCTACTTAAAGTTTATGGATTAGGCTTTGGCTAAAGAGGAACTCGTTTTTAATCTATCTTTCAGTCTCTTCTTACCTTTTTCGATGGGTTATCCTGAATTGACATACTCACTTGCCCAGTAAATCCAGCATTGTTCTGCTGTAATCTGCCACTCTGCTGCATGCCCGGTTATGTACCACCATATTCCTTTCTTTAGTCATCTAGTGCTGTATAAACAACAGTGAATAACTGGATGTGTACAAAAACGATGCACGCACACCAAATGTTAAGAGCAAATTGAACAAAACTGTCTGCTGACATTGTCCACAATGGGGTCCATGGTACAGGTGATGACTGGGAGAAAATAGTCCTGCAGCTCCTAGATAGGGACCGATCCAATCCATGGGTATGTAAAAAATCAGAAAGGCAGGGGGCACAGAACAGTAAAAATACCACTTTATTCCATAAAAACACATGGCATGCTTACATGGTGTAAAACTGTTATCGGCATGAGGTACAGAGGGAAAACCACATGAATGTAGCCAAGGATGGAATCAGAGCTTCAATCAGTAAGCCTCCATGGTATGAGAGCCAGACGTGCCACACAGATGGAGGTCTATGGCCGTCCTGCGTCCACCTCGTCTCATAGCAGCAAGAAAAGCATCAGAGGGAATAATTGGCCAGCAACATGTTTCAGGAGCCCTGCCCCCTTTGTCAGACTCCTAGCATCTAGTGCTGTGTATAAGCTAATGCCTCCTGGGATATGTGATGTGGATGTGCCAGGAGGCCCCAGGAGTGATGTTGCATATCATCCTCGCATGGGCAAGTATGGCGGATGAGGGCAGGAAGGAATGTAAACATAGAATAAAAGATTAAAACATTTAAAAAATCGGCTTTTTACATTGTTTAGTTGTGGAAGAATACAATAGGAAAAAAACGTTTTTTTGAGTTGGTCCGCTTTACGTTTAGGGAGTAGGATAGGGTATGTTAAGGAAATGGTTAGATTTAAGTCTATTTACTGATGACACCCAGATCTAGTTCTGCACTCCTCAATTTACCCCCTCAATCTCGTGTATCACAAACTTGTGACATATCAGTATGGATGTCGCACCACTTCCTCAAACTTAATCTTTCTAAATCTGAGCTCATAATATTTCCTCCTCCCTGATCCCCTCCCCAGGACTTTACCATTGAGATCAACAGCACAATTGTTGATCCCTCCACACATGCCAAGGTGCTGGGTGTAATCCTGGACTCTGACCTCTCCTTCAGTCCCCACATCCAATCACTGGCTACATCTGGCCACCTTTAACCTCCGCAACATTTCCCAAATTCGCCCCTTCCTGACTAATGACATCACAAAACAACTTATTCACTCCTTGGTTATTTCACACCTTGACTACTACAGCTCCCTCCTCACTGGTCTACCTTTTACACAGGCTACCCCCCCTTCAGTCTATTATGAATGCTGCTGCTAGACTAATACACCTTTCTAACTGATCCTTGACTGCTGCTCCTCTCTGCCAATCCCTTCACTGGCCTTCCCTACCCCATCGTATAAAATTCAAAAAGCCATCCACAACATACAAAGCCATCCACAACATTGCCCCCAACTACATCACCAACCTCATCTGCAGATATCGCCCAAATCGTCCTCTCTGCTCCTCCCAGAATCTCCTGCTCTCTAGCTCCCTTGTTACCTCCTCCCATTCTCGCCTACAGGACTTCTCCAAAGCTTCTCCCATCCTCTGGAACTCCTTGCCCCGGTAAGTCCAGTCAGCTCCTACCCTGTCCACCTTTGAGCGATCCTTGAAAACGTGCCTATCAGGGAAGCCTTCCCCACCTCCACCTAAAACTGTACCGAGTCACCTCCATCAGATCATCCTCCGCAGCTATTACCTTTTGTACCACCTCTCCCTTCCTTTAGTTTGTAAGCTCCATGAGCAGGGCCCTTATATTCCTACTGTATATATTGTAATTGTACTGTTCCCCCTCTACATTGTAAAGCGCTGCGCAAACTGTTGGTGCTATATAATAATAATAATTTTCAGGGTAAGGGTTCAATTTTTAGGGTTCAGATTATATTTAATTTTGAGTATGATTTAGTTCTGAAACTTCTATCCTTCAGGTCTGATTTATTACTTTTTTGGCATTTGAAACCACTTTGTGCTGAAGTGACTTGTTCTAAAACGACTGTGCCGAAGTCACTGCGCCAAACAACAACATTGTAATAGCATATAGCATAGTCTTTTTTTGTTAAAGTGTGTTAACTAGCCATGCCTTCTGCTATAACCGGTCTGTTTAAGTTTGAATAGAGGAATTTGTTGACCATTCCATCTTGCTGTCAGTAACCCTATCTGAGTGAAATCTAGATTGTCAGCAAGCTTTATCTTCCCAGTAGGGAATCGTCAGGAAGCCTTTATTTCACCTTGGGTATTTGGGATAGCCTGGTGAGGAATAACTTCCACAATGTCAAATGAAACCCGTAATGATTCATAAGACCCTGGTCAAGGTCAGCGAGGTAAAATAGTCATGAAGCAGACACTTGACAAGCAGTAGAGGCTCTTTTCCTATTAGTCTGGCATCCCAGTTCAGCAGTTTGTGTCAACTTCAAGCCCTCAACCCACAGCTTACATTCGCACTCTGTATCCCCAAGACATTCATACACATTGTCTATACCTTTGATCTATTATGTGATACTTCCATAACACAATTGATGGGAAAGCACATTGACTCAAATGCTTAGCTTACATTCTGGAGGATGGATCTTTTTTTTTTTTTTTTTTTTATTGCTTAGAAGATTCAAAATGTTTAAATGCGCTTTACTTTTCTAAATTCTGTGGTTACAGAAAACCAAACTCTTACAACAGACTGAAAAGTAAAAAGCAAGGTCTGCTTAAAGTGTTACTATAAACCCACAACAGTAAAATCGGTCCGTATATGCAATAAAGCATGTTTGCTATACTCACTCTGAAACCTAGGAAGTTAATCCTTTGCTTTGTGCTAAAAGGCTGTTTCATCCCATCTCCTCTGATTCCCCCATTCTTCCACAGTCCCCAATCTATCTGCTAATAGAACAGAGCCTTGGGAGTAAGCTGCACATGCTCTGTTTTGGTGTGTATTGCTAGAGTTTTTTTTTTTTAGGGCCGTGGAAATTAAAGATTAATTCCTCGATTAATCGTTAATTTTTTTTGATCGATCAAAATTCTTTTGATCGGTGCTCACCTCTCTGCCGGCCTTCGGGTCTTCAGGGAGTTCCGTCGGAGATCCGGTGACGTCCATGACAATCCATGACTTAACTTTACAGTTTACACAAATACGTTTTAAATTCAAACTGTAGCACTGACGTAAGTAATTTTTTTTATTAAACTTTAAGAAAAAACTTAGAAAGTTAGTTTAACTTTAATTGTAAAACGTATCTAGTATATTGACTGTCAGTCACTTTATAGTAGGCAAGTAAGCATCACTTTAGCCAGTCATACCAGAGTGTTTACATTTTCTGGAAGCAGACATTATCCCAGTAACCACATCCATATTTAGCATCACTGTCCAGGCTGTCCAGTGACGTCGACGTCACCGGACTCCTCCCCCCTTCCCCAAGTGCCTCCGTCTGCTAACGAATGGGGAGGGGGGAGGAGTCCGGTGACGTTGATTTCCGTGACGTCACTAGACAGCCTGGACAGTGATGGTAAAGATCAATGTGGTTACTGGGATCATGTCTGCTTCCAGAAAATGTAAACACTCTGGTATGACTGGCTAAAGTGATGCCTACTTGCCTACTTTAAAGTGACTGACAGTCAATATACTAGACAAGTTCTATAATTAAAGGTAAACTAACTTTCTAGGTTTTTCTTAAAGTTTAATAAAAAAAATACTTACGTCAGTGCTACAGTTTGAATTTAAAACGTATTTGTGTGAACTGTGAAGTTAAGTCATGGATTGTGGAAACTAACTAGTGTCGGGTGATTGTATATAGTGTATACCACATTTACCACTGACTAATGCAGAGTTGCAATGCAAGGAGATCAGCTAAAAGTAGTTGGATCTGTATGTGCTTTATAATTAATCGATTAATCGAACATGAAAATTTGAATCAGTAACAGCCCTATTTTATTTTATTTTTTCTTGGGAGGGTGCACGTTTAGCCAATCGGCACTGTCCACACAGAGGGTCAGGGGATTGCAGCCTCGTAGTACAATAGGTGTATTAAGCAGTTTATATTCACTAAAATAATTGCATTTACATGTTCTGTTACTGTGGGATACCAGATATAATGAATGCAGGTCCTGGGTTTAGTAACACTTTAATATATTTGGGCCCCCTCCACCATACTGCCTAGGCAACAAAGGAGTGGCTTAAGAAAAATCATATTAAGGTTATGGAGTGACCTAGCCAGTCTTCGGACTTTAATCCTATAGAAAATATATAAAGGGAGTTGAAACTTCGAGTTGCCAAGAGACAGCCAAGAAACCTTAAGGCTTTAGAGAAGATCTGTAAAGAAGATGGGACCAAAATCCCTCCTGAAATGTGTGCAAACCTGGTAACCAGCTACAAGAAACCTCTTGCCTCTGTGCTTGCCAACGAGGGTTTTTCCACCAAGTACCAAGTCATGTTTTGCTTGGGGATCAAATACTTATTTTACTCACTGAACTGCAACTTAATTTATAGCATTTGTTTTATGTGTGTTTTTTTTGGATTTTTGAGTTGATGTTTGGCCGCTATCATTTAAAATACACACATGATAAAAATTATAGTCCCTTCATTTCTTTGTAAGTGGGCAAACTTATGAAATCTGCAGGGGATCAAATAATTATTTTCCCCACTGTATCAGGCAGTAGGGTAGACTGGAATTTATAGCATGTGTATGTTGCCCATACAGGTGTAAATGAGTAAGCCAAGGTGAAGCCACTGCCTATCTGATGGGAAATTGGGGTAAATTCAGTAAACAGCCAATAGTGTTGTACACATAATCTTAAAATACTGGACCAACTTCCCAATGGGGAACCATCCAGACCCAATGTGAGCAAGTCCCCATAAATACAGCATAGTAGTCAAAGTAGTCAAGGCACATATATTCCAAAGAGAGGGCTCTTGAGGCATATCTTAGAAACAAACTCAATTCACATAAAAACAGGACGGGGTGTTTAAAAAAACTTCTGCAGAGAGACCACTGCTTCCACACAAAGGGCGGGGACTTCTTTGCAGCAAGCTGGTAACTGGCTTTTCTGCTTTCTAAAGAAAACTGCAAGTTTGTTTGGTTTGATGCACTTGGCATGTATTTAGCTGATGTAAATCTGAAAGTTTATTTGGGCATTAAAACAAACCATCACCTGTTAAAAGATCTCTTTCTCTCCTGGTATCTCCCCCTTCTCTTACACAGAATTGGAAAGCATTTGATTATTTTTAGAGACGTTTAGTACCTTTTTTTGTCCCGGTTCCTTGCTTAGGCTCGCATTTTATATCGGGACCCCCGCATCCCTGGGATTCCTCCTGATGTTGGGTCCCAACATAACTCTAGCCCAAATCCCAAGCAAAGGCCTGCAGCATATCTATTTACATGCATGATTTTTAATGGTGCAGTGTGGAGGAGAAGCAGCAGGTGAAGAATATCCCCATGGAGAAGTTCATCTTTAATGGCTGTGAGCTTGTGGGTGGAGTTCTCAAAATTACAGAGTATATGTCCAGGCAAAACTCCTTTTTTTATTTTTATTTTTTCCAGAGTGTAGTGGAGAAGGTTTAGATTCCCTTTTGGGTTTTTACTGTTGTTATCTGGGCTCCATTGGATCCTGACACTAGCAGTGAGAAGCAGCAGTGCCTTAGATCTCATACTGGAGTTATACAGCTATGAGGCTCCAGGCACAGGGGTGTCTAGGTACATGAAGTGCACTGCTACTTTCAGGATACTGCTTATGCTTAGGCACATTTAACATTTTTATTTGTCCTCTAATATAGAAGATCCTACCTTTCTGAGTTCATGTCCATTTTAATTTCAGTGTATCACCATAACAGCCAGGCAACATACATTTTTAGAAGGAAATGTAAGCAATGGCAGCCTCCCTATTCTATCAGTATGTTTGTTTTGTTTTTTTGTTTTTTTTAACCCTTCCACTACTGCCATAAATTTATGAATGGCGCAGAGGTGGACTCTTATTTCCCTATCGTTTACAAATGAGCCCATTAATGGCTGCGAACCAAGCTGTTAGACACCATGTACAGAATCAATCTGAGTGTCTCTACCACTATGTGATCACTGTGATGACCAATCACAGTGATCACAAATGTAAACGCACTACTGTTTACATTGTTGATCCCTCTCCTTCATCTTACATTGGTGGAAGGAGAAGAAATCATAGTAATCCTTGAATGGGAAATTAATGAGTGGATCCACAGCATCTGCTGATCCATTCATTTGTTCATTAATTTCCACTGACTGAGGGTTGTTTTTATTTATTTATTTTTATTTTTATTTTTTTTTTTAACCCTCCCCCACCTCTGCTACATCGGATTTCCACCCTGTCTCTGTGTATGAGATTGTATATGACCCCTTTACCTCCCTTATCCTGCATATTAACCCCCACATCTCCATCCTGCCAATGAATGTGACTTGTAAATTAACCCCTTCTTCTACCTTTGTGTATGACTATGATGCGCCGTGTCTAGTGTGCCAAGCTCCATGTTTTAACTACCTTCAATACCAGCATGTTTCTTCATTTCTAAAAAAATTGTGGCAAAAAATTAGATCACCTTGTGCTGTACACTTTCTAAAAAGGGGCCATTGTGATTTGGTTTTGTACCATTTTGGTATTTTTATTTGATATGTTTTATAGGGGTAATCATTTTTCCTTTTCATATTTTATTATTATAATTATTATTATACACAATTTATATAGCGCCAACAGTTTACGCAGCGCTTTACAATGTATAGGGGGGACAACACAATTACAGTACAGTTCAATACAAAAGGTACAGGAGGGCCCTGCTCATAGAGCTTGCATTCTAAAGGGACGGGGTGGTGGTACAAAAGGTAATGGCTGCAGAGAATAATTTGATGGGGGTGGCTCGGGGACAGTTGTTGTTAGGTGTGTGTGGGATAGGCTTCCCTGAATAAATGAGTTTTCAGGGATCTCTTAAAGGTGGACAGGGTAGGGGCTGATCGGACATAATGGGGCAGGGAGTTCCAGAGGATGGGAGAGGCTCTGGAGAAGTCCTGAAGGCGAGCATGGGAGGAGGTAACAAAGGAGCTTAAAAATTATAAAAAAAAATAAAAAAACAGTAGTTATTAAAGTGGTTGTATACCCTCAATTTCAACTTGCACCTACAGGTAAGCCTAGATTAAGGCTTACCTGTAGGTACAAGAAATATCTCCTAAATCTACGCGGTTTAGGAGATATTTGCCAAAAGGTTTTACAACCGCGCGCTGTAGACAACGGTGCATTCACAGGGTTAATCCCCATTCACAACTTCGGCTCGCCGAAGTTGAAGTCTCCCGCGTGCATGCGCGGAGCGACATCTTCGCTGCTCTGGTCAATCACATCGCCACAGCGGCGCTGTGATTGGCTGGAGCGGCGATACCCGGAAGTACCCGGGTGGAGAGATGGCTGCGGCTAGAGGGGGAGACAAGGACGGCGTCGGGGGCCCCGATCTAAGGTAAGTGATGCATAATGAGCTAGTATGCTAGTCATACTAGCTCATTATGGCTTTGTCTTGCAGGTTGTTTAACCACTTTGCATCCGGAGGCCGTCATATGACGGCCTCTACTTTGCGGGGGTATATCTGAATGATGCCTGTAGCTACAGACATCATTCAGATATTGCCGTTTTCAGACGGCGATTCCCTGCACCATAAGAAGATCATAGCGGCTGTTCCGCCGCTTGATCGTTCTTATGGGCAGCGGGAGGGGACGCCCCCCCCTCCCGCCGCCCTCCGGTGCTTCTACCGACTCACCGCTTCCATCGGATGGCCCCCGGAGTCTCTATGATCGTTCGGAGGCCGGGCGCGATGTTATGACGTCACGCCCGGCCTCTGCATTTAAATAACGGCGCCGCCTCCGCTGGGAAGCGGTGATTGTTTTTTTTTTTTTTTTTTTTTTTTATTTTAGGCTTCCCAGCCTAGAGGTGAGATGTGGGGTCTTATTGACCCCATATCTCACTGGAAAAAGGTCCGATCATGTAATATTCCTATTACAAGGGATGTTTACATTCCTTGTAATAGGAATAAAAGTAATCAATTTTTTTTTTTTTTTTTAACTGTCAAACTCAAAAAATAAAAGTCAAATTAACAATAATAAAATTTTTTTTTTTTAAAGCGCCCCTGTCCCCGTGAGCTCGTACGCAGAAGTGAACGCATACTTAAGCCCCGCCCACATATGAAAACGGTGTTCAAACCAC
Source organism: Lithobates sylvaticus (assembly GCA_028564925.1). Taxonomy (NCBI): domain Eukaryota; kingdom Metazoa; phylum Chordata; class Amphibia; order Anura; family Ranidae; genus Lithobates; species Lithobates sylvaticus. The sequence continues at coordinate 75,812,422 of CM053031.1, forward strand.
ACATGTGAGGTATCGCCGCGAACGTTCGAGCGAGAGCAATAATTCTAGCCCTAGACCTCCTCTGTAACTCAAAACATGTAACCAGTAAAAAAAATTTAAAGCGTCGCCTATGGGGATTTTTAAATACCAAAGTTTGGCGCCATTCCACGAGCGCGTGCAATTTTGAAGCATGACATGTTGGGTATCTATTTACTCGGCGTATCTTCATCTTTCACATTATGCAAAAAAAATTGGGCTAACTTTACTGTTTTTTGCCGTTGCCACGACCGTCATTGTATTCTCTAGGGTCTCTGCTAAAAAAAACATATATAATGTTTGGGGGTTCTATGTAATTTTCGATTAAAAAAATTATGAATTTTACATGTAGGAGAGAAATGTCAGAATTGGCCTGGATGCGAAGTGGTTAAAAAAAAAAAAAAAAACGGGTATACAACCTCTTTAAATGCCACCAAGAGACAGATAACGCTTTCTTTTGGTGGCATTTAATAACTACTGTTTTTTTTTTTTTTTTTAATAATTTTTAAACTATAAAAAGGAAAAATGATTTCCCCTATAAAACATATCAAATAAAAATGGCAAGATGGTACAAAACCAATCACAATAGCCCCTTTTTTGAAAAGTAAACAATTGTATCAAATTTGGGTACAGTGTTGCATGATGGGAGTAATTGTCGGTCACAATATCATAGCACTGAAAAATGGCCTGGTAATGAAGGGGTACTAAAGTCCAGTATGCATGTAGCTAATTATCTATCTCCACAAGATCGGTAACATGAGTACCATTTTTGAATTCAAGTCTGGTACTACATCCAATTGAACAATGTACACGTGGGTCTACTTTCTAAGAAATGAATTTAGGTTTGTATACAAAATCTATGCTTCCAGCATTAAACTGGAAGAGTAAATGTTAAATGAATAAAGGCATTAGGGGACATGAAATGCATTGCAAGTATCTCTTTTGCCCTGTATCCTTTTGGCTGTACAAGCAGAGTTTTGTCATTTCGATGCTGTCGGACTCTATTATCCATTGTTTGATAACTACAAGTCTGAAAGCTGTTAGATCATCTTCACAGAGCCCACTGTAATGCAGACACAATGTCTCCTGAGCATCCCTGAAACGGCACATGATGAATATAAAATAATTCAGACAGAGACTAGACTTCATTTATTGGCCTCTTATTAATATTCCATTAATCATACAATGCTAGCTGAAGAAGAAAGATTTGAAGTGGAAGTGTGCATTTCAGATAGTCGTTTTGAGAGGAGAGACAAAAATATATTGTTATTTATAGCTAACTTGGTGGATACCGTGCAAGATTTCCTGCATTCCGATTGTAAAAATGATACAATACGCATTTTGTTTACATGTAAGAGACTCCTTGCTAACGTGCTGGGCTATTACATGATTTGATCTCCTTGTTTCCTGTTGCATAGCTGTAGGACATTCCATTACATTAGTATATTCTGTACCAGCCTTTCTCAACCTTTTCAACACAGAGGAACCCTTGAAATAGTTCTCCAGTCTCGGGGAACCCCTGCTAAAAATTAGAAATCTACAACTCATGATACATTAGTGTGATGGTCAGTGGGAAGAATGGTCCTTAAGCCCCATGCACACACTCGGATTATCCGAGGACCAGGTCCGTCAGATCATGTCTGTCTACTTTGTCCGATGTTGGTTTTGCGTACACACGGTCGGACAACGTTGTCGGAAAATCCGATCATTCTGAACGTGGTGACGTTCGTTGCGTACGACGGGACTACGTAGAGGCTAGTAGCCAATAGCTTTGGTCTTGTAATGTGATCTGAGCATGCGTAGCACTTTGTCCGTCGGAATTCGCTACACACGATCGGAATTGGTGTGATCGGACTTTGTTGTCGAAAAATCTATCCAGCAGGAGATAGAACTTTGTCCGTCGGACAATCCGATGGAAACTGTCCGATGGTGCCTACACACGGTCGGAATTTCCGACAACATTGTCCGATAGGACAGAATCCATCGGAAAATCCGACCGTGTGTATGGGGCTTTACACTTGTTATCATTGGGAAGAATTACCTCCTTACAGATAGCTAAAAAGATCAATGGTGTCGAGGGAACTTATCCGAGAGGCAGAAGTGGCCCAATGCTGAAGGAACCCCTAGCAACCTCTGGAGGAACCTTAGGGTTCCGTGGAACCCTGAGTAAGAATCACTGATCTATACATTTAACTTCCAAGGTTAGGGTGGGAGTGCTTAGAGTAGAACTTGATGTCTTGTCTGGAAATTTTTACATTTTGGAAGACCTACATGGTGGATTTACCCAGTTCTGTTGGCTCATATAGTTTCTGTTTTTTCTTCCACGCTAAACTGCAGCACATTCGAGCCAGCCCTATGGCAAAGAATGGGGTTTCTCCTCCAAATGCATCTTCATGATGCATGAGTTTTGCTTCAGGAAAACAGACAAGTGTTAATAGGCCCACATCGCATGATACTTGATTTTAATTATTATAACAAAACATTAGTAAAGGTCTTTAGTTTACATTTTGTATTGCATACAGGAGGATTTTGGACCTTACTGCTTGAAGGTGTGGATTTCTATGATCACTTGCCAAACACATCAGTTGGATTCTTTGTTAGTTATTTGTAGCCATGATTAATCAAATTGAATCCAGGCTGTATGCAGGCATGTAGAATGTTTTAAAGAATGAATGTATTGAAAGTTTTAGTAATTGATGGTTACGCAGATATATAGCGTCCTTGTAGTTTTGGGCTTACAAGCTTTTCTTTTGTCAATTTTGATAGCGCTGGACCAGTAAAATGGGATGTTTTTTTTATTTTCAAATTCAAAAGAGAGGATGGTCTCCTTTTGGAGGAAGTAAACCTATTGTGGAAGTATGTTATGTTTAGACTTAATTTAGGTCCCAGGATTGCTGCCATTCTGATAACAGTGGTGGAATTGGTAACCAGAACAAAAAATCATGGATATGTACTTGGGAGCTCTTAATAAATACGAACCCGTTAAATTAGAGTAATGGTCTCCAAACTACGGCCTGGGGCCAGATGCGGCCTTTTGCTTGCTCTTATCTGGCCCTTGGGGTGCGATTTTATTCCATAAAGGGCACAATTCCTCCCAATGACACCAATGATGGGGCACGATTCCTCCCATTGCCACCAATGATGGGGCACAATTCCTCCCATTGCCACCAATGATTGGGCAGGATTGTGTGTGTGTGTGTGTGTGTGTGTGTGTGTGTGTGTGTGTGTGTGTGTGTGTGTGTATATGTGTGTGTGTATATATATATATATATATATATATATATATATATATATATATATATATATATATATATATGTATGTGTGTGTGTGTGTGTGTGTGTGTGTGTGTGTGTGTGTATATATATATATATATATATATATATATAAAAAATGATTTTCTTGTTCAATAAGTAATCAAACTTCTGAGCGGATGATTATTTATTTTTCCTAGGTGCTCCCAACTACAGTACATACTCGTGATTTGAATTTCTCCTTGGTGTAATGTACAGTACTTTTCTCCTAACCCCGATCTCGGCATGTTTCTATGTCCTCGTGGGTTGATGAAGTCCTGATAAACTTGCCCGTTTATCTGCAGTATGTGACTTTGTACAAAGATTTTGTGCTTATGGTAGAAATTTAGGCTGCATTCACACCTGGGCGTTTTGTAGCTTGAAGCCTGAAGCTACAAAAGCTAGAGGGGAAAAAATACATTATTCTCTATGGAGATGGTTCACATCTCCACTCCAAAACGCCTGAAGCCCTACGCCTGAAGCTCAAACAAGTTCCGGACCCTTTTTTGTCGCGCGAATCGGGCAGATTTGGGCGTTTTTATTCTTTTTACATTGGTGACCTTTTGCTCTGCACAAAATTCGCGGCAAATCGCGGTAAAAAACGCCGCGAATCGCGGTAAAAAACGCTGCAAATCGCGGTAAAAAAACGCCGCAAAAAACGCCGCAATTCGCGCGAATTTCTGCCTGAAAGGTGTGAATGCAGCCTTACAGAGAACTGGAAGTCTTAGTAAACATGTTTAATGATCCGCTACATATTGTCTTTTGATATCTTTTTTTTTTTCTTCTGCCATCAGCCAACAAATGCTTTACTTCTGTTTTCAATGTCTTTCAGGCCTTCTTACAAATGTGCAATCTGCCAGTCCAGGTGGTTTGTAGGGCAAACGCTGAATATATGTCTCCATCTGGTAAGCATGGTATTCATTTAAGACGCTGTGTTTGAAATGGTGCTTTGACTCCATGGCAACTCCACGCAAGCCTCCTAGTCATAAATACATCTGCATTACTGTGCATGCTGATTCTACTCCCTACAACCTGTAATTCTTGCTGCTTGAAAAGGCTATAAAAATGATAAATCTTGCATAATATTTTCACCTGTACGAGTGGAAAGTCTGTGTATACTAGTAGGGGAGCAGCATTGTGTTTTCTGTGTTCTGGCTGTGCTTCTACCTCCGCCAGGAGCTCCCATGGATAGAAAGCCTGCGGACATTTTCATGTGATGTGCAGCGGCAGGAAAGTCACCTTCTCTTTCAAATGCCTCTGTTGATTCTCGTGTGTTTTATTGGAGTGGGAAATGTTGGCGTATCGTCTTCTGTTCTTTACTAATGAAGAAACTCCAGTCTTTTAATGCAGTTATAATGGGCTCTCACTACCTTTTTTCTGGGAATTCTGTTTGTCGGTCTATTTGCTCCCCATGATAAATGTCCAGCTAAAGACTGTAACACCATTTTCTACTGTAAGTCTGGTATTGTTTCACTGGAAAATACCTCAAGTGCATCCAGAAAGTATTCACAGCGCTTCACTTTTTCCACATTTTGTGATTGTTAAAGCTTTATTCCAAAATGTATTAAATTCATTATTTAACTTAAAATTCTACAAACAATACCCAATAATAATACAATATAATAATAATACCCAATAATAATTACAACGTGAAAGAAGTTTGTTTAAAATCTTTGCAAGTTTATTAAAAATAATTCAACGAAAAATAAAAATCACATGTACATAAGTATTCACAGCCTTTGCTCAATGCTTTGTTGAAGCACATTTGGCACCAATTACAGCCTCAAGTCTTTTTGAGTATGATGCTACAAGCTTGGCACACCTATTTCTGGGCAGTTTCTCCCGTTCTTCTTTGCAGGACCTCTCAAGCTCCATCGGGTTGGATGGGGAGAGGCGGTGCACAGCCATTTTCAGATCTCTCCAGAGATATTCAATCGGGTTCAAGTTTGGTCTCTGGCTAGGCCACTCAAGGACATTCACAGAGTTGTCCCGTAGCCAATCCTTTGTTATCTTGGCAGTGTGCTTAGGGTCGTTGTCCTGTTGGAAGATGAGCCTTTGCCCCAGTCTGAGGTCCAGAGCTCTCTGGAGCAGGTTTTCATCAAAGATGTTTCTGTACATTGCTGCATTCATCTTTCCCTTGATCCTGAACTCCCAGTTCCTGCTGCTGCCACCACCATGCTTCACTGTAGGGATGGTATTGGCCAGGTGATGAGTGGTGTCTGGTTTGCTCCAGACATGACACTTTCCATTCAGGCCAAAGAGTTCAATCTTTTGTTTCATCAGACCAGAGAATTTTGTTTCTCATGGTCTGAGAGTCCTTCAAGGGCCTTTTGGCAAACTCCAGATGGGCTGCCATGTGCCTTTTACTGAGGAGTAGCTTCTGTCTGGCCACTCTACCATACAGGCCTGATTGGTGGAGTGCTACAGAGATGGTGGTTCTTCTGGGAGGTTCTCCTCTCTCCACAGAGAAATGCTGGAGCTGTCAGAGTAACCATCTAGTTTTTGGTCACCTCCCTGACTAAGGCCCTTCTCCCCCGATTGCTCACTTTGGCCAGGCGGCCCGCTCTAGGAAGAGTCCTGGTAGTTCCAAACTTCTTCCATTTACGAATGAAGGAGGCTACTGTGCTCATTGGGACCTTCAATGCTGCAGAAACTTTTCTGTACCCTTCCCCAGATCTGTGCCTCCATACAATCCTGTCTCGGAGGTCTGCAGACAATTCCTTGGCCTTCATGGCTTGGTTTGTGCTCAGACATGCACTGTTAACTGTGGGACCTTTTATATAGACAAGTGTGTGCCTTTCCAAATCATGTCCAGTTAACTGAATTTTTCACAGGTGGACTCCAATCAAGTTGTAGAAACATCTCAAGAATTATCAGTGGAAACAGGATGCACCTGAGCTCAATTTTGAGTGTCATGGCAAAGGCTGTGAATACTAAGAGCCGGTTCACACTGAGGCAGCACGACTTGCAGCGCGACTGCCTCAGACGACCTGCAAACGACTTCAGCGGCGACTTGCAAAACGACTTCTGTATAGAAGTCAATGCAAGTCGCCTGAAGTCGCCCAAAAGTAGTACAGGAACCTTTTTCTAAGTCGGAGCGACTTGAGTCGCTCCTATTAGAACGGTTCCATACTACAGAACGGAATGCGACTTGTCAGGCGACTAAGTCGGGCGGCTAATTTACAATTGTATGCTTGACACAATTTACATTTGTGTCAAGCATAAACGCGGTCTTCCTTCCCTTGAATATGAGCTAGCAAGTGTTAGCCAGTCAGTCATGACTTTATATTACTGCCAGTCAATTCAGATTTCTCTTTCTTATGGTCATGACAATGGTGCATGTTTTGTAGACAGAACCCTTGCTGGGAGACTGGTCATTGTTGAGGGTAAAATTGGTGACACCAAATACAGGATAGTTCTAGAGGAAAACCTGTTTGAGTCTGCGAGGGACCTGAGAAAGATTCACCTTCCAGCAGAATGACGGCTATAAACTTACAGCCTAAGCTACACTTGAGTGGTTTAAACCAAACACATGAATGTCACCGAATGGCCAGTTTAACCACTTAAGCCCCGGACCAATTTGCAGCCAAAGGACCAGGCCCCTTTTTGCGATTCGGCACTGTCGCTTTTACTGACAATTGCGCGGTCGTGCGACGTGGCTCCCAAACAAAATTGGCGTCCTTTTTTTCCCACAAATAGAGCTTTTTTTTGGTGTTATTTGATCACCTCTGCGGTTTTAATTTTTTGCACTATAAACAAAAATAGAGCGACAGGGAGAGAGATGACCACCGCTCCAGAGGGATCCTTCAAGGCGAATGCTTCTACTCCTAGTGTGGAGCTCCAGGTGCAGGCTAATAACAAGGTAGTTAGAAAGTAACAAGGGGAACTCTGGACAGCCGCACACCAGACGAAGATGAAAAATCAAATGGATTTATTTAAAAACAGGAATAACATCAAAGTCCAAAAACACAGCAAAACAGGGAAGGGGGGCACACAGCTGACGCGTTTCACGCTAATAACAGCGCTTACTCATAGCTAGACTCATAGCATAGCTCAAAAATAGAGCGACAATTTTGAAAAAAATGCAATATTTTTTACTTTTTGCTATAATAAATATCCCCAAAAAATATATAAAAAAACATTTTTTTTCCTCAGTTTAGGCCGATACGTATTCTTCTACATATTTTTGGTAAAAAAAAAATCACGATTAGCGATTGATTGGTTTTGCGCAAAAGTTTGCGCAAAAGTTATAAAAAAAAAATGGATAGTTTTATAGCATTTTTATTAATATTTAGCGATTTTTATTGGGACTGCGACATTATGGCGGACACGTGTATATATAATGTATATATATATATATATATATATATATATATATATATATATATATATATATATATATATATATATATATATATATATATATATATATATATATATATATATATATATAATAAATAAATAAAAAATTTAAATTCTGGGTTGTAAAACTACAAAAACCTCCCCTCCCCCCTAAAATGTGGAACGGTAACATTAGTCTACTTTGGATTTTTTAAGGTCGGTGCTTGGCATTTGCATTGTAGAGAACTGGCCATGCCTGCTACAGTTACATTTTTTTTATTAAGTACATAAATCTAAATTATGGGGGCTCACATAAGATCTATGGCACTCCTAAAATTTGGAAGAGGATGTATAAAACATTTATTACATAATATGGCTCTCAGCCACAAAAATTGCAATCTGATTGTACAATATCCTTTAGATTTATGAACAACTATGTATTGCAGGGCTCTGATTAAATATGAATTGATTAAGCAGGCCTACTTCGTTTCTGGCAAATCTAAAAAAAATATTGTGTGGATATTGAAGAATCGTCTTTTAATGGTCACCTTGATGTCATTATTCTGCATGCAGATCTGTAGAGAGCAGTTCCTCTCTGTTTTGATATTACGGTGTGTTCTTGCTTTGCACTTCGATCTTACTTCTCGAAACGGATGGTAACCTGGCATTGCCAGGGTAGAGGTGACGCATGTGCACTCAACTGTACGTATGCTATATTGCCAAAAGATTTGGGACACTTGCCTTTACACGCACGTGAACTTTAATGGCAGTGCTAAAAGCAAGGTCCATAATGGCATCCCAGTTTAGTCCGTAGGGTTCAATATTGAGTTGGCCCAGTTTTCAGCTATAACAGCTTCAACTCTTCTGGGAAGGCTGTCCACAAGGTTTAGGAGTGTGTCTATGAAAATGTTTGACCATTCTTCCAGAAGCACATTTGTGGGGTCAGGCACTGATGTTGGACAAGAAGGCCTGGCTCGCAGTCTTCGCTCTAATTCAGGGGTCTTCAAACTATGGCCCTCCAGTTGTTCAAGAACTACAATTCCCATCATGCCTAGTCATGTCTGTGAATGTCAGAGTTTTACAATGCCTCATGGGATGTGTAGTTCCGCAACAGCTGAAGGGCCATAGTTTGAGGATCCCTGCTTTAATTCATCCCAAAGGTGTTCGTTTTATCAGGTTGAGGTCAGGACTCTGTGCAGGCCAGTTAAGTTCCTTCACCCCAAACTCGCTCATCCATGTCTTTTATGGACCAACTCTTCCAGAAGAGTTGAAGCTGTTATAGCTGCAAACGGTGGGCCAACTCCATGTTGAACCCTATGGAATAAGACTGGGATGCCATTAAATGCCATTATGGACCTTGCTTTTTGCACTGGTCCAAATCATCTGGTGGAGGGGGGAATTATGGTGTGGGGTTGTTTTTAAGGGGTTGGGCTTGGCCCCTTAGTTTCAGTGCTTGTAAAGGCAGGCGTTCCAATACTTTTGGCAATATAGTGCATATGACTCTGGAGTAGTAGTTTTATAGCTACAACCACTGCACTGCCAATGCAGTTAGTAATACAGTGGAACTTTAATATATCGGTCTGTCCAATAAAATGGTGGTCTTACATAGTTGGGCAGTTTTATAGGTTATAAACTCACTGGGTAATCTGCGCACCTTCGTGAAAATCCAGCCCCCTTTTAAAGCCACACCCCTTTTCAGACAAATCACTTGCGCTATTTTTTTTTGTCCTGCATTTTTTAACCCCAACAAACCTACCTGCATGTCTAGATTTTCACCTGACCAAAAAAACTTTAGCATATTTCTTCTCTGTGTTACGACTTTGTATAACATTGAATGTATTGTCCAGACATAATCATAGTCCTGCTGAGTCGTGCATTATTTCCTGGTGCGGCAACACATTAGAAATAGAGCTTTGATGGTGCTTCCTATCCGCAAAATATCTAAAAATAATAACCACTCTACTGCTATTGTGGGTGTCACAATAAAGAGACTATTGATCTCCAGGGGAAGGTGCTGAGCTGACTTTTCTCTAAGCATCAATTGATAGAGAAGCTAATGGAAAGCTTGAGCAAGAAATCAGTGGAAGAGTTATTAAGGCTGCTGAGGCGAAGTGCTTTAGATCTAGTATTGGAAAGCAGTTAGCGCTGCTGGGAGACATCGGCCTATGTGCCAATACAAAGCAACACAAACAGATTAGGAAAAACATACAAATGGTCACTTCCATTCCTGCCTATTTGTTTACATCAGTTGTCAGTTCGTTTTAGTTTTCCATCTGGAATTTGCAGTCACTGTGATGTCAGCCATCGTAGAGGAGTCTGGAGTTGTGACCTGGATTCATGTTTAATACACTTTTAGATAGGCCACATTGTTTGCCTAAAAAGCGAAAAAAAAAAAAAAAACGTTCCAAAAAAGTTGGCATGCTGTGTAAAATCGACACCAAAACATAATGCAATGATTTGCAAGTATCATAAATCCATATTTCATTCACAATTGAAACGTGAAAACTTATCAAATGTTTAAACTGAGAAAATGTTTTAGAAAAAAAAAGTAATTTTAAAACTGATGGCAGCAACACTTTCCAAAGAAGTTGGGACGGGGCAACAAAAAGCTGGCAAATTACATCCCCGATTCCAAAAAGCTTGGGACTAGGCCATGTTTGCCATGGTGTAGCATCCTCTCTTCTTTCAAACGTCTTGGAACTGAGAACCGTTGCTGGAGTTTTGGGAGAGGAATGCTGTCCCATTCTTGCCTGAGTATCTGCGGCTCTAAAATCTGGATACATCTTTCAGCATTGATGGTGTCTTTCCAGATGTGCAAGCTGCCCGCCCATTCCATATGTAGGGATGCAGGCTTTTGAATTGAATGCCTTTCACAAGCCAATAGGTCCCTCTCCTCTTTAGTCCAAAGGACACTGTGCCCTTGGTTGCCATAAAACATGTAAATTTGCCTGACCATAGAACAGTTTTCCACTTTGCAACAGACCATTTTAAATAAACTTTGGTCCAGAGAAGACATCCGCATTTCTGGATCATGTTCAGATATGGTTTCTTCTTTGCACGGTAGAGCTTTCATTTGCATTTTTTGATGGCACAATGAACTGCACTCACAGGCAGTGATGTTTGGAAGTATTTCTGAGCCCATGCAGTGATGTCCATCACATAACCTTGCCTGGTTTTTATGCTGTGCCATCTGAGGTCCCAAAGATCACAGGCATGCAATATTGCGGTTTGGCCTTGTCGCTTGCTGGAATTTTTTTCCCCCAGATTCTCTGAATCCTTTGCTATGTACTGTAGATGATGATACATTTAAAGTATTTGCAATTTATGTTAAACATTATTGTGAAAATCTTTGACAATTATTTAGACCTCCACTTTTCACTGATTGGTGTACCTCTGCCCATCTTTACTTCTGAGACACTCTAAGCCCCTGTACACACGGTCGGAAATTCCGACCACAAAATCCGTCCGTTTTTACCCCGACTGATTTTGTCCGAAACTGGTGTTGCATACACACGGCCGGAGTTGTTGGAAAATCCGATTTTGTTCCGAACGTGGTGGCGTACTACAGAACTACGTAGAGGCTAGTAGCCAATAGCTTTGGTCTCGTAATTTGATCTGAGCATGCGTGGCATTTTGTCCGTCAGAATTCCCTACACACGATCGGAAAAAGTCTGATCGGATTTTGTTGACAGAAAATTTGAGATCCTGCTCTCAATTTTTTTCCGTCGGAAAAAGGCCGCTAGAGCCAACACACGATCGGATTTTCCGACAACATAATCCGATCTGACTTTTTCCATCGGAATATCCGACCGTGACTATACCTCTCTAAGATGCTCTTTTTGTACACAATCGTGTTACTGACCTGTTGCCAATTAAAGTGGTAGTAAATCGCAGCTTTAAAAGTAAAAAATCCCTGCAACGGCAATGCCATAATGTGCTAGTATGCATTGCATACTAGCAGACTATGAAATACTTATCCTAGAACGAAGCCTTCCAGTGGATCGCTGTCAGTCTTCTTTTTAGGTTAGTTGGCTCCGGCTGTAGGAGTGGCCAGGCCACGATGACGTTGCTTCCGTGCATGCACGTGGGAGCCCTCGGCTGCGGCACGGAGCTCCGAAGGTCCAGCACAGTATGCCCGACCTTCAGTGCTCATGCGCCAGCGGCGGCACCAGCTGCATTCAGTGGGAATATCTTCTAAACACCCCAGGTTTAAGAGATATTCAATGTACCTACAGGTAAGCCTTATTATAGTCCAGAAATTTACTTTACTACTACTTTAACTTTAGTTGCAAAATGTTCTTCCAGCACTTACTTGTTAGTACCACATACTTTGCCAGCTTTTTGTTGTCCTGTCCCAACTTTTTTTAGATGTGTTTCTGGCATCAATTTCAAAATTACCTTATTTTTTTCTTAAAATAGTACATTTTCACAATTTTAAACATTTAGTATGTTTTCTGTTTTCTATTATGAATAAAATATGAATTTGAGATTTGCAAATCATTGAATTCAGTTTTTATATACATTTTACACCCCAACTTTTTTGGAGCTGGGGTTGTAATTTAAATTTACAATTTTTTTTTTTTTTTTTTTTTTTTTACCAGGCAATTCCTTTAACCACTTCAATACCCGCCCATTGTCATATGACGCCCACAAGGTGGATTTACCATCCTGGGTGGGCGTCATATGACGTCCTCGGATTCCCGGCCGCCTGGGGGGCGCGCGCGCGGGGCGGCGCGCGCGCGCGCCCGCGGCATCGCTCGGGACCCGGTGCGAGTGCCCGGCGGCCGCGATGTCCGCCGGGCACCCGCGATTGCCCGTTAAAACAACGGGACCGGGCGGGACCGTGGAGCTGTGTGTGTAAACACACAGCTCCACGTCCTGTCAGCGGGGAGGAGACCGATCATGTGATCCCAGTACAGAGGATCACATGATCGGTCTCCTCCCCTTAAGTCCCCTCCCCCTACAGTTAGAATCACTCCTATTAGGGACACACATTAACCCCTCCAGCGCCCTCTAGTGTTAACCCCTTCCCTGACAGTCACATTTACACAGTAATCATTGCAATTTTATAGCAACGATCGCTGTGTAAATGTGAATGGTTCCAAAAATGTGTCAAAAGTGTCCGAAGTGTCCGCCGCAATGTCGCAGTCACGAAAAAAAAAATCGCAATTCGCCGCCATTACTAGTAAAAAAAAAAAAAAAAAATTCAATAAATCTATCCCCTATTTTGTAGACGCTATAACTTTTGCGCAAACCGATCAATATACGCTTATTGCGATTTTTTTTTACCAAAAATATGTAGAAGAATACGTATCGGCCTAAACTGAGGGAAAAAAAAAAGTTTTTTTTTAAAAAAAATGGGATATTTATTATAACAAAAAGTAAAAAATATTGTGTTTTTTTTCAAAATTGTCGCTCTTCTTTTGTTTATAGCGCAAAAAATAAAAACCGCAGGGGCGATCAAATACCACCAAAAAAGCTCTATTTGTGGGAAAAAAAGGACGTCAATTTTGTTTGGGTGTAACGTCGCACGACCGCGCAATTGTTAGTTAAAGCGACGCAGTGCCGAATCGCAAAAAGTGCTCTGGTAAGGAAGGGTGTTTAAAAGCCCTGTATTGAAGCGGTTAAAAGGGACTTGTTAGTATTGGAAAATGGGAGATAGCATTGTGTTTTTACAGGTACTGTCATCTTTATCCTTCAGTAATTACTTCGCAAGTCACCGACATGGAACAAACATGCACATAAGGAGTTAGAATGTCTGCTATAAGGATGCTTGTTATGGGACACTGACTCCCGAAGTAGTGATGGAAGGATAAGGATCCTCCTTTCTTGCAGTAATGTCTGCTCCATATAGATTTCCAGGAAGATGTTTATTAACAATAAATGTGCAATGTGTACAGAATATTCCAAGACAGGAGAGTTTCTAAATAGAAATGTGTAATATCCTATAACAACCAGAAGATTGCTATGAGGAAGGCTGCATTAGCCAAAATGCGTTAGAGGTCTGTGTCCATATATATGTACCCAATAAAAATTTACATCAAAAAGTACAGAGTGGCCGGCTTTAATTGTTATGGACTATTTGTATTGGGGAGGAAACATCCCAGCCAGAGCACCGGTTTTCAGCTTTTGAATCCTGAACGAAGTGGTTGAGCTGGGGTATGGTTTTGTATCTATTAGCAACCAGAAATGATAGTTCAGTCTGTGAACTATGAAGGGGAATTATACTCTTTTGAACATCATCATCATCAGTCCTCATTCAAGTTTAAAGCGTTGCAACGTAAAATACAGTTTTTATCACTACCCTTAGATCCATTTGTAAAGAAGAATGAATACTTCGCACTACTACTGCTATTTGCCACCCATTCATAAAATGCAGACTCGGGTATCCTTTGAATTTTTGTCTGCCTAACGCAGCAGAGAGAACTCCATGATTGGAGGAGAGCCAGTCATGTGACATTGACCGGTCTTGTTCTGGCTTTTGTTTTAAAAAAAAAAAAAAAAAAAAAACACTACTTTTTACTTTTATTGCCCTTCTCCAACTTTAGACTCTCAAAGCAAGTGAGCTTAAAGGGGTCGTAAACCCTCAAGGTTTTTCACCTTAATACATTCTCTCTATTAAGGTGAAAAACCTTCTGTAGTATAGAGTCCCCCTTTTACTTACCTGAACCCAATAGTTTCAGCGACGGGGGGTGAGCCCAACAGCTCCAGCCGCTATCTCGAGTCCTCATTGGATAGAATGGCTCCCGCTGCTGTCAATCAAATCCAGTGACGTGGGAGGTGGGGCTGAGTTCTGCTGTCTGCTTCAATGGACGAAGCAGCAGGACTCAGGAGTGCGCCCACACGAGTGCCCTCATGGAGTGCGGCTCTCCGTGGGGGCACTCGAGAAGAGGAGGAGCCAGGAGTGCTGCTGAGGGACCCCAGAAGAGGAGGATCGGGGCCGCTTTGTGCAAAACCCTTGCACAGGGGAGGTTAGTATGACATGTTTGTTATTTAAATAAATAAACCCCCCCCCCCCCCCCAAAAAAAAAAAACTTTACAACCCCTTTAATGCACATTTGTAAAGCACACTGCTTTTTAAATGGACCCATCAAAGTAGATCTAACCCAGACTTTCTCAGCCTTTGTACCTTAGAGGAACCCTTGAAATCATTGGGGGTCAGTGAGAAAAATGCCTTATACCTTGGTGGTCAGTGGGAACGATGCCCCTTACATTTGTGGTCAGAATGGCACCTTTACAGAGAGCTAAAAGCGATCATTGATGTCATAGCATTGACTTTCCCAAGTAACATTGGCCCCAGAACACCATCAAATGGGAGGTCCTTTAGTCAGAGCTTAAAGTGTAATAAAGTCTCGTTTTTTATAACAAACATATCATGCTTATCTCCACTGTGCAGCTCGTTTTACACAGAGTGGCCCCGAACATCCTCTTCTGGGGTCCCTCGGCGGCTCCTCTCCGCATCAGATAACCCCCTAGGAGAAGCGCTCTCGAGTCTAGTATTTGCGTCTATAGACACGAATGCCAGACTCGGCCCGAGTCATTGTATTGGATTGACAGCAGCGGGAGACAATCAAAAGCCCAGAACCCTGGGCCGGTCACTGCCAGGTGTTTTTTCACCTTAATGCATAGGATGCATTAAGGTGAAAAAACATGAGGGTTTACAAACCCTTTTAAGTCCTGCTAGATCACTTCAGGCTGGGCCATTTTGCAGGTATAGCTATGGTAAAATATTACAATTAAGTGTCTATACTGATTAAAATCCAGTAATACGCTGTCTCACCCTGCTCTGCACATGCTCAGTTGCTCTCCATTTTTAGGTACCACTGAGATTGTAGAGGCCGATGACAGCCTTAAAGCGGAATTTAATCCTCCTATCCTTTATAGCCAAGGAAGCTCCTTCTGTTTTGCAACTGCCACGGTGCTGCACATGTGATCATTTATGACACCAGTCATTTGATGGTTTGACAGTTAGGTTGAGGACACAAGCAAATGTGACAGTTGGCAATCCTGCCATTTCACTAATGTAGCTGTTTTTTGAAGCTGTTAAATTGATCAGTTTAGTTAAGCTTTATGATTTACTGCTGTTCAGGTGCTCGGAGCTTAAGCAAACTGGCATTTTGGTAGCATCATTATTAATATGGAATGTTGAAGAACAGTATATTTTTTATCAAGTCGTTATGGGTAAAGTTCCGCTTTGGGGACCCCTAGCAAACTCTAGAGGAATCCTAGGGTTTTATTGGACCCTGGTTGAGAATGGCTGATCTAGATGCTGACTGGGTGGCAATGAGTTTATATGTGCACCTTGCATCGTAAACAATTGCCATGTTATTTTCATCCTTTTTTCTTTTTTTTTTGTGCCTCAGTTGATCTTCTACATCCTCTATTGGATATTCCCGTATGCATACATGCACTCCAGCATCTGAGACACACAATTGTTCTGACCCAGTTACCTCATGATGACAATGGTGGGCAATGGCTGCACAATGTATGTTGGTGCGGCCGCTTGCATTCTCCACAAGGAGAGCATATGACAAAATGACAACGCAGGCGAGTAATTGGGAGACATGGACAGAGCATTGTCACCCCACAACAGAACGTTTCATAGCAAAATCACCAGCTATTTTAATGAAAACTGAATATTAAAAAAATAAATAAATAATAGATTGAAACTGACTATCGGGTTTACATAACCATGATAGAGTATATGTTTTAGTGATAGGGTTTAGATCCACATTAACACATACTGAATTGCTTTTAAGCCCCACCCCTAGTGTTTCCCAATTTATTTTTGTGTTATGTAGCTGTAACTCTCACTTAATACCATTGAGTTCCAAACATAGACTGTCATTTCTGACTGTTGATGGCTGTTTCTGCATGGCTTTTCTGTATCATTGATCTGAATGTTTTCTGACCTATATGTTGTATCCGTGATGTGCTGTTATGTTTTTCCTGGAGTAAAAGAATGTCAGATGTTGAATATGGATGCCAGAATATGAAAAGATCTCTCAACCAGTAACATGGCTGTACAGTCTGAATAAAACCTTTGACTCCTTGCAGTTCAAAAAGCCCTTCATTTCTTTTGTAATACACTTTAGAGTATGGATGCAGATGAGGTCTTTGTTGGTGCCATGCACCTCATCCATTACCCTTAGGCTGACTGTGAAGCAAGAGAAGAGGGAATCTGTTGAAAAGGACCATGACAGAGCCTGCTGTTTGCATGAACTCTGTGTGAACCAGGCCTAACAGCAGGTTTCTTGCATGTGCTTCAGGGGAACATTTGGTGAAGAACACTCAAAAACCTCCAAGTATCACGTGAAGCCACAGGAAACGACACATTTTTCCACCAGTTTCATAGGATACTCCTTCCTCCTCTGGCTGTGAAATGACTCTACTAATCCAGAAGGTGCAGAGAAATGCTGTATTCTTTTAAATAAAGTTTTCGAACAAGAACTTGGGTGTGTAGTAACATTGCAGTTTTGGTCTACCAGGTCTTGTTGATACCAACAGAGTTTTAAGAAATGTTACTATTTTTATTTTTATTTTTTTTATTCTTCTATTTAAAGCGATAATTCAGTAAAAAAGAAGTTGCCGGCATTTTGAGCCTCAGTAACTTATAGGTCCGATATCTTAAAAAAAAAAAAAAAAAAAAAAAAAAAAAAAGCTTAGGTCATATACTTCTCTAACTTAATAATTAATAAAAAAAAAATAAAGATAACATGGATTGTAAGCTCTAACAAGCAGGGCCCTCTGATTCCTCCTGTATTGAATTGTATTGTAACTGTAATGTCTGCCCTCATGTTGTAAAGCGCTGCGCAAACTGTTGGCGCTTTATAAATCCTGTATAATAATAAAAATATAAATGCCGCTTGCAAGGCTGCATTGCAGGGCCCCACTAAGATTTTTTCCGTATTTTTAAACTGACCTCAAGAAAAGGAAAGACAGAAAAAGAAGACAAAGTAAATCTAAAAATGTGTTGTGCACCACCATATCAGACAACGAGTGTCTGATAACTCCTCGAGAGCATAAAATTGATTAATCTAATCCACGTTTTGCGAAAAATCGAGCTTCCTGTCTATTCATTGAAGTAGTAAGTTCCTCCATGTGCTTTATATCATTTACTGTTCTGATCCAATGACCTGTAGTAAGAGGAAAGGCAGATTTCAACTGCTCTGGTATACAGGCCCTAGTTGCGTTAAGTAGATGTCTCACTACAGACTGGTGATACCTGTTTTTAGAAAGCGAGCTAAGGTGTAGTAAGCAGGCTGCTGGGTTCAGGCCAAAAAGGCCAATAAGATCCTTATTTAAAGTACAGACATTTTGCTAGTAAGGACGGATTCAGGGACAAGTCCAGAAGTTGTGAAAGTGTTCACCTGTCTTCACATCTCCAACATGTAGGGTCACTGTTCAGGAATATACGGAGTAATTTTTCCAGAGACCTATATGATCTGGTCAACAACTTATAGCTTGACTCCTGTAATATTGAGGATATTGATGATTTTTGTAAAAAGTTAAATCTCTTTGGACAGTGTTTTATTCAAGTCTTTTTCCCATGCCGCAATAAAAGATGGAGTAAAGGAATCAATTTTACAAATTGAAATAAGGAAAAATAACCTGTGCAACACTGACACAGTCTAAGCCCCCGTACACACGGTTGGAAATTCCGACCACAAAATCGTTGGCTTTTTTCCGACGGATTTTGTCCGAAACTGGTGATGCATACACACGGTCGGACAAAGTTGTCGGAAAATCCGATCGTTCCGAACGTGGTGACATTTGTTGCGTACGACGGAACTACGTAGAGGCTAGTAGCCAATAGCTTTGGTCTAGTAATTTGATCTGAGCATGCATGGCACTTTGTCCTTCAGAATTCTCGACACACAATCGGAATAAGTCCGATCCGATTTTGTTGTCGGAACATTTGAGATCCTGCTTTCCGACAGAAAAAGCCCGCTTGAGCCCACACACGATCGGATTTTCCGACAACATAATCCGATCAGGCTTTTTCCATCGGAATATCCAACCGTGTGTACGGGGCATTAGAAAACTAAAGTGATTTGTAAACCTAGTTACACCACTTATCTACAGGTAAGCCTATAATAAGGCTTACGTGTAGGTACTGTAAATATCTCCTAAAACTGCACGGTTTAGGAGATATTTACCATATATGATTGCACCAACATCGGCGCATGGGCCCTGATGGATGCGGCCACCAGCGGGGACAGCAGGGGCATCACAGGCTTTGTTTGCAGGTAAGTGCAACATAGTGGGCTAGTATGCGATGCGTGATAGCCCATTATGCTTTTACTTTGCAGGGGAAAAAATAGGAAGTAAAACCCATCAGGGTTTACTTCCTCTTTAAATATGCACAAAACTGATATTAATTTTTGGTGGATAGTCAAATCATCCATTCCTTCCTTAGATTTTTGGGAACTCAGTTGGCGAGATCTCTGTGGTCCCGGGCTCTGTCACTGCCGTTTGCAATGTGGAGAATGGCGCTAGATGACTTGTAAACCATCCACAATGCCTGAAAATGGTATGAATCAAGTGGGTGATTTGAACATGCAAGCATCACTGCAGAACTAAACTACTGCTATAGTTTCGGGGGAGATTGTTTGTTTTTCGTTTTTTTATTTTTAGTGATTAAAATGGACTTTGAGTAACTTTTCAAGTTTGCATGAATACACTCCTCACATGTTACAATAGACAACAGTCGTATAATATAAAAAAAACAAAAAACAAAACAGTACCAGTAATCATTTAAGGGCCCATTTAGGCCCCTTGCACAGGTAGGGTGTCTAACTACTGTGTGTCATACCAACGTTGCAATGCACCCAGGAGGAACAGGTGCAGTGTCCACCTCTGCTGCCTGCAGCCTGTCAAAGTCTATGGCAGGTTGTGGCTGGACAGGGCTAAACGTTCTACCAAGTGGTACTTGCGTTTAGGGCTCTTATATCTTCAGGAACAAATGCTTGGAAAGGCAGAAGGTCTGGGTTTGGGGCATTCTGAATCCTTGAACATTTAGGGCCCTAAACCCAAGAACCGTCAGTACAGCATCTAACAGCCCAAGTCCAGCTGCTGCATTTTTCAGCCTGCCAAAGACTGGACTCTTCACCTGTGCCTCCCAGCTAGATGCCCCTTTCCAAGGGGTCTTAGACCTGTACATTTGGGTAACACCTGGCAACATACGATTACGATGCTATTAATTTTAAAAGCCATCCCAATGCACTAAGGCAGGGGTCTTCCCTTTTACAAGGAATAAAAAAAAATAGCAAGATCGCCTGTCAGTGTTCGCAGCTCTGTGTTGTTTACAACACAAAGCGGATCCTGGCAATCAAACACTGGCCAGGACTCGCTGATTGGCTTGTGCTGTAACAAAGCACAGCACATTGCGTGCACATGCCCCCTACTCAGAAGTGCTGATCATGTATTAGATACGTGATCCAGAGCAGAGCCGCTGCCCTGCAGCAGTATATCAGCATGGGGTGGTCAGCAATTGGTTAATTTGCAGAAATTTCCGCTCACTTCTTGTTTTGGCTGTGGGACAGGAAGTGAAGGGAAATCTCCACAATGGGACACATGGCGGAAAAAAAAAAATCTGACCGGGGGTTATAACCCTCCCTTGCTCTATCCACAATGGGGTAAAAAAAAAAAGTTTTGCCTATAGTCCTACTTTAAGGGCCCTTGGGCTTGGTCAAAGGCGGCTTCCTGCCATATGTGTCTTTACTTGTGGTGGGGACCAGTGCTGTAGTCACATGTTGTACACCCACAGGGGTAATTGTGGGCTGCATGCAGAAGATCGTTTAGGATTTTGTTTGCAACAATGTCTTTGGCCAGCTTAATTCTTTTCAATGTTTGGTATCACATGGTTTTCTTGCCATCCATACCCAACACTTGGTTTGCTTTGTTACTGTTGAATTCCTGCACTGTGAATCAGTGGATTCTATGGCTGAGCTTATCAGTATTTTTCAGAACGATTTTCCTAGCAGAAAAAAACTTCTAGCATGTTGAAATAGGCAATCAATCAGTGCTCCTGATTTCTTTCATAACATTTATGTATAATCGTTTGCTGCATCTGGACTCGGAGATTTAGAATTGCCACTCACATTTTTATTATAGCTGAAAACATGTCTGCATATGAAGAGCAAGGGGTACATGCGATATCTAATTAGTCTAATTAATATTTATTAGGCTGTTTTATTTATGGTGCATCAGCAAATATCTGCAGCATTGTTGAGTAAGTAAAATAACAGTAATATACTAATGGACAGCTGCAGTTAGAATAAAAAAATAACCAGTAAATTCTACAAGTTGAAGATCTGTGTCCAGACCAACCACTTCAATTAAAATCTCTCCGTAAGAATATAATTAATATGTATTTTTGGCATGTTTATCTGTAAAAGCCTCACTTGTGTAGACATGCCAAAGCCCAGAGACTGTTGCTGGGCCCCACCATTTTGGATGTGATGTCAAAACTGTCACTCGTGATATTCTATAGCTCCTTCCCCAGCACCTACATAAAAGGTTATATAGAGAGGGGCAGATGAGCTGGGCCAGCACTGACATTCATTAGATATGCAGAGAAAAGGAGAGGGCTAAGGCATACAAGGAGGTAGGGGACTGTGCTATGGGATTGTTCCTCTCGGAGTATTCACATTTTTTAGCAAGTTAAGCGCAGGGCTCTCCAAACATTATAAATGACTATAGGGGCCGGACTAACTGACACCAATGGGGCTAGAAAATGCCCCCGTGTCAGTGGGAGTAAACCGTGCCTCTGGCTTGGGCAGTGGAAGTAAAAGCATTATGAATTGTGCCCCATCATTAGTGTCAGTGGAAGGAATAGTTCCCCTGGTATAAGATTATTTATTATTATTATTATTATTATTATTATTATTCAGGATTTATATAGTGCCAACTGTTTGCACAGAGCTTAACAAAATGAAGGCAGACATTACAGTTGCATTACGATTTGGTACAAGAGGAAGCAGAGGGCTCTGCTCGTTGGCGCTTACAATCTAGGAGGGAGGGTCAATTGATACAAAAGGTAATGAGCTGATGGAGGAAGTAAAACAGTGTATTAGTTAGAAGCAGAATAGACTTCTTTAAAGAGAAGGGTTTTCAGGGATCGTCTAAAGATGGATAGCATGGGAGGAGGTGACAAGGGAGCTAGTGAGCAGGAGGTCTTGGGAGGACCGAGAGAGGGGCTTGGTTGGTATTTTGGGACTAGGTTAGTGATGTAGCTGGAGGTTGGAGTTATGGACGACTTTGTAAATTATTGTTAGTACTTTTGAATTTTATTTGTTGGGTGAGTGAAAGCCATTTGAGGGATTGCCAGAGAGGGGGTGGAGGACACTGAATGGTTGGTAAGGTGGATGAGTCTTTCAGCAGCATTCATTATGACTGAAGGGGGGATAGTCTATGTAAAGGTAATCCAATGAGGAGGGCGTTGCAGTAGTCGAGGCGATTTGGAAGCTTGGTGGTGTCATTAGTTAAAAAGGGGCGTATTCTAGAAATGTTGCGGAGGCTAAGGCGGCATGATTTGGACAGGGATTGGATGTGGGCCTGAAAGGACAATTCAGAGTCTAATGCCTCGTTTCCACTGAGTGGATCGGTATGGTACGCTATTTTCAGTGTTTCCATTATGAAAGCGGCCCATACAACCGAACCATACCACACCATTTAGGGTCCTGCTTCAGATGTGGGACCATAGAAAATGGAACGGTTCGGTTAGGGCGGAGCTACGATACATTCCACTGATTGGCCGACAGAAAAACGTCTGCCAATCAGTGTGAGGCCACGCTAGGCATTTTTTCTAAATCCTGTATGGACCCTGGCGGTCCGACTTGCAGTGGAAACGCTCACCTGAATAGGCCGGACCATTCTAACCCTTCCAAACTGTACCGACTCTAACCGATCCGCTCAGTGGAATCGAGGCATAAGTAGTCCATCATTTAGATGAGCGGGAAGAATCATTTTCCTGGGTGACAGTGGGAGGAATTATGCCCCATTGTTGGTGTCAGCGGAAGCATCAGTGCCTCGTTCTTGATGTAAGCAGGAAGTGTAGTGCCCCATGGGTTGGATGAATGCAAGCAAAGAGCCGCATCGCGGGCCGCAGTTTAACCGCTGGTTTAGAGGCAGATTGCAAGTGAATAAATCGTTTGTATAAGGGAAAACACTGCAAGTAAGCAGCGTTTAAAAAAAAATTATTTTTTTTTACACTTTCTTTAAAATTGTTTTTTTTTTTTACCACTTTTATTGCTGTCACAAGGTGTATATATACATCCCTTGTAACAGCAATAGACATGTGTACAACAAAAAAATGTGTTTATTTTCGTTTCGTTTTTTTTGTTTCCGTTGATTCGTAACGATTCGTACGTTCGTAAGTCGTCGGTATTCGTAACGATTCGTACATTCGTAAGAGTTATTTTTTCGTTGATTCGTTTTTTCGTTAGTTTAGCATTCGTACATTCGTAACATTCGTAGATTCGTAATCGGAGCATAATTCATAATTTTATGTAATGTGTATGCTATTATTAAATTTTAATTTACGAATCGAAAAAAAAGGTTACGAATCGGAAAAAAAAAGTTACGAATGTACGAATTTTTTCGTTCAATCCTTTTCGAAGCACGTTAAGCAGCACCATTGTAAGGGACACGCAAAATTACCAATTCAACAAAAAAAAAAGTTACGAATGTACAAGTTTTTTCGTTCATTTTCGTTGTTCCTGTTTCCTTTTTCGGATTTTCTTCATTCGTACATTCGTTGTTTCTAATTCGTTTTTTTCGGATTTTCGTTGTTTTTCGGATTCGTACGATTCGAACGATTCGTTTATTCGGATTTGTTCGATTTGAACGATTCGTTCATTTGTACGAAAACGAACGAACGAAAAAAACAAAAAAACTAAACGAATTGCACATGTCCAAACAGCAATAGGCAGTGACAGGCACTGGTTGTGGAGAGATCTGGGGTATATTAGACCCCAGATCTCTCCTCTGCCCTTTTAAAAGCATCTGATCACACAAAGATTGCTTTAAATTTTTAAAAATGATGCTGTTTACTTCTGAGGCGGCGACTCCTGCCTCCTGTAAAAGCAAAAGGCTAAATAGCAAAAAAGCCAATTGCCTCCTGGAAGAAACAATACTGGGATGATGTCTGTAGCTTCAGGTGTTCAGAGTTCTGTAAATGTGAAAACTACAGGTACCAACAGCCTTTGCGGCTGTCTGCTTGTAGTTCGCAATGAATTACCAGGGCGCTGTTGAACGCTCTAGGTCAGGGGTCTCAAACTGGTGGACCTCCAGCTGTTGCAAAACTATAAGTGACTATAACAACTATGAGCTATCGGCGGTGTTCGATCGCTCGGTTCTCAGTGAAGAGGCGGCGGGGGACAGATGCTGCATCCACCTAAGTATGACTATGGAAAACCCCCCAAACCCATACTTCTCTTTTAAAAGCTGCAGTGTTAAAAGGAATTCAAATACTTTTGAAATGACATTAACACATTAAATGTATATGAGATTTTAGTGATTGGCTTCACATATTCTATATTATTTTTGAACATCATTTTTGTCACTTTGTGATCCCACACTGATAAATCGCTCATTTCCATGCAACTGTTTTAGTGTTGTGCCCGGTGTGCTGTATTGGTGCCAGCAGTCGATCAGGGGCCGTGGTACAGAGAGTGATCTGTGTTTAGCAGAAGATAACGAAGATATAAAGGAGCAGGTGTACGTTGTCATGTTTCTGGAGTAATGATTGGTCCAAGATCTTTAGCGGCTTTCCGTTTGAGCACAGAAGCCATTTGAAGAACAGATGTCAGAAGAGATAAAAAAACACGATGTGCTAGATTATTAAGGATTAAGATATGATGTATGATCTCTAAGCCTATGATAGATTAGGGGTTTCATGTCTGTGCGGGGCCACAATTCTTCAAACTTGGAGGGGTAAGAGAGCTCCGTGGACGGGCAGTCATACCACTTCATAAATAATACAGGCGTACTGGATTTTTTAAAGGAGATCACTTGACAACGCAGGGAATTGTGCTGTAGGGGAACTTTAAGAATTAGGGCAAAGGCTATCGGCATGAGGCTCTGGTTGACAATTTACAGTTGAACTTGTATAATTTACCTTTGAATACATAATAAAATATTTTGACAACGACAATTTACAGTTGAACTCCAGGCAAACCGCTAAATTAAAAAAATACAAATATGTGAATTGTGTTGGAAAAGGTCAATAATGTTGCGCTTTAAATGATGGTGTACAAATGGTTAAATCTACCATATGGTGACAAATGGTGTGTTAAAAAAAAAATATATAATATAAATGAATGGTTAAAATCATACAATTTTAGAACACACGGATAAAATCAAATAATGATAAAATCGTGACCATCTATCGTAAAATTAGAAAGATGATAGTAAATAAAACTGAATCACAGTCTAAAAGTGCATGTGAGTGGTCCACATGTGAATATGAAGTGGTCCAATAAGGATATGAATAAAAGCCAACGTTCCGTTTGGTATAAAGTGATTATGTGATAAGTGAATCATATAATACAGTCCATGTGAATGGTGAAATTCATAATGAAGTGGCTATCTCGTGCGATCCTCCAGCGGCACTAAAAGTGCTTTAAGTGCAATGATGGTGGTTCGGTGGCATCAAGGCCCATAAGAATGCAGCTTACCGGAAAACACAGACTTGGGTAGGCGTATGCCTCGCAAGTTGTGTTAGGCTTAGGTAAAGATGTTTATGGGTCGCTGTTCCACGATCTGTTCAAAGACTTCCCTCAAGGTATATGGCAATGGACAAAGGGTGGACGTCAAAACACTCCGTATGGTCATGCGGTCATGCGCGCTCATGTATACCGAAATAGGGTAAAGAACAAGGCTCGCATAGCGTAATAACGTTTAAAAAGGGGGAACAATTTATTTATAAAACAAAGAAAATGCTCACATTTGAGTAGAATGGATAAAGAGAGATTGGTAATGGCGTAGTGCTGGTACTGTGGTCCAGCTGACGCGTTTCGTCCTCCAAGACGTCATCTGGGGTATGGGATTGGTAATGGCGTAGTGCTGGTACTGTGGTCCACTCGACGCGTTTCGTCCTCTAAGACGTCATCTGGGGTATGTGAATTGTGTTACCCGCTAAAGGATTTGTATTTCTGTTTAAAGTGGTTGTAAACCTTTACATATACCCAATAAAAGGGACTGGCCTCAGATGATACCCAGAGATGAAACAAATCTTTCAATATAAGCTGTACCTGTTTATCTGTAGTCTTCTCTTCTCTAGATTCGTTCAAAGTCCAGAATTTATAAAGTTTTTTTGAGCTGTCAGAAAACAAGGAGTGTAAGGAAAAAAAGAAAAAATATACTGCGCTGTGAACAATGTGTGTAACTAAGCAGCCAACACTTCTATAGACTAATAGCAACAAAATGACAAAAACAAAAAGTGTAGCGCTAAGTGAAAATAATGAATCTATAGACAATCCATCTATATGGAAATATAAGATAATAAAAATGGTTGATCAAACAGAAGGCACTTATAATACACAATAAATTTGTGACATTCATTGATGATTAATATAGTGATAAGTCCATGAAAACTTGTGCACAGAAAAAGTCCAAATGTGATCAAAACAACTTGTGTACGAAGCCAACCACTAATGGGACTCGTTTAAGCTGATAGCAGAAAAGTAACACCACCACCGTGATAGAGGGATGAGGCTTACCGGATAGTATTGACCTGGCGGGGCGTGCGCCACCCAGGTCAACTATGGCTTGTTGGTTATAATGAACCCAATGGGAGGATTGAATCCTGTGTCCTATCCTTAGAACAGCATCAGACCTTCAAATCTCCAATCGCAACTATCGAATGTCATCCAAAAACCATCGGAAGGGAGGTAGAGGCTTGGCATCAAATGTCATCAACCATGCAAATAAAAATCAGCATAGCGTGATACCGTTTCAGAAACAATTTATTAAAAAAATATTGGAACACTCACATTTCAAAGATCATGCGTGAGAAATAGGTGTGTAGAACGGCGATATCTGTAGAGGGGTCCACCCAACGCGTTTCGATTACATAATCATCGTTTTTTTCGTTAAAGGTTGTTTGGCTGAATTCTTGTTAAAAAAAAAAAAAAAAAAAGGTTGTTTGGCTGTACTGTACTAGCAGACAGTGGGCTGAGGTCACAGAGTCGGTCAAGTCTCGGGCAAGATCACGACCTTATGTTTGGGATCTGCCCACATGCCTGGACTGGCACCTGACTCAGCCGCTCCAATGAGTGCCCAGAAGGGGGGGGGGGTAGAGCAGAGAACCGGTGACTGTCAGTCACCAGTTCTCTGTTCATGGAGCTGTAAGGACCGAGTGATCAGCAGTGTTTGATCGCTCGGTTGTCAGCGTTGGAGTCAGCGGGGGACAGATGCAGCATCGGACTGATGCTGCATCCAGCTAGGTAAGTATGACTCTACAACAAAAAATACCCATACCTCTCTTTTAAATTGTTTTTTATTGTGTTTTTCTGCCTCCTTGTAACATCCTCCATAAGCTCCTGAGTCTCTCCTTTTTCCTCCACGCTTCTGTTTGTTTGGAAGGAGCAGTGCACGTTGGTTGCGGTCATCTGCACTGCTGTGTGCACACTACAAATCTCATAGTCACCGGAGTGAGCAAGAGAGGGTGCCTATGTTTCTTGTATACAGTGGGACTGCGGAGAGCTAACTTAGCCACTCTCTAACAGAAAGTCGTTTCGTAGCGGCCAAAGAAAGGGAATTTGGAGATTTTGAAGAAGCTGAGAGCAAGAGAAGTTACTTTTTGAGTTAAAGCGGTTGTAAACTTTTTTTTTTTTATTATTATTATTATTATTATTTTGATAGGTAATGGAGTTGGACTATGCTAAGGTAATATTAATTAATCCTGTCCTACTGCTATCTGATTGAGAAAATCTCAATGTAAGAAATGTGTGAAGGAGAGACAGCGCTGTGCCCAGGTGTGCTAAACTAATACATCCAAAAAAACATATATAATAAATTAGTGTAACCTAACACAATCCTATAGTGTGTCTCTCTCTTTTTCTCTCTCTCTCTCTAATAATTTCTAATGTGATGGTGGTAATTCTATCTAAATAATATAAATGTATTGTGATGTGTGACCAGGCCAACACGTAATAAAAGAGTGGGTAACTAAGCCCACATAAGCATCCACTTAAATCTGTGTATATGTAACCAAAAAACAAGAACAACATTCAAAAGCCCATAAAGTGTCCCAACGATGTAGTGCCAGAAAAAATATATAATTTGTAAACCTATGTATCAAAAAAAGAGTTCAATAAAACTGTGTTCACTCCCACAAGTGTAAATAGCAGATTCTTGATATATTGTATCCTCCACCTCTTATGATCTAAATCACTCACCGATATAAGTGCTGGTGATAAGGAACCATTCTCTCTTAGAAGGGTGCAATATTCTGCAGATCTGTGATAGATGATGATGCAATCAATCTAGACATTCAACGGGTAAATTCCTTTCCTTCTCAAAGTGCAATGGTCTGTAAAACCCAAAAGATAGCCGCTTCCGACTCCACAATTATATAAACGGTCTCTCCAGACAGGTGTAATAAGAAATAAAAGTGAAGCACAGAATAGCATAAAATCCTTTAAAACAGGTTCCTTATTTATTTAAACCACATAGCACTCACATTTAAAATGTCCCCCAACACTGGTAAAACAGACATAGGTTATATATGTCTATTTAGATCTCACAATCCCACAAGTAGACATGATAACGATGCCTCCAACAGCTCGTCCTACATACGTTTTGTCGATAGACGTCCTCACGGGAGAATGCGTGTTTACTGGTTCCTTAGCAGCCACTTATATCGGTGAGTGATTTTGATCATAAGCAGTGGAGGATACAATATATGAAGAATATGCTATTTACACTTGTTTGAGTAAACAAAGTTTTATGGAACTCTTTTTTTGATACATACGTTTACAAATAAATATTTTTTTCTGGCACAATTTTTTGGTACTACGTCTTTGGGACACTTTATGGACTTTTGAGTTTTTAGTTTTTTGGTTAGATATAAATATACATAGATTTAAGTGGATGCTTATGTGGGTTTAGTTACCCACTCTTTTATTACGTGTTGGTGTCGTCACACATCACAATATATTTCTATTGTATATTATTTAGATAGAATTACCAAAAGGGGTTTTTCACAGAGCGGCCAAGAACCTCCATCTTTTGGGGTTCCCCTGCCAGTGCTCTTGGCTCCTCATCTTCTCCGTGTGCCACCATAGGAAGTCACTTCCTATGGTGGCTCTGGTGCAGGCTCTCCTGAACCAATGGCTCCAGTTGATACAGGACTTGTGTAAGTATTTAGGGATGGGGGAGAGAAACAGCTACTGAAAAGTGTTTATTTTTTATTCATTTTTTTAAACTCAAATGCATAGAATGCATTAGGGCAAAACCTTTTTGACATTAGAACCACTTTAAGAATACATACCTGGGGAAAAAAAAAAAAAAATAGGGTATATATATATATATATATATATATATATATATATATATATATATATATATATATATATATATATATATATATATATATATATATAACCTATTTAGAGTTTAGTGTCACTTTAATGCTGCTAGTGTGAGACCGATTTCAAGCACCTGTATGTAAAATTGATTTGAATGGTGACAAAACTGGATAAAATGTTCTGTATAGCTAACTAGAATTTGGCCTTAGGCCTAGCTCATACGGGGCATATCAATGTGTGCCACATGTGAGGGCTATGTTTACCCGCACAGGGTTGCACAGGTGTTCCATGCATCCACATGCAGGCAGTCCCATTCATGTCAATCAGGATGCTGCAACTGCACAGACACAGATACTGCTCCCAATCGTGCGAGTAAACTTGGCCTTCAGACTGGGCATGCATTGATATGCCCCGTGTGAATGAGGCCCTAATTAGTCTACTTGTAATGCTAGTCCTCTTTAGAGGGATATTGCCACACACTATGAAGTATAACAAAAAAAATCTCATTATGTATGATGGTAAGGCTGCAGGGAGTTCACCTGTCCCCAGGCTTATCTTCAATGTGTCCTAATACTGTGTGTAGAGTTAAACTCTTGTGTGAGTTTCCTGGATCTGAGAATGTGAAGTTATTTTGGAGACACTTGCATTTTTACCGGTGGCCACGTGTGAACTGCACAGGGGTGTCATTTAGGAATATATGAGTATTTTAGGAGCGTAGAAAGGAAATTTGGCTGTGCTGACTATAGATAGTAGTGCTATAAATCCAGGATTTCTCTATACACTTTATCACACAGGGAACTTTACTTTCCAGGATGAGATTTTAGTAACCAGCTCTGCACTTTTTATACAATAAAGCCTCATATTTTATTATAAAATATATATTATTTTTAAAAATAAGCCATTTATAAAAAAAAACAGGACGCTGTTGACTGAAATTATCAATCTTCTTTATATGAGATGTGAGTGGGAAATTTCCAGGTTGGCATCAGTGCCCTGTGACTTTTGATTATATATCTGGCATGGTGCACTAACGATTACAGCAGAAATGTCTATTATTTCCTTGTGACCTGGCTGGCAGGATTTATTTGATTCTTTATTGTTCTTCATGGATTCAGAAGAAGTAAGCCTGTTCTGGATGTTGCTGCCTACTGAAGCTGACTTGGCATGCACTGAACTACACATATGCAGATCAGAAGAGACTGTGAATGTTAAGAAAAATCAGTATGATTTCCTTTTCTGTAGACGGGACCTAAAAGGGTTCTCCACTTTCTATATGAAAAAACTTCAATTGTCTTTGACGCTGATAGAAGAAAGGAACTGGTTGGGACCGCAGTGCATCCAGAAAAGCAGAACAAGTGTTCTAGTAAGCTTAGGGTTAGTTTTATAGGCATTGGAAATGGTTAATGGCCAGGAATTGAGGGGGATATACTGTATATGGAATAATCCCCTTCATCAGAGGCTACATAAGGTTTCCCTTCTTCTGACAAATACCAGTTGAATAAATATTTATTTATTTATTATCTTGTTATTTGTACCATGCTTGTTCCAGCCTGTGGCTTAAATGATATCATGCTAGTAATGAAGATACCTAACTAACCACAAATTTGTGGCTTTTTTATTTTTGTTTATGGCTTTTTAATATTACTTTCAGTGTTTTTTATTTTTTTATTTATT
Source organism: Lithobates sylvaticus (assembly GCA_028564925.1). NCBI lineage: Eukaryota > Metazoa > Chordata > Amphibia > Anura > Ranidae > Lithobates > Lithobates sylvaticus. The sequence continues at coordinate 75,843,279 of CM053031.1, forward strand.
TATTTCTTAATGACTTTTTATTTTTTTGAATCTAGGAAAAGTTCCCTTTATCCATGTTGGGAATCAAGTAATATCAGAACTGGGACCAATAGTACAATTTGTGAAGGCCAAGGTAAGGCTTCCAAGAGAATGCACTAAATGTGTGTGATTGTTTAAAGGAAACCTTAAAGAGGAGTTCCGGATGTTTCTTTTCCTTTTTTTTATTTATTTTTTTTTATTTTATTTTTTTTAATGTAAAATGACCCCTGTGACGGTCACTGCTTGGTATTTACAATTCGGCCATCCTCAAAAGGGTCCCCTTTTTGTTATTTCTGCAGCATTGTTGACTTACTATGATCTCCTGATACACGGTGCGGCCATCCTGACTGTGGGCATCTGAGGCCTGCTGGGACTCTCTTCCGGGATTAGGTGCATGCTGGCTACCCAGCATGCACCTCCCGATCTTGCACATGTGCAGTGGGAATGAAGCACACCCACTGTATTCCTGTTTAAAAAATGGCGCCCATCTCTGCCTAGCATGGCGTCCTTCCCGGTTTTGAAATAATGCAATGCTAGGGGGATGCCCATCGACTCCTGGGATTGATGGCACAGCAATCCCAGAAGCCAATGGAAAATTAAATGATGTACCTCACCACGGTGAGGTAGGCCGGAAGTACAGCTTCAAGACGACATAAAAGGTAGAAAATTACAAAAAAACCTCTCTTCCTCTCCCTCTCGCTATCTATCTATCTATCTATCTATCTATCTATCTATCTATCTATCTATCTTTCTACCTTTATCTCTGTCTGTCTGTCTGTCTGTCTGTGTGTGTATGTATGTATATATGTATGTGTGTATGTATGTATATGTATGTGTGTGTGTATGTATATATATATATATATATATATATATATATATATATATATATATATATATATATATATATATATATATATATATATATATATATATATATATATACAAAAACAAGTGGGGGTGGGAGCATCTATTAATCAAGCCATAGTTGCGATATAGGCTGGAACTCCGCTTTAAGACTTCTATTGCTGAGCTCCCTCAGAAAATGCTTGGTGCCTGGCAGTAGTGCTGATTCTGGGACTTTTGAACACATGACCTGAAACAAGCATGCAATAAATGAAGTTATAATTCTTAGTCTGCATGCTTATTCAAAGTCAGTGATTCAGAAAGAATCGAAGACATCAGACCAGCCAGGCAACTAGCATCTAGAGAAAAAAGTTAGTTATGGGAGCTTCTAGGTTTCTAGGTTCTTTCCTCCCAAGTCCTCATGCACATGAATGCTTAGTAGCAACGTATGTGCTGAGCTGTAAAATCCTTGGCACTTTTTGGCGCCCGAGGATCCGCACGTGCAGTGCATAGCCACCAATACAATTAAATGGTTGTATGTGCTCATACTCCGGTAACCACTGATGGTTTCCAATGTTCACTTGTATTAGTGGATGTGCGTGTCGGCTTTCTGGGTGCCATGAAGATTTTACTCCTCAGCACACAAGAGCTTTCTGAACTGTTAGGCCTCATTTACACTTGTGATGCCCTAAGAAAAGCGAACGGCGCTGGATTGCTTTTTAGAGTGCAGCTGGTAGAAGACCCAAATCTGACGTGTCCTGGATGCTTGTAATTGAAACCCTTCGTATATCTGTTGCAGTGTGGTCCTAGTCGCTTAAATGGGTAACATTTGGTGGCAATACTGCTGCAGCATGTGTACTATCCCCTCTGGTTGCCATGTTAGATTATGGCTGGTGATCAGGGGGAGGTAAAAACTGCAGCTCAACTGCCTATTTTTACTGCCCCCCCCCCCCCCCCCCCCCCCCCCCCCCCAGATGCCAGTGTGAATGAGACCTTAGACAGTTTTTTTGGGGGGGGGACCGGGTTTTTTAATCACTGCACATTACAAAGCATTTAGCAGAAGTTAACTGCCCTCCGTCATACCAGGGCATTAAAGTTGGGAACTTGAGTGAAACATCTCACCCCGCCAGTTGAGATACATAACAATATACATACAGAATAAATCAACCAACCAGCTTCCAGTCACAACTGAAATATTTGGTTTTGGTGGAATGATGCTTAAAGGAGTTGTAAACCCTCAAGGTTTTTCACCTTAAAGTGGAGTTCCACCCAAAAATGCAACTTCTGCTTTAAGCACTCCTCGCCCCTTACATGCCACATTTGGCATGTAATTTTTTTTGGGGGGGGGGGGGGGGGGGGCTTCACTAGGAGGGGGACTTCCTGTCCCACTTCCTCCTTCTGCACAGGGACCGCCTAGGCAACTCCTCCTTTCGCCTTAGGCGGCCCCTCCCTCTAGGCGATCTCCTGGGACGCGTGACAGGTCCCAGAATATCGCCTATCCACTCCAGGAGCGCCGAAAGCTGTCATGGCCTGGTGCCCAGAGTGGCAATGGAGGTGCCGGCGGAGAGGAGGGGGAGAGGAGCGACACGAAGGATAGCGGCTCTCCAACAGGGCACTCGAGAAGAAGAGCCAGGAGCGCCGCTGAGGGACCCCAGAAGAGGAGGGTTTGGGGCCACTCTGTGCAAAACCAACTGCACAGAGGAGGTAAGCATGACATGTTTTTTTAATTTTTTTAACCTTTACATATCCTTTAAAAAATTCTGGATTTTGTGAGCCTGAATCCACATATAGTCTTTATATAACAAAATACTGCTATATATTATGCAGTAAAATAAAATCACTGGACAAGTTCTGTCTGTAGATATTCTAGTAAAAGCATTGGAAAGCATCCAGGCTGGTCTAGGGATATTCTGTCAAGCTGAATTTATAACCCTAGTAAAGGGCCACTCTGCATGATGTGTGTGTGTACCACAGGCTGCCTAATGGCTCCACTGAGACACAGCAGATACCTGGAATTTGTTACATATATCTCTGTGATTGCAGTGGTGAGATGGCAAATGCATACATTTACATTTGAAGTATATTTATTTTCACTTTTGCAGCCAAATTTGAGAGACCCCCACTATATGTGTTATATGTTCCCATTCACACTGCATACCTAAAAAAAAAAAAAAAAAAAAATTATTATTATATATATATATATATATATATATATATATATATATATAATATATATATATATATATATATATATATTTTTTTTTTCTTATATGTTTCTTTGCACCAGGTTCATACGTAGAAATCTGTGGATAGCTTCAATTGTTTAGAATAGTTTATAATGTGCAAGTAGGTGCAGATTGAGGGACAGTTTCTTTTAAAATGTGTATTACTATACAGTACAGTACCGCACAATGTACAACCTGAACATTGAGATCTTTAGCTCTTCTTTGGGACAGTGTAGAAATCTAGTTTACAACTGATAATGGTATATTCCAGCACAGAACAGAGTTATGATAGTAAACATACCTCTCCAGCTTCTCCAGTACCATTAGAAGGGGAAAGCTAGGTAGATTTTTTTTATTGATTTTTTTTTTTAGTAAGCAGCAATTTGTAATATTTTTAAGTTGCTTATGTGAATGGGAGCATGTAACATATATAAAGTAGTTTTTATCCTAATTTGGCTTCAAAAGTGTAAATGATTTGGTCTTAAAGTGGTATTAAATGTTTGACTTAAAAAAATAAAAAATATATGTTATGTTTACCTGCTCTTTGTAGTGGTTTTGCACAGAACAGCCCTAATCCTCTTCTTCTCGGGTCCCCCGCCAGCGATCCTGGCTCCTCCACCTTGACCAATGCATAGAATGCATTAGGGTGAAAAAACTTTTTTACCTTTACAACCCTTTTAAGTGATTAGGTGTCGATGTTAATGTGAGTTGTGTTAAAGACCACCCTATAGTCAGTCATTGGCTTTCTCCCTACACAGGGCCATTCCCTCAGTGACGGCTTGGATGAAGTCCAGAGAGCAGAGATGAAGGCCTACATGGAACTGGTTAATAACATGCTTTTGACAGCAGAGGTAACTTTGCCACTTCATTTTATGTTATCACTGTTAAACCCATGCCCATGCTTGGTTATGCCGAGTCAGTGGTTTCTCTATCTATTGCATAGTGAAGAAGGAACCGTTCGCTCCAAACGGTTTCCAGCCCAACAACTTGAGTGCTGGGCTATAGCAGATGGTGCCACAGAAATCAAGAACATCAGATCTCCGCATTGCATCGAGTTTGGAGCCAAATATTATTCGTAATGAAAGTAACCCCTTCATCATGCAAACAGTGACCATAGCCAGATATGTGAGCTGCTAATTTGATGAAAATGCTGACATTCCAACCAAAATAAAATCCAAGGGAAATATAGAGACTGTCACTGATGACCATTCCTGGACATTTTTGTTTACCCCTATCTTTCTGGTCCAATGGCATTCCAAGTGACTGGCCTGTATTGAGTATGCAGATCAGCAGTTTTTATTTTGCTGCCTGTTCAGGTGAAGCCCCCCAGTGGCAGCCTTTATATTAGACAAATATGTGAGCCATTGTGCTCAAACATTACTTACATTTTTAACAATTAAGTGGTTCTAAGCTTATGATGTGCTAAGATTCGATGTTCTAGATCAGGGGTCTCCAAACTTTGTAAACAAAGGGCCAGTTAACTGCCCTTCAGACTTTAGGGGGGGCGGACTGTGGCCATTGGGAGTAGTAATTGTCCTGGCAACAGTGAGAGTAAACCATTGCATCTTTGGGGTCCGTGGGAGGAATACTGCCCATCATTCGTAGCAGTGGGAGGAATAGTGTCCCATCATTGGTGTCATTGAGAGGAATAGTGCCTCATCATTGGTCTCAGTGGAAAGAATAATGCTCCATCATTGGTGTCAATGGGTGGAATAATGCCCCATCGTTGGTGTCAATAGGAGGAATAGTGCCCCATTGTCAGTTGGAAGAATAATGTTGATCATTAAATAAATTCACCTAATTGGTACCTAAATATGTCTTAATATGGGCTTCCTGTACTCTTCTGCACTGTATAAGGCAGACTGGAAAGGAAAGCCAGTCAAGATCACTGTATTGCACTATACCAGTATTCTCCAAACTGTTGCCCAAGGGCCAAATGTGGCCCTTTGCCTGCCTTTATCCAGCCCTTAGGGCACTATTCCTCCCATTGATGCAAAGTATTATTCCACCCACTGACACTAACAATGGGGCACTATTTCTCCCACTGACACTAATGATGGAGCACTACTCCTCCCACTGACACCAATGGCAGGGCACTATTCCTTCTATTAACACCAATAATGGGCACTAGTCTTCCCACTGACACCAATGATGGAGCTCTATTTCTCCCACTGACACTGATGGAGCACTACTCCTCTCATTGATACCAATAATGGGGCACTATTCCTCCCATTGATACCAATAACGGGGCACTATTCCTTCCATTGATACCAATGATGGGGCACTATTCCTCCCATTGATACCAATAATAGGGCACTATTCCTCCCACTGATGCCAATGATGGGGCACGAGTCCTCCCACTGACGCCAATGATGGGGCACAAGTCCTCCCACTGACGCCAATGATGGGGCACGATTCCTCCCACTGACGCCAATGATGGGGCACGATTCCTCCCACTGACGCCAATGATGGGGCACTATTCCTCCCACTGACGCCAATGATGGGGCACTATTCCTCCCACTGACGCCAATGATGGGGCACTATTCCTCCCACTGACACCAATGATGGGGCACTATTCCTCCCACTGACACCAATGATGGGGCACTATTCCTCCCACTGACACCAATGATGGGGCACTATTCCTCCCACTGACACCCATGTCGGGGCACTATTCCTCCCACTGACACCAATGATGGGGCACTATTCCTCCCACTGATACCAATGATGGGGCACTATGCATCCCATTGATACCAATGATGGGGCACTATTCCTCCCACTGATACCAAAGATGAGGCACTATTCCTCCCAATGATGGGGCACTATTCCTCCCACTGATACCAATGATGGGGCACTATGCATCCCATTGATACCAATGATGGGGCACTATTCCTCCCACTGATGCCAAAGATGAGGCACTATTCCTCCCATTGACACCAATGATGGGGCACTATTCCTCCAACTGACACCAATGGCAGGGCACTATTCCTTCCATTAACACCAATAATGGGCACTAGTCCTCCCACTGACACCAATGATGGAGCTCTATTTCTCCCACTGACACTAATGATGGAGCACTACTCCTCCCACTGACACCAATAATGGGGCACTATTCCTCCCATTGATACCAATGATGGGGCACTATTCCTCCCATTGATACCAATGATGGGGCACTATTCCTCCCATTGATACCAATAACGGGGCACTATTCCCCCCATTGATACCAATGATGGGGCACGACTCCTCCCACTGACACCAAAGATGAGGCACTATTCCTCCCAATGATGGGGCACTATTCCTCCCACTGACACCAATGATGGGGCACTATTCCTCCCACTGACACCAATGATGGGGCACTATTCCTCCCACTGACACCAATGATGGGGCACTATTCCTCCCACTGACACCAATGATGGGGCACTATTCCTCCCACTGACACCAATGATGGGGCACTATTCCTCCCATTGATACCAATGACGGGGCACTATTCTTTCCACTGATACCAGTTATGGAGAACTATTCTGCCCACTGACACCAACAATGGGACATTATTCCTTCCACTGACACCAATGATGGGGCATTGTTTACTCCTATTGACACCAAGACATTTTCTACTCTCACTGGCCATAGTCCGACCCCCTAAAGTCCAAAGGCCAATAAATCAGCCCTTTAGAAATTTTAGAGACCCCTGCGATATACTGACAGGAGGGGGGGGGGGGGGTACAGTGTGAGCAGAATTTGGTGATTCCTATACATTGTCCAATCATCTAGCAGAGGATAGTACAGTGACCAAATTGTATTGTTTAAATAGAGCTGAGAAAGGTGAAGTCCTCTAGTTATGCTGTGTGGGGAGGGTGGGGAGGGTGGCGACTCACAGGATTGACGGATCAGAATTGCAGCTCTTTCGGCAGGTACAGTGAGGAAAAAAAGATTTTGATCCCCTGCTGATTTTGTATGTTTGCCCACTGACAGATTAATGATCAGTCTATAATTTTAATGGTAGGTTTATTTTAACAGTGAGAGAATACCAAAAAAAAATCCAGAAAAACGCATTTCAAAAAGTTCTATATTGATTTGCATTTTAATGAGTGAAATACGGTAAGTATTTGACCCCTAACTTGAGGCAAAACTCTTGTTGGCAATTACAGAGGTCAGACGTTTCTTGTAGTTGGCCACCAGGTTTGCACACATCTCAGGAGGGATTTTGTTCCATTCCTCTTTGCAGATCCTCTCCAAGTCATTAAGGTTTTGAGGCTGACGTTTGGTAACTTGAACCTTCAGCTCCCTCCATATATTTTCTATAGGATTAAGGTCTGGAGACTGGCTAGACCACTCCTGTACCTTAATGTGCTTCTTCTTGAGTCACTACCTTGTGCCTTTGGCTGTGTGTTTTGGGTCATTGTCATGCTGGAATACCCATCCACGACCTATTTTCAATGCTCTGGCTGAGGGAAGGAGGTTCTTACCCAAGATTTGACAGTGCACAGCCCCATGCATGGTCCCTTTGATGCATGGTCCTGTCCCCTTAACACAAAACACCCCCAAAGCATGTTTCCACCTCCATGTTTGACGGTGAGGATGGTGTTCTTGGGGTCATAGGCAGCATTCCGCCTCCTCCAAACACATCGAATGGAGTTGATGCCAAAGAGCTTGATTTTGGTCTCATCTGACCACAACACTTTCACCCAGTTCTCCTCTGAATCATACAGTTCATTAGCAAACTTCAGACAGGCCTGTACATGCGTTTTCTTGAGCAGGGGGACCTTGTGGGCATTGCAGGATTTCATTTCTTCAGGGTGTAGTGTGTTACCAATTCTTTTCATGGTCCCAGCTGCCTTGAGGTCATTGACAAGTTTTTCCTGTGTAGTTCTGGGCTGATTCCTCACCGTTCTAATGAACATTGAAACTCTATGAGGTGAGATCTTACATGGAGCCCCAGACTGAGGGAGATTGGCAGTTATTTTGTTTCTTCCATTTGTGAATAATTGCACCCACTGTTGTCACCCTCTCACCAAGCTGCTTGGCGATGGTCTTGGAGCCCATTCCAGGCTTGTGTAGGTCTACAATCTTGTCCCTGACATCCTTGGACAGCTCTTTGGTCTTGGCCATGGTGGAGAGATTGGAGTCTGATTGTTTCTGTGGACAGGTGTCTTTTATACAGGTAACAAGCTGAGATTAGGAGCACTCCCTTTAAGGCCCCTTTCACACTGCCTCGACTTGAAAATTGAGCAATTTTGCGTCCCCGATTTTAGTGAATGCCTGTGTAAACATGATGTCTATGGACATCAACTCGCATCAAATTAGGACCAAAGGACTTGAAGTCACACAGATATGAATGGTTATCATTGGGAATCATGTGGTACGACTTGTCATGCGACTCTGATGTCCTAATTCGCAGGAAAAGTTGCACAAGTGTGAAAGGGACTTAAGAAAGTGCTCCTAATCTCAGCTCGTTACCTGTATAGAAGACACCTGGGAGCCAGAAATCTTGCTGATTGATAGGGGATCAAATATTTATTTCATTCATTAAAATGCAAATCAATTTGTAACTTTCTTGAAATGCGTTTTTCTGGATTTTTTTGTTGTTGTTCTGTCTCTCACTGTTAAAATAAACCTACCATTAAAATTATAGACTGATCATTTCTTTGTTAGTGGGCAAACGTAGAAAATCAGCAGGATATCAAATCCTTTTTTCCCATACTGTAATGCCCCGTACACACGATCCGAAAATCGAACGACAGATCTTCCAACTTTTTTCGCTTACTAGTCGCAAGTAGGAATTGAATAGGTTACTAAAGTCATGAAAATTCTCCTACGACAGAACAAAAAAGTTGGAAGTGATGTCGTGTGTTGTAGTGTATTTGTATTGTATTTTTGAACGACAACTGTACTGACTAAAGGAAAATCGTACGAGGAGAATTTTCGTGCTTGTCCGATCGAATAATATCAGATGAACTGTCGTGATCTGCTCTCGAAAGCTCTGTACTAACGACCAGATTATAGTACGATCGTGTCGAAAGCTGTATTTTTCATCCAATTTTTGGATCGTGTGTATGGGCCATAAGTCTGGTAGGCCCTCCCATTACACAGCTAGTGGCAAATCCTGCATATCTGATAGAGCAACAATCTATGTGTGATGTGAACACCTACATTTTTGGTAAAAGATAATTCAGTAGTTGGATTGGTCTTCAGACGTCCAACTTCCATCTAATGTCTTTGGCTGGACTTGAACGTTTCTGTTGAGCTGTTCTATAGTCCTCTTTACTGGACTATGTCTGAAAACAAAGAAAACTCGTTATATTTGAATGCATTTCTCCCTCTGCCTTCTCTCCTTGTACATGATCTTTTTTTGTACTGTTTATTTTCTTGCAGTTATATATTCAGTGGTGTGATGAAGCTACACTAGAGGAGGTGAGTGACTCCAAAGCATTTATCTTGGTTAAAATTTAATGAGAAAACACTTTTGCTCACAATTGTTGGTCCCTTCTCATAAATGAAACATTGAGGGTTTTATGCCATTAGTTGATACAGTGTGTTTTTTTTTTTTCTGCTGGCACATACATTTTGCAATACATCTGGCAAATTTTAATATAGCTGTTAGCCATTTTTTATATATATATATATATATATATATATATATATATATATATATATATATATATATATATATATATATATATATATATATATATCATATATACTCGAGTATAAGCCGAGTTTTTCAGCACATTTTTTTGTGCTGAAGATGCCCCCTCGGCTTATACTGGAGTCGAGCACTTTTCTGCAGCAGAGAATGACATTTTCCGACCCGACTTTGGGACCCCGTATCTCGGGCCACTTGGTGCTAGGAACCCCAAATTTAGTGTGCAAACCAAGTGGAACTATTACTACAACATATCCAATATAGGGCTCCTATCACCAAGTGGCCCTGACAAACGGGGCCCCAAAGTCGGTTCGGAAAAAATGTAATTCTCTGCTGCAGAAAAGTGCTTGACATTTTCCGAACCGACTTTGGGGCCCGTATCTCGGGACCACTTGGTGATAGGAACCCCATCATTGGATATGTTATAGTGATAGTTCCACTGGGTTTGCACACCAAACTTGGGGTTCCTAGCACTAAGTGGCCCTGAGATACAGGGCCCCAAATTTGCTCAACTGTGCCCATCTGCAGCAATGTCATTTCGGGACCCTTTGGAGTCAATACGTCAATACGTTTTCCCATTTTTTTTTTGTGGTAAAATTAGGTGCCTCGGCTTATATTCGGGTCGGCTTATACTCTAGTATATATGGTGTATATATGTGTGTGTGTGTGTGTATGTATGTATGTATGTATATGTGTGTGTATGTGTGTATATATATATATATATATATATATATATATATATATATATATATATATATATATATATAAAATATTATACATTTCTTTTTTTAGAATAAGCAATGTTTAAAGGGAAATATTTACTGCTGCAGGCTACGGTTTTCATTTGGGAAATATCCATTGTGGATAAGTGCAGCTTATTAGGCAGTGCTGTATATTTTCTTCCTGTGTTTGAGGTTCTTGTGGTTTTTGTGTTTACGCAGATCACTCAGCCCCGGTATAGCTCGCCGTATTCATGGCCACTTAATGGCATCCTAGTTCTTCAAAAGAAATGGGAAATTAAGAGGAAAATGAAAGCCATTGGGTGGGCTGGGAAGACACTGGAACAGGTGAGTAGAGGAATGGCGTTGCTTTCCCATACTGCATGCTAGGGGAAAAAAAATGTGATATTCAAAAAAATATCAATGAAGATATGCGAGGTGACGTAACCCATTTGAGTATGAATTTCCTAAAGCCAGATCAGTGAAACAAATTCTGATTGGCTGCTTTGCATTACTGAGCTTTACTTCTCTTTGGCTTATTAAATATGCCTGAACATGTTTGTAATTGTAGTTTATTCATTTTAAAGAGAATCTGTCTTGAATAAATATGTGAGAGTCCTCAGCTTACATTCTTTGATTTGTGTGAATAACTGTTTTAAGGCATTGACCTTTACAGTAAATCTCTGGCCTGGCTATGGACATTCAGGTATTTTTATATTGTAAGTAGTAGATGACCTTTCAACAAGCCATCCCGGAATTCTGGAGCTGCAGGCAGAATGAAGCAATTCCTCCTCAAAAGTCACTGCAGAAGCACTAAAGACTTTTCAGGAGCTCAGCTCCCTCTGCTCCCTCTCCCTGAAGTGACTCTGAAGCCCTCAAGCTTTCTAATCAGCATTTTAAACATAGAGCAGGTGCTATGGAAGAGAGAGTAGAAGAGTGAGCTAAGCTGCTGAGCAGGAATGATTTCAGTACTTCTGCTGTGAAATTTAAAGTGGAACTAAACCTTATCTGAGCACCACAAACTGAAAAACGCTACCTAATTAATTTTTACTATTCAAAGCAAACTTACCCATCCATTTTTCCATGCTTTATTTTGTTGAGAAATCACTTTGAAAAACACCCCCTAGCATTCCTAGATGCGTTCATCTTGAGTAAGGGCAGTTGATTCGTGTAGTATTTACTTCCTGGAACCCCTCTGCCCTTAGTTTAGACATGTAGGCAGGAGGGTGTGCTTAGCTGAGAAACCATTCCTCCCCTCCTCCAGATGAAAGAGAAAAAAAAGCAGATGAAGACTCCTGGGATCTATGACATCATTTTGGCTTGGGCCAAAACCAGGGAGCAATGGTAAAAAAAAAAAGGTTAAAGCTAGAAAATATAATATATCTACCTATCTATTTACTAATGTTAGCAGCATACGGATTAAAACTGGTTAATGTAGATTGAGAGAGTTTAGCTTTAGGGAGGATTTACTCCACAGTAGCTGTAGCTACATTGCTCAGTGAGGGATTGCGATAAACCTCAATTACTGCCTTCCAAGGACCTTAAATGGTCTTAGCCTAGTCACAGGTTTACTTTAACCTGTTATTCTTTGGTGACATCACTTAGGCCCCTTTCACACTGAGGCGTTTTTCAGGCGCTACAGCGCTAAAAATAGGGCCTGTATAGCGCCTGAAAAATGGCCCCTGCACTAGCAGGACGGTAAAGTCCTGCCAGCAGCATCTTTGGAGCGGTGTATTCACCGCTCCTAAAGCGATCTTACCCATTGAAATCAATGGGGCAGCATGGCTATACCGCTGAGGGCGGTTTTAACCCTTTTTCGGCCGCTAGCGGGGATTAAGACTGCCCCGCTAGCGGCCGAATATCGCAGCTAAAACGATGGTAAAGCAGCTATAAATATAGCGCTGCTTTAGCGCCGACGCCGCTCCCGCCCCAGTGTGAAAGGGGCCTTACTTGAAACTAGTGAGTAAATCAAGACCTTGGGAGCTTACTTTTGAAGCTTGCTACACAGGTATATTTCTTCATGATGGATGTCCATCCTTCTACTTGAACACATTATATTCCACTTATATACATCATCGTGGTATATGTGTGAGCCCCATGTGCCGCATTGTAAGTACAATTGTGCTGGCATTATTTCATTTCAATCTTTTTGTTGAGTTTATATAACAAAGAAGGCCCCCAACAATAGGGAAGAGTGAACAGCCATTTGGGTACATATATCATTAGTGTTGTTACAGAATCAACCATAACAAGGCTTTCAGTTTAAGCATAAAGAAAGTTATGACTATGACATAACAGTTGATTGTAGAATAAAGGAGTTAATAGCTAATAAGGTTGTGTTGCATAACCGGTATTTTTGGCTACTGTTTTTCTTGTGCACAGTGTCATAGAGTAAATAAGGTACAAAAAGGTTGAAAAAAAGGGGGGGGGGGTGTAAGAAAGAGGATTGTGTAAGTTAAAGAGGAAGTAAACCCTAATGGGTTTACTTCCTCTTTGTTTCCTTGCAAAGGTAAAGCATAATGGACTACTCTACATTGCATAGTAGTCCATTATGTGTCACTTACCTGACACAGGAGCCAGCGAAGTCACCGATGTCCCCTTGTGTACGGAGCCTCCATCTTCTTGGTGGGTCTCGCGACTCCGGCGCTGTCATTCGATGATGACACGGGAGATGCCACTCGTGGCATATCGCCGTGGAGAGCGGCGCACTCAGTGCGCCTGTGCGCCGATGTCTACAGCGCATGTGCCTGTCTTTTGGCAAATATCTCCAAAACCGTGTAGGTTTTGGGGGTATTTCTTTGACCTGCAGGTAAGTCTTAATCTAGGCTTACCTGTAGGTCCAAGTGGTTTGTAAGGGTTTACAACCACTTTAAGGAATAGATAGTATCTTTTGAGAAACCTAAAGCAAAAATTAATGTAGCTGAGGTACCCAAGTGGCACTACAGTAGATCCTCTCCAAGTACCAAAGCCACGGTGGCCAGGTTTTATTGAATTGAACTGGATGCTAGTAAGGGCACACAAGTTTTTTTCGTTCACCATTATCCAGTTCAGTTTCTGTGTAACATATTGCAAGCCAGGTGCTGGAACCAGTTGAATATCTATAAGGCTCATTAAATCAGGTGTTCTAAGATCTTGTTGGCCATAGGAATTCCTCTCCTTGTTTGAATACCTATCTTAAAGTACCCATAGACCAGAGGTGACAGTTGTAGACATTTTCACTTGGATGGAAGAAGGTAGTACAGTGGGTCCGCATTTTTATTGAGTTTAATGTTAACCACCCTAAGGGCCAATTCACACTAGTGCGATGCCGGACGAAACTCGTGCAGGACTCTGTTTTTTATCCGCACCAGAATCAGATCGCATGGATGTTCACACCCATGCGATCCGATTCTGAAAATCGCACTGCGTTTTGCAAACTGATTGCAGGGGTTTCGTTAACTTAACATGCACTCCGTAATTGGTTCGCATGAACAGGTTTGCGATTTAGATGTGAATCTAGTGTGAACAAAGCATGGAAGAATACAATATTGTCAATAAGCCACTTTAAATTGCACTGTGCAGTTTGAAATGACGCGCCTTGTGATCACCCTGGGGATGCTTGAGTACTGGGAGATGTGGAGATGCAGGCATGTCATATACAGAAAGTCTTGCAGACATTTACAGTTTGACCTGTGCTCTATTTACTATAATGACACTTACAGGCCAGTGCCTAGGGCAACTGAACTAGAGAAGGCATCACCAAACTTCAGAATGTACAAATTGTGGCAAATTTTTGTTTATTTTGTTTCCATTTTCTCTCCACCTCTGGACAATAGAGAACTGTATGGAGAAGAGAATACAGGGAATATCAAGAGGAGTCAGAAGGCTCTTTATAATAATAAAAAAAAAAGCATACGCCATCTTCGCTTTTTCTTGTTTGATGATCTGTACAGTTGAAATGTAGCTTTGCATGAACTGCAGACCAAATGATGCTTCTAACAGTGCATTCTTCCATTAAGTTTTACTAAAATAATAACATGACGTAATGGGTGGAGCTTGTGACAAAGGGTGTCATCGTTCTGATATACCTAGGGCAGCATAATGACTAAATACAGCCCTGCTTAGTGTATGGCAAGAGCCATCACTTTGTAAAATAGGTATGAACTGGACAAAAATCATGCATGATCATGAACTTAGTGTATTTACACCCAAAACAAGTATCTTTTACTTTTGCACCTTTTAGAATTACTTTAAAATTGTCGAAAATGTAAAATAGGCTTTAATTTCCTTTACACAATATTGGTATAAACGGAGACCCTGTGTACTTTGTTTTATTGAAAAATGACCTAACCTGCTGACAGATTACTTTTGTGCTAAACACACACACACACTTACTCTATTATGTATACATTGTACAAGAAGGATTGCATTCTGTGCGCACAGAGCGGGGCGGTTATAGACTTCAAAGGCTCCTGTGCAGAAAACCATTAGGTGCTAACCACTGCCACCCATATCCTTTTCACAAGAAGATAATTACTTTTAAAGTCCTGATCCTGCCACGTAATATCACTTAAAGCTGAACTCCAGAAAAGGAATAAGTCCTTCCTTGCCATGAGGCTGTGCCCGCACTGCAAGGACTAACTGTTTGTTTATGCCTAGAGGAGAGAGTACAGCAGATTTACTTAATCCCACAGTTCCAAAGCTCCCCACATTGCTAGACCGGTCCCTGCTGACTTTTTGTCCCTGCACTCCGGTCGTCTAGGTCTTCTGATGTCAAGGTTGATCCAAGGACCACTGACCTGCATGTGAGGACCCCAAGGGACAGTCCACTCTTGGTGGAAAAACATTTGCCATGGGGGCAGAGGATCAGGTAAGTAAAGCTGCTTTTACTGTCCCTCGGCTAAATGAGCAGTTAACCCTTGCAATTCAGGCACAGCCCTCCTGAAAAAGAGAACTTTTTATTTTTCTGGAGTTCAGCTTTAATGCTTCCTATGCAACAGATGTGCCCTAGGCATATCATAGAAACAGTCTTGGGGCACACGAATCTGGTCTATCTGCACTATTTGCTGCTAAGAGCTCAGGCTTTATTTGCACTACCTTTATAGGCCACCTTCATTTTTGGGGCGCCGTGATGCATCACAGTCATTACATTTAGATCAAGTGATATTTTGTCCCCTATCCTAGGATAATTCTTATAGTATATTATAGGATGGAAAATGTTCTAACACGACTGTTCAACCTTTCTAAAGATTTTAAGGCTTCAAGCATACTGGGAGTCAAAAACGCCAATTTTAGTGGCGTTCAGTGTTTTGTTTTCTGCCTCCATGTAAGTCTTTGGGTACTTGCACACAGGCATTTGTAGGCTCCCCCAAAAAAAAAAAACATCTTGCACATTCAGTAGAGGAGGGTTTCGGCAGAAAGAAATGCTGCACATGCCTAAATACATGCAACTGTGCCTAAGTGGCAGGTACGTTTAGTGCTTGAACATTCATTTATTTTAGTGGCCAGAATAAATCAATATTCTAGCCAATGAAATGAACGCCCAAATGCCTGACGCACTTAACCCAGTTTGCAAAACGCATCTTTAGGCATGTTTTTTTAATCCTACTTTTCTCCTACCAGGAGAAATGGTGTTCAGAAGAGCTGAGCAAACATCCGGTGTGCATGAGACCTAAAGGGTTTTTGGGTGTCATTTGTTATCTATTCGGACTGTATGCCCTGTTGTTGTTGTTTGGGTTTTTTTTTTTTTTTTTCAAACTGTCATACATTCAAACTAGAAAGCATTTCAGGTATTTTACACCTATGTGTATCACAATGGCAAGACAGCACATCAATAACTCCTGTCGTATGTTGGTTTCAGATGAAGTAATTTGTGCTGAATTATCCAGATGACACGGTGATCGCTATCAGTAACATATTTCTTAAGCTGACATACCTAGCTAGATCCCCTACAAGCATACACTGCAGATATTGACAACTTTTATCTCTATCATTAAAATTTCTGTGGCATTTTTAGCGTTTTGTTCTGCTAGACTTAAATAACTGTGAAAGTAGAGGTGTTTTATTTTCCTGCAGCCGCTAAACCGAGGAATTTGGTGCATTTTGTTGGAGGCAGATGAAGAGATGGTTTGCATGTCTGGTTCTTGTACACCTCAAGGCCATGATCTGTTATCTCCACTTTGTCTTATCTGATAAAGGCTTTAAAAATAGACTGATTTCATAAATTGCATCGCAACAGGACCCTAGATCCTAATTTAATTTTCTCAGTGTATAGTTATAGTTTTTATATAAAGTACTTTAATTTCTAGTTCCTTAAAAAAACATGGTAAATGTAAACTTTCCATCTGGTCTATTAACTGAATGTTTGCTAAAAGAAAACCTGTATAAAAGGAAGCATGTAGGTATCCATTGCCTATCTACTTGTAAGTTGCCTGCCTGTCATACTGATCCAATGTCTTCAATATTTTGGGTCGCTTAAGCTGGCCCTAGATACCTAGTTTTTTCTTTTTTTTTTGATCAGCTGTTTGTGAACAAAAATAAATGGATTCGCTCATCCACACATACAAGTTGGATGGAGGAATCCTCCCCGCTCTGTCATTGTTAGGTCAACTTCTGTCAAATGGGAATGGCCATGGATGAATCAAAAATTTGTCTGGTGTCTGCTGAATGGGTCAAATTTCGATCCATCTTTGGACAGCCTAACTCCGAACATATATGCTGATCAGCTGTTCAGTTGCTATCCTTCTAAAATTGCTGGCTTACTGGCTGTCTGATTTCAATACATTCTGGGTCACTGATTTGGAACAAACAAAAGAGTAAATCTGCATACTTGCTCAAGATTGGCGATTTGGGAAGAAGTGCTCAAGTCTTTGGATAATCGTGACAGGTAGGCAATTTGAATTTTCAGAATGACGGCTCAGAAAGGGTAGCCTTTATATTTCTCTTCGTACAGGTTCTCACTTGCATTTTTCTGGCCTTTGTGATAATCTTTCGGTGATCTGATGTTGGTCAACAATCAAAGATCTACATTTTATACCTGTATTGGGGTATAGGATCGAAATACGATATCTAGAGTCTCTTTCCTAATACACCTGGCAGATTCAAGAGTTTAGAGGTCACTTCCATTATTGTAATTACTGTTCTGTTAACAATTAACATGTTTGTGTATATAGATGAAATGTATGGTTTATACTATTAATTATTGCTCTTATCTTGCTTATCATGGTCCTATTGTATCTTAATAAACAGATCTATATTTTTACTATTGATAGTTGGTTGTCCCTGAGACTGCATATTATATACATGCGTAGGTGTATATAGATCTTATCCAGGGGTTACATTACCACTATCATTTATTGATCTTATCTTGCCAATTATGGTCCTATTGTACTTCCATAAGCAATTATACCATTGATAGCTGGTTGTCCCCGAGACTGCATGCTTCATATAAAGTCCCATTTTGTTCCAACTGTCCTCCCCTTTCCCCGTAAGTTTCATTAGATAGGGATGGAGATATATGACCTAATTGGTCTCTACCTCATATAAAGTCCCAAACTATTGTTTTCTTTTCAATCAAAGATCTTTACTTGTAAAGCTGGTCACAAATGGCTCATTTTTTTTAGTTCAGTCCATGGGCTGATTGAGCAAAATCAATTTATTCCTCCATCAATGCAAAACAATGTGGATGTATTCATCTAATAGGATTCAGTCACTTTTTCGCCAACATTTTTCCATCCGGCTCAGTTGATTATTTTTTTTATTGACTTCTGTTGAGTCTAGCTGTTCTTGTAGGGCCAGGCTTGAATTCCAGTTCAGTAGGAATTGGCTGAAATTCAGGCCATCTATGGCCAGCATAAAGCTTGTATTATTTTATTCAAACGTTTGTGTGGAAATTGTGAAAAATCATTCCTCGGAGCCTGCTATCTTGCCATTATTGGTCATCTCATTTTGCTTGAAAGCTCTATAAAGTTTGTCAAAACCTTCTACATGAATGGAATTCCAGATGTATTAAACAGGATACTTTATTGCATAGAACATGCCTAGTACAATAACTTTTTAAATGTTCTTGCTACTATGGTCAGGAACAATAGATTTGACCCCACAACTGTAGAACTTATTAGCAGGGGTTCTGAAACCTGAAAGCTATTTTAAGGGTTCCTTCAGGTTAAAAACCTTGAGTAAGGCTGCTATAGAGTGTGACTTGAGTGACAGCTTTGAGTCTGCTGAGCCTACTGACTTCACATCCAAAATGGCTGTGGCCCCACACCAGTCTCAGGACTTTTGGATATCTACACAGGGGATGCTTTTACAGGTAAATAACATGTATAAAACACATGAAATGCACATATAATCTTATTATAATAAATTTGATGAAATATTTGTTCTGGTGATGAGGTCTCTTTTTAAAAAAAGGGCTATGCCAATAGCAAGTATTAAAGAGACTCTGTTGTTTTAGAGTGAATAATTGTGTGTTTTAATGTGTTCTTTCAGGTTTATGAGGATGTAGATCAGTGCTGCCAGGCCTTATCACAGAGGTTAGGATCCCAGCCCTATTTCTTTAATAAACAGTAAGTCATTTGGTTTAAAATATGTTTCTGTATTTTTGTACTATTCTTTATATGCTGAAAGCTTGACTCCAGCCAAAGCGTTCTTTAATTATTAGAAGCTCTGTCAGGTTTTTATTGTTTCCCGAGCCGAGTCACAGCTCCCTGTGTCCATTCAGACACGGAGCCCAGACCCAGCTCCACCCCCTCTCTCTCCTTGTTGGCCAGCTGACTTTGACAGCAGCGGCAGACAATGGCGCTGCTGCTGTGTCTCAGCCAATCAGGGAGGGAGAATCTCGGACGGCTGAGACGTTGCTGGACAGAGAAGGGACCTCAGGTAAGTGTTAAGCCCCATACACACGGCCGGATTTTCGCATGGATTCTGTCCTATCGGACAATGTTGTCGAAAAATCCGACCGTGTGTAGGCACCATCGGACAGTGTACGTCGGATTGTCCGACGGACAAAGTCCTATCTGCTGCTGGATAGATTTTTCGACAACAAGGTCCGATCACACCAAATCCGATCGTGTGTATGGTAGTCCGACGGACAAAGTGCTACGCATGCTCAGAAGAAATTCTGTGACTGAAGCGCTCGGTCAGGTAAAACTACCTTTCCTAATCGACACAGCACATTCGTCACGCTGCAATGTTAAAATGTCTTTAATGCAGCGCATTCTCTTTTTTTCTTTACAATGCAAGAAGAATGACATGTTTTAGCTGCTCATATTCACCCGCACTTCTCCCAAACTTAGTTCTTTATTAGTTTTCAGGATTTCTACACTACATGTTTATTTGTACTCAGATCGTAAAAGAATCTTTGTTATATTTTTTGGATGATTTCTCATATTTTTTTTTTGTTGGAAGACATATTTTAAGGAGATGTTGTTTTTTTTTTTTTTTTTTAGGGGGGTTACGTGTCTCAACTTAGCAAAACAACATTATTCACATTTCTATTTGTTGCTTAAATTTACTAGGAGTTTGTTGTTGGTGCCCCTTGTTAATTATACTTTATTATTAGTGAAATGTACCTGCCTACTCACAACTAAACTGTCATTGTAGAAAAGTAAAACACAATAGGCAATGATTATTTCAAATCAAAAATACCTTTATTTAGGTCTCAGCAACAAACCAAAGAGGAACGCAGCGATGGAGAAACTTGGGGAATTTGCAAAGCCTTGGACCCCCACGGCAACCATCCTTTTTGAAGCTTCTAAAATTGGGGGCCTGAGGAGTACCTATCTAAATAATAAGGGAGTGCTATCTGGTCCTGAAGTCCAAAACATCCGGAACTGCAGCAGATGCCATCTAGGTCCCCAGGCTCTGGTCCTACGAGAGGCTCCATCTTCTCTCAGACCAGACTGAATCCAGGTCGTCACTCTCAGGTCTTCCTTGTACGCTTCCTTCCACGCTGTGGTGCTGGTGGGGTGGCAGAAGGAGGACGCGGAGCAAGGTGACTATCGCAAACATGTGAGAGGGGAGTCATCCCCCCAGCCATCCCCTCATTTAGGACCTTGAGGATGACATCCTCACACATGCTGTGTTGCCCCGCCTCCATACCCATCATTTTATTGGCAACCAAGGAGGCAAAGGCCTCCTCGTAGGTGGGTGTGGCATATAGGGAGGCTGAAGCATCTCAGATCAGCTTGAGCGCTGACTCTCCCACCTCCCCCATCCTTCTCGCCCTTCTGTAGGGAAGGCGGAGGGGAGGGACTTGGGAGACAGTCAGGCTCCTACGCCTACCCCCCTGTTGGCTGCCACTAACCCCTGCCTCCTCCTGACTGCCACATTCCACAGCCACCTCCTGGCTGAGGTCTTCCTGTGTGTGAAAAATTGACATAGTTTCAGTTATTTGTTCATCAAACACACACAATTCTCATCTAGTGACTGTTGCAAAATGTTTACAAATAGAAAACCATACAATTCTCAGCCCTGCAGTTTAGATTCTTGGCCCAACTGTCTCCAACACTACTGTCAGTTGATATGTCAAACACGTTAGGAACTAAGCAATTGGGGATCCTGAATTAAGTGAACATCATTCCTTTTTAACAAAAATGGGTACAAAACTACTATACCTGGCTCAAGCTGGGCTCCTCCACCTCTTCCAGACTGGAAGGCCCAGGTTGCTCCTCGGAAGCCTCATCAGGGGTGGCGTGCATGGAAGGACGCGTGCAAGGAAGAGTCTAGAGTGACTTCCTGACATCAGCATGGTCTTTGAGAAAGTGGAGCCTCTCATAGTACCAGAGCGTGGGGGCATAGACCTCATCTGCTCCAGCTCCAGATGCTTGGGACTTCCGGACCTTATTGCGAAATAAGGTTGTTAATTTTTATTCTTAAGCTCTCCACGGTTGCCGTGGGGAACCTTGGCTTTACAAATGCCACAAGTTTCTTCATGGCTGCGTACCTCTTTGGTTTGTTGCTGTAGTCTCGGTGTTTTGCCTGCCATAATAGGGGAATTTCCCTGTATTTATCAATGTATTTATCAATGAAGAGGGGGAGAAAACTCAGATGGTTAAAGCCGTCCATAATCTCTGCAAGACACAACACCACACAAAACACTATAAATAATGTCAGGCAAAACTCTCCTAATCTTCTCCATAAAGAAGCCTCAAGGTCTAATCAGTCTAGGCTAGTTATGTACCAACGTCAAATTGTACCTTCGTTATAGCGATCGTCTCGTGCGTGAGCTTTCTCTCCCCTCATCTCACAGATCGTGGCTACGACACAGGCGTGTGACGTTTTATATACAGTACGCATGCGTCAAACTCTGCCCGCCCCTGACGATCTTTCTCGTCTATTCCCCACCCCTTCTCTTTACGGCGCAGTGGGGAGAGCACATGGCGGGGACACAGCAGGTGCGCCCGAAATATTGCAGCAACCAGGAGGAGGACAAGGAAAGGCCGGAGGCAGAAACGTCCCGATCCCGGAGCCTGAAATTCAAGGCCTCCAATATGTCATTTAGGTCTCAGCAACAAACCAAAGAGGAACGCAGCGATGGAGAAACTTGGGGAATTTGCAAAGCCTTGGACCCCCACGGCAACCATCCTTTTTGAAGATTCTAAAATTGGGGGCCTGAGGAGTACCTATCTAAATAATAAGGGAGTGCTATCTGGTCCTGAAGTCCAAAACATCCGGAACTGCAGCAGATGCCATCTAGGTCCCCAGGCTCTGGTCCTACGAGAGGCTCCATCTTCTCTCAGACCAGATTGAATCCAGGTCGTCACTCTCAGGTCTTCCTTGTACGCTTCCTTCCACGCTGTGGTGCTGGTGGGGTGGCAGAAGGAGGAGGCGGAGCAAGGTGACTATCGCAAACATGTGAGAGGGGAGTCATCCCCCCAGCCATCCCCTCATTTAGGACCTTGAGGATGACATCCTCACACATGCTGCGTTGCCCCGCCTCCATACCCATCATTTTATTGGCAACCAAGGAGGCAAAGGCCTCCTCGTAGGTGGGTGTGGCATATAGGGAGGCTGAAGCATCTCAGATCAGCTTGAGCGCTGACTCTCCCACCTCCCCCATCCTTCTCGCCCTTCTGTAGGGAAGGCGGAGGGGAGGGACTTGGGAGACAGTCAGGCTCCTACGCCTACCCCCCTGTTGGCTGCCACTAACCCCTGCCTCCTCCTGACTGCCACATTCCACAGCCACCTCCTGGCTGAGGTCTTCCTGTGTATGAAAAATTGACATAGTTTCAGTTATTTGTTCATCAAACACACACAATTCTCATCTAGTGACTGTTGCAAAATGTTTACAAATAGAAAACCATACAATTCTCAGCCCTGCAGTTTAGATTCTTGGCCCAACTGTCTCCAACACTACTGTCAGTTGATATTTCAAACACGTTAGGAACTAAGCAATTGGGGATCCTGAATTAAGTGAACATCATTCCTTTTTAACAAAAATGGGTACAAAACTACTATACCTGGCTCAAGCTGGGCTCCTGCACCTCTTCCAGACTGGAAGGCCCAGGTTGCTCCTCGGAAGCCTCATCAGGGGTGGCGTGCATGGAAGGACGCGTGCAAGGAAGAGTCTAGAGTGACTTCCTGACATCAGCCTGGTCTTTGAGAAAGTGGAGCCTCTCATAGTACCAGAGCGTGGGGGCATAGACCTCATCTGCTCCAGCTCCAGATGCTTGGGACTTCCGGACCTTATTGCGAAATAAGGTTGTTAATTTTTATTCTTAAGCTCTCCACGGTTGCCGTGGGGAACCTTGGCTTTACAAATGCCACAAGTTTCTTCATGGCTGCGTACCTCTTTGGTTTGTTGCTGTAGTCTCGGTGTTTTGCCTGCCATAATAGGGGAATTTCCCTGTATTTATCAATGAAGAGGGGGAGAAAACTCAGATAGTTAAAGCCGTCCATAATCTCTGCAAGACACAACACCACACAAAACACTATAAATAATGTCAGGCAAAACTCTCCTAATCTTCTCCATAAAGAAGCCTCAAGGTCTAATCAGTCTAGGCTAGTTATGTACCAACGTCAAATTGTACCTTCGTTATAGCGATCGTCTCGTGTGTGAGCTTTCTCTCCCCTCATCTCACAGATCGTGGCTACGACACAGGCGTGTGACGTTTTATATACAGTGCGCATGCGTCAAACTCTGCCTGCCCCTGACTATCTTTCTCGTCTATTCCCCACCCCTTCTCTTTACGGCGCAGTGGGGAGAGCACATGGCGGGGACACAGCAGGTGCGCCCGAAATATTGCAGCAACGAGGAGGAGGGCAAGGTAAGGCCGGAGGCAGAAACGTCCCGATCCCGGAGCCTGAAATTCAAGGCCTCCAATATGTCATTTGGAGAAATGTTGGAGATGGTGGACATATTAAAGAGGAGCGACTATGATGGGAAGTATGGGCCTTACCTCAACCCCAATGTCCGCAAGGCCAAGATCATGTCTAAAGTTGTGAGGAGGCTGTACAATTATTTTGGGGTACAACGATCCAAGGAGCAACTGAGGAAACGCTGGTCAGACCTGAAACTGAGGGAGCCCGATCAGTACAGAAAGATCAAGCGAGTTCTTCAAAAAAGTAAGTAGTTGTGTTTTGTGTTGGATTTCTTGCTTGCATACTGCTCCATGTGTTTGGATTTTTACAAAGTTGTACATTAGAAAATGGCCACTTTCATGTTCGTCTGTGCATTCGATCGTACTCAACCTCGATCTTTCTGCCACTGTCATGTTCGTGTGTGTCCATTCGATCGTACTCAACCTCGATCGTTCGGCCACTTATAATACGATGTTTGGGTTTTTTTGGGGGGGGAAATGAAGTTTGTTCTCACTAGAAATGTCATCAAGAATGGAAAGCCAATTTATTCGATGTAAAGGAGAGGTCACCCAGTAGCTGATTACCCATCTGGACTCTAGAGCACTAGTGCTGGGACACCCAAACCCACTTTTTCTTATGCTTTTCTACACATGTGCTACAGTGGATACTAGAGGGGGGTCTCCATCAGACAAACTTCTACCAAAAAGCTACTAAGTTAAGCACCTTTAAAAAGTGACTACATTCATGTTGTTGTCATTTGTAACTGGCCCAACAAAAATATTGTCCCTCACTTTCAAGCAATGTTTGACATTTCCTATTTCTGCCCTCAATAGATTGTGTTGCTAAATCTTCCTTTTGTACCTTCTCATAGGGGAGCGAAAACTCGTGACGTCTGAGGAAACCACCAAACCAACACCTCCCAAAGAAGGGGAAAGACCAGAAGCGGAGGAGGAGGAGGAAGGAGAGATCATAGAAATTGGAGAACTTGTCACCACAACAGGTGAGTGTGGGAGAACACAGCTACTGGTAAGCTAATCAATGTATGCCTGCCTCATTTCCCAGACATTTTTTTTTTTTTGGGTTGTTTTTAGGTGACGTGGATGTTGTGGAAGAAGAATCGCACTTTACCACAGAGAGTGCCCACGTACTCATCGGGGAGATAATGTTCTGCAATAGAGATCTAGATGACATAAAGCAAAACATCAATGATGTTCAACAAAAATTGAAGAACATCATTGATGTTTTAGGAAAAATATGAAAACGCACCAAGTAATTAACACACATTTGTGGCTGCTTCTGAACACATTTTCAACTTAAGAACTGTGTGAAATTTGGAACATGCACACATTGTGTCCACATGTGCTAGCTCCCATCATGGTGGATGAATGACAACGTTTTTTTGGGGGTGCAACCACTTTACGAACTACTAAAGTGGTTGTGGTGAAGGGGTTGCACCCCCAAAAAACGTCCATTCATCCCCATGATGGAAAATGGCACTTTTGAAGATTCTAGGCATGTGTTTTACCATCGAATGACCATTTTCATAACCAAATTGTGTGCATGTTCTAAATTTCCAGTTTCCAGGGGTGACCCCCCATGTGATGAAGGCAAGATCAAACACACTTTGAACATATAGTCATGTCTGATCTTGTCTTCACTTTAGAAAGTTGATCTTTCTGAGTTCCTATGTTCTGTTTTGCTCCATGCCTGGTTTTACAAAATGCGGAATGTTTGTAAACAATGTTGTCAATAAACCAGATCTTGTCAGTTTTGGCAAGAAGTTTGTAAACGCACTTGTGAATGTGTTGCAAGTAAACTTTTTTAATTTTCTAAATGTGTGGCTTCCTTATTTCAAAAACAAAAAAGCATTATGTATGTCAAATGTAAAGGATTTGGGGGGCAATGGGTGTTATTTACTAAAGGCAAGTCCAGTTTGCACTGCAAGTTTCTTTTCCAGGGCACTTTTGCACTGCACTTGTAGAGCATAGTGGACTTGACTTATGTAAATGACACCCACAGTGATTTGTTGGAAAACACGTAGCACACCATTTTGGGTAATACACACATTTCTGTCATGGTGATGACAAGTATTTTGGGTGTCAGTTATGCACTAGAAACCTTCTCTAGACCAAAGATTAGGTATCAAACACACAACATGAGAAGATTCTTTTTGGGAAGAAGAGACTGTTACATCCTTTTGCCCAGAAAGTGCATTCCCACTGTCGAAGCTAAAGGTCAAAAATTTCAAGGTCAAATAAGCAATAATACGGAAATGACAAGAAATCCTAGGTTGGTTTAAAAAATGCCTCTCACACATCGTCAGGCTGAGCAATGGCCCCCCTACCCACAAAGTAGTCCATATATTGCTTGCGGACCGGGCGGGCATTTAGAGGGGGCAAGCCTGGACGTGCCGCTTGAAGGGCTGTGAGGTCAGCATTTGGAGGGCCCTCCACATCTGGGCCAACGGGCACCACGTAGTTGCTGTTGTGTCGTTTTAAAAAGTTGTGCAATATGCAACAGGCAAGAACTATGTGGTTCAGTTTGTATTCCGCCAAGTTAATAGCCGTCAAGAACAGGCGGAAGCGGCTGGCCAGGATGCCAAAGGTGTTCTCCACCACTCTTCGGGCTCTGGCCAGCCTGTAGTTGAAGACCCTCTAGTCTGGGGTGAGGGTCCTCATCGGGAAGGGCCTCATCAGATGGGAAGTCAACGCAAACGCTTCATCTGCGACAAAGACGAAGGGGAGTCCTTCAGCATTCTCCTCTGGAGGTGGCAAGCACAGACTGCCACTTTGGAGACGCCAGTAGAACTCCGTGTGCGCAATGGCACCACCATCCGAGATCCGGCCGTTCATCCCCACGTCCACATACATAAACCCGTATGTCGCCGACACCACCGCCAACATCACTACACTATTAAACCCCTTATAATTATAATAGTAGGACCCCGAGTTGGGCGGTGGGACGATGCGGACGTGTTTCCCATCAATTGCCCCTCCGCAGTTAGGAAAGTCCCAACGGCTGGCAAAGTGGGAGGCCACAGTCTGCCATTCCTGTGGCGTGGAAGGGAACTGTGGAGTGAAACAAGAAAAAATAATTAGTCACTTTGTCTAATCTGCTTGCAATGTTTATGTGCAATCAACATCTTGGAACAAGAGCATACTTTAACATTTTAGGCTGGAAAGTATTTGCACAGAAAAGTAGAGGGTCCCCTTCGCAGATGACTCACCCCACATCAATCCCCCCACTTCTGATGGGCCATTGGCAATAACTAGGGTTTTGGGGGGGGGGGGGTTGGACAGGTAACCCTCTGCACTTCATTGATTGCCAAATGGCTCAATAATGTGTGCTAGTTTGGCCTGACCCTCTGTACTTAACACTATTGGCAGCCCACAGGAAAGATAAAATAACATTTCAAACACCCCCCCCCCCCCCCCAAAAAAAAGAAAAGCACAGAGGAAATGGAATGTATGGAGCCTTGCACTACATGCTTTGCTGAATTTATCACTAAAGATGCCCACTATAAAGAGGTAGGTATATAGTGTGTATTGACCTTGGGAAAGCCAGCAGATAGAGGATTGGTACCATCTGACAGAGCAGTTGGGGGAGGGGGTTCCTAATGAGTCCCCCCCCCCCCCCCCACCAAATAAAAAAAAAAAAGGGGCTCTACATGAAGTAAAACACACAGCAAACATATTTTAGGGGGTGTTTGGGGGGAAAACAATACTATGCAGCAGACAAAATACATTGCTTAAGTGACTAGGCCATAGGTGTCTATTGGGCCAGAAGAGCATGCTGGGGAGGTAAGTGAAGGGAAAAATGCATGAAGGAGAAAAGGGGCACAGCATATTAGAGCATATTGCAATCATGGTAATTAGGGAAGGAGGTCAAAAATAGAAGACATTAGCAAACAGAGCATACATAGAATGGAATAGTAAAGGATAAATGTTACCTTAATATAGTCCTCCTGCAGGACCTCGATGATGGCAGAACAGGTCTCTGGAATAATGATTCCCAGGGCCTGGGGAGAGATACCTGAAGAGAACTTCAAATCCTGAAGGCTTCTCCCTGTCGCCAAGTACCTCAACGTAGCAACAAGCCTCTGCTCCGGAGTGATGGCTTGTCTCATGCAGGTATCCTGCCGGCTGATAAAAGGGGTCAGCAAAGCCAAAAGACGGTGAAACACGGGGTCCGTCATCCGGAGAAAGTTCCTGAAATCATCAGGATTATTCTCCCGGATCTCACGAAGCAAAGGCATGTGCGAGAACTGATCACGCTGAAGCAACCAATTCTTGGTCCACATACTCCTCGTCACTCTGTTCATGGATGGGTCTTGGGTCAAAGCAAAAAGCCTGACACCAATTCCGCGTACAGCACGAACTCGGCGACGAGTACGTACGGGAAACATCGCTCACAAACGGTCGGCTGGTCAGAACGGACAAACAGAAAGCACCGATAAACAGCAAGGCCTGAAAGAACGAAATGAATACCAGAAACAAGCAGACAATAAGCAGTGCAAATCAAAGCGTCCTATATCAAGATATAGGCCGCAATGACCAACAAATGCGAACTGACTACACGCACTAATAAACAGATACGCACGACAAGCACAAACTGAAGAGCAGTAACGATCTGAGTCAGAAAACTGAGAAGCGCGAATCGTAAGTCCCCAAACTTCGACTAACTCGCGATAAACACGGGATCAGCAGAAGGAGCCCAACGGGTGCCTGACGTGGTGCTAAACTTCCCTTTTCTAGTCTCGTGGAAGACGACTTACGTCACGACGTTCTTGCAGACCGGAAATTCCGACAACGTTGTCCGACCGTGTGTACGCAAAACCAACATCGGACAAAGTACGACGGACAGGATCCGGCCGACCTGGTCCTCGGATAATCCGCGCGTGTGTATGGGGCTTTAGGGGGGCTGCTGCACACAGAAGGCTTTGTATCTTAATGCACAGAATGCTTACATTTAAAAAAACCTTCCGACTTTACAACCACTTTAACAAACTATAAGGGAGCAAATAAGAGAATTTTTTTTTTTAGAGTTTCCACACACTTTAAAGACCACCTGTTAGGAAAATAGCTATGAGGACAAAAAGAGCTTTCACATTTTTAATGAGGAATTTAGCCATCCCCCCATCTCCTCCATGCCCAAAGCTAATACACTAAAGTGCATGTGACCATTCCCATCCACAAATATTTTGGGAGTTTTCTGTAGCACCAACAGATTTCATTGCCATGTTGTTTTTCAGTAAATGTACTGCTGCCAGAATATCTGTTTGCCTAGACAATGGTAACTTTTTCTGTAAATAGAAGGAAGTTGCTATACATCCTAATACCCAGGGACCTGGGTACAATTTGTTGTATTGAGATACCAAGTTTCCTGTAAGCTAAGTGTATATACCCTTCCAGCTTTACTCCCCTGATAGTTGG
The DNA here is from genome assembly GCA_028564925.1 of Lithobates sylvaticus. NCBI lineage: Eukaryota > Metazoa > Chordata > Amphibia > Anura > Ranidae > Lithobates > Lithobates sylvaticus. Next base: position 75,872,437 of record CM053031.1, read on the forward strand.
CTTTTGGCTCAATTCAGCACAATGTGTTGGAATTGATATGATGCTGTTTGTAGAGTTCATTGAACCCTGCCTGGAGCATATAGCTACATATTACATAGCTGAACGGGATCTTTCCTATAAATTTTTTATCACCAGAAAATGTAGGCCCCTGTCTACTACAGTTGTGCTCCTCATACAGTTCAATGAACCATACAGGCAATGTAAAAGTTTCCCAGGTTCTCTCTGTTAATTTAGCTGAAGGTGGTGGAGTGTCACAGGTGCATTATTGAATTCCAGTGAACTCGGAGAGGACCTTTTAACAAATTTGGAATAAGGCTGCATTTACACCTGAGCGTTTTAAAGGTGTGCGTTTTTACCGTGATTTTGCAACGTTTTTAACTGCGATGTTTCAGGTCACCAATGTAAAAGGCAGAAAAACGCCTATAATCTGCCCCAAAGAAGCTCATGTTCTTTTTTTGAGCTTAGGGCGTTTTTCAGGCGTTTTGCTTCAGGTGACAAAACGCTCAGATGTGAACAGGTGCCATTGAAATGAATGGGATTTTGCTTGTTGGGTGTTTTTCAGGTGTTTTTTTGGCCGTTTTAAGAGCTGAAAACGCTCAGGTGTCAATGCAGCCTTAATGAATTATCATTCTTAAAACATATCTTACTATTACAGGGGCAGCACAGTGGTGTAGTGGTTAGCACTTTCAAATCCCGACCACGACACCTTCTGCCTGGAGTTTGCATGTTCTCCCTGTGCCTGCGTGGGTTTCCTCCGGGTACTCCGGTTTCCTCCCACACTCCAAAGACATGCTGGTAGGTTAATTAGATCCTGTCGATAAAAATTGGCCAAATATATGTATGTTGTATGTGTATGTGTTTGTAAGCGTATCGGGACCCCACAGGGAAAGGACCGCACTATACCACAGATGGACACCAGTGGCAAAAGCGCCCTGAGGCGATTCAGTTCGCATAGGTAGCTCTATACAAGTCATTCATTCATTCATTCATTCATTCATTCATTCATTCATTATTACATATGTTGCTCATTGAACTTTTAGTAGTACAATCTTTTCAACTGCTTGAAACCCTATTGTACTTTTATGGCGCTCTCATGAGCGAATACCTCACACAAGTTGACAGTATTTGACATCACCGTGAGCAAAGAAGAGCTGAAGCCCAGAGATTGGCTAATACTCCAATTTTTAGCATAATATGTTGTTTAGTTAAACCTTGTCCTTCATTCAGCATCAATTGTAAGTAGCAGTGTTTGCAAAAATGTATTTTGTCATGATTTTATAGAAGGACAAGGGTGTAACTTTAACCCCCAGCTGATCATGTGGCTGGTAAGGGGCCCGGAAGCACAAAGGGCCCAGCAATGTCAGGTTACACAGTGATTAAAGAAGACAGTAAAAGCTTTGGGCATATACAGTACATTGGAAAAAAATAAATTTAATGGTTTGAAAACCTTTTATACAATTTCTGTAAATATCTTACTTTGTATCATATTGTACAACCCCAATTCCAAAAAAGTTGGGACGCTGTGTAAAATCTACTTTAAAAACAGAATGCAAAGATTTGTAAATATTATAAACCCATATTTCATTCACAATAGAAAATAAAAATGATATCAATGATTTAAACTGAGAAAATTTACCATTTTAAGAAAAAAATCAGGTCATTTTTAAATTGATGGTAGCAACACGTCTTTAAAAAAATTATTGGGGCAGGGCCATGTTTACCACCCTGTAGTATCCCCTCTTCTTTTAACAAAACTCATTGGGAACTAAGGAGACCAGTTGCTGGAGTTTTAGGAGAGGAATGGTGTCCCATTCTTTTTGGATATAGGATTCTAAATGCTTGACAGTCCTGGGTTTTCTTTGTCATATTTTTTGTTTCAAGATGTGCCAAATATTTTCAGTTGGTGAAAGGATCTGGACTACAGGCAGACCAGTTAAGCACCTACATTTTTCTGCTACAAAGCCATGCTGTTGGCATAGATGCAGTATGTGGTTTAGCATTGTCCTCCTGAAATATTCAAGGCCTTCCCTTTAGGCCCCTTTCACACTTGTGCGACTTCAAAGTTGCGCGATTTTGCCGCGATTCACGGCTGTGATTTTGCCGCGATTTCAAGGAATGCCTGTGTAAGTGGCATCAAAATCGGACCAAAGTAGTGCAGGGACTACTCTGAAGTCAGAACGACTTGAAGTCGTACTAATATGAATGGCTGTCATTGGAAAAACATTTTCAGTCCCAAATCGTGGGACAAGTCATATAAGTGTGAAAGGGGCCTTAAAAAGACGCCGTCTGGATGGGAGCAAATGCTGCTCTTAAACTTGGATATATCTTTTAGCATTGATGATGCCTTTCAGGGGTGCATGCTGCCCATTCAGTATGCAGTAATGCACCCCCAAACTATCAGATATGCAGGCTTTTGAACTGAGCACTGATAACAAACTGCAAGGTTCCTCTCCTCTTTTTAGTCCAGGGGACGTGGCACCCATGGTTGCCAAAAACAGTGTCAAATGTTGATTAGTGTGACCACAAAACAGTTTTCTACTTTGCAACAGACTATTTTAAATGAGCTTTGGCGCAGAGAATATGGTAGCGTTTCTGGATTATATTTAGATATGGCTGCTTCTTTGCATGAGAGCTTAAACTTGTATTTTTGGATAGCATGGTGACCTGTGTTCACAGCCAGTGATTTTTGGAAGTATTCCTGAGCCCATGCCCATAAAAATCATGCCTGTTTTTAATGCAGCGCTATCTGAGGGCCCCAAGATTATAGGCATCCAATATTGCGTTTTTGGCCTTGTCCCTTGCGCACATTGAATTCTCCAGATTCTTTGAATCTTTTGATATTATGTACTGTAGATAATATTTTTAAAGTCTTTGCAATTTTTCGTTGAGAAACATTATTCTGAAATTGACAATTTTTAGATTTAGCTTTTTTACAGATTGGTGAACTTCTGCCCATCTTTTCTTCTGAGACACTGACTAACATAATTAGTTGCAAAATATTCTTCCAGCTCTTCCTTGTTGAACCCAATTTTTTGGACCAGAAAACTCAGAAATATGATGGTAAACCATAAAAAATACAAAAAAAATTGGTTTAAAATGTCGTAATTACTTTAGATAGTTCATAGAGCATATATACTCACTAATGCAATGCCATAAAAAAAACTCAATTTTTTTAGGTGGCTTAGACAATGAGGAATACTTCTTTGCCCCAACCCTTCATCCAATTTCTAATCTAATCAGTGACTCCACCTAGTCCGACCAAAGCATAGCAATGTCTTTTTTTCACAAAGAAAAACCTGCATACCGATGTCTAGTCAGCCCCAACCCCCCACCATGTTTGTGAAATATCCAACGGACATTCGCTGTGCCATCAACGGATGGGTCCAATATCGACGAGCTCTGACTCTGGACCTCTCATGCAATTTGCGACGACATTGCTGCCTCATCAAGAGCAACATCAGGAGCATTTCCTGACATATATTCATATATTCAATATGGGATCCATTTCCAAAAAAAACCCACAGAAAGAGGCAAATGCAACTTTACAACGGCTCTCTCTGCTGCTGCTGCTCACTCTGATCAAAATGGCAGAAATAGTTAATAATACATGCTTTCTGAGCTTGGGGAGGGTCTATATGATGTTATCTTTACAAGCGCTTATAGACGCAAACGCGGCAAAACGCACATTTTTAAACGCAGGTTTCTGCTTTTTAAAACATGCGTTCAGCAGAGTTTACATCTGCATCTCGTATGTACTTGGTAGCAGTTCCCCCATATATAAATGCTGCTGATCATATCATAGTTGTACATGTGTTAGGTGGAAAAACATCATTCAATGATACATAATTTGTACATCTTTGCAAATCACTCTGGCAGCTGCCCAGAATTGCAGCGAAGGGGTCTCAGATGCAAAGAAGTCCTATTGTAAATGAGAGGTAGCTTGGTTTGCACAAGAGATGCACCTGGTTCTGTTGGTATGTTGCTTAATAAATATCCCTCAATGTGACGTGCAGAGATTTACAAGCTCTGGAAAGTTCTTAGGCTGTCATTGCTCAGTTATACAAATGCACAAGGTCATAATATCTTAGTTATGCTTAGACACAGTGGGTGAAGCCTTTTATATGTGGTTATTAATATTTTTTTTCAAATCTGTCTTTGTCTGCTGATGTTACTCCTTAAGCTAGCTAAAAGAAATGGCATTCTCTTCTATATCTACCTAGCATGCCAGCACTCCATATGGAAAACACATGTTGTGAGCAATTTAGAAATCATTATGATGCTCTTATCTAGCTCTTTATCCCATTACAGTAAGTCTGTAATATAACATAGTCCATATGGCAGTTTTTAAAGTATAAACTGACCAACAAGGAGTTATACACATTGTGTTTATCCTGTACATAATTTATTCACATTGCATCAGGCTGACAAAACATGGGCCATTTTTGAAAGTTGATACTCTTGCTAAATTTGACAATAAATGCTTAAAAGCATATCTAAAGATAGCTATACATGGAAGAGGCTGTCAGATGTGGTTGACCCACTTGCACTTGCCTTCCCTGCATTCCCCCTGCCACCCCCTTCGCTCCATTAATGCTGATGCAAATTACCAAGTGCTTTTGTGTATTTGGAGAGCATGTGACCCCCTCTCAAAACCAATCGCTGGGTCTAATCACTATCACATGAGAAAGAGGAGGACATGTTATCAACCCCGTATAATCTCAAATAACATTTGATACAGAGCATACTCATGGTTATGAAAACAGAGGAATAGAACAGAAGTATAAGTGACTATAAGTGGGTCTACGATGGGCAAAACTGTCACTTTGCCTTTCACCACCAGTAACTAATATGGCTACATTTCTATGCATTCTTAGTAACATTTCAATATTGGTGGTTTCCCCACTAGGCCAGCACATACCTTTTGATAACACTAGTGATCTAGTTCAGTTCCTGAAATTTCCCTTTAGTGGCATTACAAGCACCATAACAGCCAACATACTGGTCAGCAAGTGCTTCATTGTCTCTGGCATTGTCATATTTTATATACTCCCAGTCTTCCAGGGCTTAAGGCTGAGCTGGGACTGGAATAGGGCATTTGTTTCCCAAATTTTAAAAAACATGGTACCCGTGGATAAAATATCACCTTCCACCAACAGTTTGATAAATCTCATGCCATGGTAGCTGATAAGAGATCTCAGATATCCAGATATGTCTAACAGTCTGGTAGATTATATACTTGATTGTGTGAATATATGAATATTCATATACTGTATATACTCGAGTATAAGCTGAGTTTTTCAGCACATTTTTTTGTGCTGAAAATGCCCCCCTCGGCTTATACTCGATTCAAGCATTTTTCTGCTGCAGAAAATGACATTTTCCGAACCGACTTTGGGGCCCCATATCTCGGAACCACTTGGTGATAGGAACCCCAAATTTGGTGTGCAAACCCAGTGGACCCAAAGTCGGTTCGGAAAATGTCATTCTCTGCTGCAGAAAAGTGCTTGACATTTTCCAACCCGACTTTGGGGCCCCGTATCTCGAGGCCACTTAGTGCTAGGAACCCCAGCTATGGATATGTAGTCTGGAAGTATCGAAAGAACTCTGGACAGCTGCACACCGGAGGAAGATAAAATCCTATGCAGTTTATTTAAAAAAAAGGGAATCACATCAATCCAATAGTCCACAGCAAAGCAAAAAGGGGGGCACAAAAGCTCCCCTTTTTGCTTTGCTTTGCTGTGGACTATTGGATTGATGTGATTCCCGTTTTTTTGTAAAATAAACTGCATAGGATTTTATCTTCCTCCGGTGTGCTGCTGTCCAGAGTTCTTTCGATACTTCCAGTCTATTGTGTTATTAGCCAGCACCTGGGGCTCCTAAACAGGAGTAGGAGCATTCGACCTGAAGGGCTATCCTTGAGCGGTGGTTATCTCTTTCTATCCATGTGGCTATGTAGTACTAGTTCCACTGGGTTTGCACACTAAATTTGGGGTTCCTAGCACTAAGTGGCCCAGAGATACGGGGCCCCAAAGTCGGTCAACTGTGTCCACCTGCAGTAATGTCATTTTGGGACCCTTTGGGTCCAGAAACCCCCAATTCTGGCTGCAGCTAGGGGGCATCTAGGAACCCTTAACTACCGAGTTTGACCTATGGCTGCAAATGGGCACAGTGAGGCTGCAAATGGGCATTGCTGACCGTCGTTTCCACTTAAAGTAGCTGTGCATTTCTTACCGTAGGCTTATACTCGAGTCAATAAGTTTTCACAGTTTTTTGTGATAAAATTAGGTGCCTCTGCTTATATTCGGGTGGGCTTATACTCGCGTATATACAGTAATCACTCTGTAGCATGCTCTGGTACCTGGGTCAATCCTGTGGACTTCTTCACCTCTATTCCTCTCTTTCTTACTCCTCTCTTTATTTTGTTCTTCAAAATCATTATCTTATTAAACATAACCTATACTTTAAATTTTACTGCAATATCTTCAAAGGGTCTGGAATTCTACTGCAATATATCCTCTTCCAAACCCTTAGATTGCCAGTTGCTATATGCTAACTGTAAGATATTGGATTAGTACTCCTTCTATACACAAATTGCTTATCAATGAGTTTCATTATTCCTTTAATATATTTTCTCCTGTATCTAATTTGTAATCAATATACTTGTTATCAATTGTTCAATGAATATTTTTTTTTGACAAGGAATAGGGCATTTGTAGAGAAACTTCAGAATTGTCTGTTAGGAAGTGATTTTTCAATTTACAAAAACCTCTTAGGATGGGATTTTAAAGGCAACAACAATTGTTTAAAAGATTATATAAATTTATTGTACAAAAAGATAGAATTCTAACATATTATACATATTCCATATCAATAAAAAACCCGAAAACCAATGCTTGTGATTGATACATGAACAGAATGATGAAAATTCTGGAATTTTCATCATTCTGTTCATGTATCAATCACAAGCATTGGTTTTCGGGTTTTTTATTGATATGGAATATGTATAATATGTTAGAATTCTATCTTTTTGTACAATAAATTTATATAATCTTTTAAACAATTGTTGTTGCCTTTAAAATCCCATCCTAAGAGGTTTTTGTAAATTCAATATTCTTGGGGATGATGGCAACCCTAGTGTCCTTAGGCGAGAGCTCAATCTTTTTCAGGAAGTGATTTTTCTAGGAACAATACAAAGCTGAGAATGAGCCAAGAACTTTGTGTTGCTAGGTCAGGAATGGAGACAGTGGCCATCTCCAGGGACACGTTGTTCTGTGCTGGGATTTTAGTATGGTGGTATTAACAATGCACTGCCAAACTGGGAAAGGGGCATACAGCGATTTCCAGGTGGAGTTTGCTGATGAGTCAGGGATGGCGACCCAAGTACATTTTCAGGGATACGGTTTGCTGAATGGAAAAACATAACACTAAAGTAAGAGAATTTTAAACCAGTTTTTTCCATCTTCTATTCTTTTTGCCATTACACGAATAGGCATACCTCTGCTGGTAATAGTCTATGGGCAATCATATTTAATAGAGGTCTGAGCACAGACATTGAGTATGGCCTTCGCATGGGACCTTGCAGCCACTGTAATACTGGACTTGAGGAGAGACATAAAAAATTCCATTTACTTAAAAAAAAAAATATTCTGGACTTTTTGTTGGCTTCTTCGCCTTCATGGGTCCTTCTGTTCTCTTCACCTTTTCAAATGTATGTGACGGGTGAGCTGTGCATACAGGAAAACCCCTGTGTGTGCTATGACTGATGAAACGCATACTAAACTATTTCAATACACACTGCAGCTTTCTTATTGGAATAAACCGTTGCTGCAGGGAAATCCCAGGGTAATTTTTATGTAAATATACAAATCGCCAGAAGTAAACAAAATTGGTAAATCGCAATCGTATTAAAGCGGAAGTAAACCCCCCTATCGTTTTCAGCCAAGGAAGCTGCCATCTTTGCCTCTGTTTAATCTTCAACTGCCACAGTGCTGCACACGTGATCCGTTATGACACCAGCCATTGGATGGTTTGACTGTTTGGTTGAGAGCACAGCCAATGTGCAGTTAGCATTCCCGGCATGCCTTTTTTTTTTAAACTGTTAAATCGATGGGTTTACTTCCGCTTTAAGATCATTTTTGAATAAAGGCTGTCTAAATATAGTGGCTTGTGGCACGTCTTTGGTGGATTTTTGTTTCAAGGTGAAAAACTGGAGTGTCTCTTTTCGGCTGGTGTGATGTCCATATTTATGACCTGTAATATTGCAGGAGATAAGTGTCCTACTCCTAGTGACTTGACTTCGGCCTGAGTGACAAGGTCACAGCATTCATGGCTGTCAGGTGGAAGTGCTGCCTTTCACAGGGACACCGGTTCTCTTTGATTTTGCAGTGATGTTTATTACCATTTGTTTAGCCATTAACACAACAGAAATGGATCTCACTGCCATCACTAGGTAGTTCCTATTCTCACTTGGCAAGGAATTCTAGACACATGAAAAGCCCAGGAGGGATGTCAGGGAGTGTTTGAAGTGTATTCGTCTTTTCTTACTAAGTTTTGTTATGCACAGGAGCTGTGGGGGACATTAGGAAGGGACAGGCATTTTATCTAGTTTGTCCCACCAGCTGAAAGGGTGAGAAACAGTTGTCACCGGTCAATCTGCTGGTCAAGGGGAGGACACCTATCAGAAACTCCCTTAGCCAACTTGCGTATGCGATGAGAAATCGCTTATGCACATGACAATATCATGTGTAAGACAAAGTAATTTTCGTGGGGTTAAATAACTGTCCTATATTAGCTACTATCTGCAACATATCTATCCTTAACATGTTACACTGCTTTAACAAATGGTGGCATGTATTTTTAATAATAAAGTGATACTAAAGGCTTGTGTTTGTTATTTAAAAAAAAAAAAAAAAAAAAAAAAAACGTTATACTTACCTGCTCTGTGTAGTGGTTTTGCACAGAGGCTGTCTAAATATGCGCGACTCGTGCATGCGCAGTAGGGAACCGGGAAGTGAAGCCGCGCGCCTCACTTCCTGATTCCCTCACCGAGAATGGCGCCGGCAGCAGCCGAGAGCCGAGCGATTGATCGGCCTCTGCTGCCGACATCGCTTGAACCTGTGACAGGTAAGTGTCCATTTATTAAAAGTCAGCAGCTGCAGTATTTGACAAAAAAACTGTAAGCTAATTGGTTTCTTTGCAAAATGCACCAGATTTTGCACTCTCCAGTTTTAGTACTTCACCATCACAGGCTAACATAGAGGGGTATTTAGAGGTAGACAAAAAGAAAGCCAAACGCCCTTAAAAGCAGTGTTTTTTACACCCAGTGTACATGTGGCCCTAAAATATAGTTCAGGGTTGGGTGAGATTTTACAACAAGCTGAAAAACCTTCATGAAACCAACCCAATTATTGCAAGTTACTTTTAAAATTTGGAGTCTTGCTTGTTGCTACTAAAGCTGTTCAAATTTAGATCAGATTATCAGTGGGTGGCCGCGAGCCAGAAAATTGTCAACCGAACAATGCCTGCATCCAAGATCATACCCAAAGATGCCACCGCTCTTTGGGTATTTTGACAGCTGGCGGACCAGCTGTCAAAATACAATAGCCGCAGCGGGAGATTCAGTCATCTATGTTGAGTAGCATGAATGAAGGATTCTGTTTGATTTGCTCTGTTCAGCCTGCAGGTTGAATTGGAAAAATCTATGTGTATGGTCAACTCTAGTCATTTATGCAAGTAATGGGGTGTTGATGGACAATGTGATAGTCTCTTGCTCTGCCGCAAAACTGGCTTTTTAGAGGATGAGGTGGCACACCTTCAGACACCATCAGTTGATTTTTTTGGTGGAAAACATTGTCCAGTATGCTTTACTTTTCTCCAATGATAATCCGGGGCCATAGGTGTCTCTAGCAGGCCTTTAGCTTCCTTTTCCATAGTCCTAATTGCAAACGGTAGCCTGACACAACCTTTTGTATTTAGGGGCTTGCTGAAGATGGAGATTCCCTAGAAGAGTCAGAGTTGTTTCTCCATGCCTGACTACCCACTATTGTCTATGGCTGTTCTACAGTATCAAACATTTTATACGCTTAGTATGCTCAGGGGGGGGGGGGGGGGGGTGAATACAGTGACTATATCTTCCATGGGTGGTAATTAAACAAATGTATGAAATCATAGGCAGACAGGTCATGGTAAAGACCCCTCTACTAAACCATTGTGAATTACAGTAGAACTTTCACTTCTAACATAAATTCAGTGAGGCTTATTTTTTTAATTCAGGATAGTGGCCAGATCCATGTAAATCACTTTCTCTTCCCTTTGCCCAACTGTTATTGAACTGTTATTTTTGCAGCACTCATACGGCCTAATAATACAGAGCCAGTTATTATTTCTAACTGCCTAGCATGTTGTGATAATTGTGCATATGTGTGTGTGTGTGTATATATGTATGTATGTATGTATGTATGTATGTATGTATGTATGTATATATATATATATATATATATATATATATATATATATATATGTGTGTGTGTATATATATATATATATATATATATATATATATATATATATATATATATATGTGTGTGTGTGTATATGTATATATATATATATATATATATATATATATATATATATATATATATATATATATATGTATGTATAATGTGTATATATATATATGTATATATAATATAAATAAATAAATTAGGGTGGCTTGAAGTGCAGGCTCAGTCTGATTGCCCACAGGCCTCTTTGCCAACCAGTCCACCCCTAACAAGAAAAGACATCTCAGGTAGCCATTTGTGTTTAGGCCTATGGAGCAGGACAGGCAAGCTGCAGACAACGGTGGCACCAGTTTGGTGATCAAATCAAGATATTCCACCTTTCCAATCACGGTTTCCCTAGATAAGCCTATACAGGTAGCTAATAGACATTAGCTTATACAGGTAGCTTATAGTCATCTATGTCTATAGGAACCTTATGGGGGCAAAGGGTAATAAATATAATACCTTTGCGCATAAACACTGCAGAAAGAACGTTATCATGTAACTTTTCCATACACACACAAAAAAAAAAAAACTATCCTAGACCTAAGATCGTCTGGACAATTCTAAACCTTTCCATTCCAGCATTGTTTGCCAAATTAATCCGTGGCAAGCCCTTAGCCGTGAAAGGAGTTAATCTGATCGGAAACATTTGCAGAAGTTATGTTACGTGTTTTAGCCTCATTAATAGAAGTCACAGATGGTTTTTGCCTCGAACATTGCACTGATCTGTTTCTTGTCTATTCCTGTAGACCCACTGAGCTGGATGCTCTGGTATTCGGACATCTGTTCACAATCCTCACCACTCAGCTGACTAACGATGAACTCCATGAAAAAGTCAAGAATTACAGCAACCTGATTGCTTTCTGCCGAAGAATTGAGCAAAACTATTTTGAAGACCATGACCGGGACAGTTCCACTGGCTCTTCCATGAGATTATCCAAAGGTCCAGCACTGCCTTAGAGTTTCTGTTATGTTTTTTTTTTTTGAGGGGGGCACGTTATGGGTATTAGAATAAAAATGTTTTGTAAAGTTTACTATGTGCATACAGAGACTGGCCCTTCACATGGCACACAAAGCACCCTTAGAACCAGACTGTATCTGCATCATAATAAATTTAAGACAACTGAATGAAGAGTACACTTCCTTCTTTTTGATCTTACCCCAAGACCTATACAGATGTAGCAAACAGTGGCTTTAATTCCTGACAGCAGAAGAACAAAGACCATCTCATTTGCATTACACTCCAGGGATCACAGTCCCCAAATGCTAGTTACATGATGCAGTAGGGCTAGTTAAACTACTGTTTTCGGGGGTTTAACAAGGATGGATTTAGAAAATCTGTGTGTTTACAAGGTGATTATCCCCTGTAACAGATTAGCATTCCAAAGATGAGAGTGTAAAGTTAATCCAGTTAAGTAACCAACTTCTCTTTTTTCCCTGTTGAGTTTTGCTTAAAAAAAGTATATTATTATTGCTTACACTACTTCCTTTGAAACAAAGCCATTTGGTGTCTATTTCTTTACATCTTTTGGAGAGGTTTGCATCAGGTCAGCTTTGTCCAGAAGCCTCCTCCCTTTAATCTGAATGCGCTCACACATTAGGTAACCATCATCCAAACATGCCCGTTTCATGAGAATCAGAAGTGACTGGATTTTCTAATTCAGCATATACTGCCAAAAGATGGAATGTATGTGTGTGTCATGGGAGGTCTATCTGTTGGGTTAAGGTATATGTCTGGGCCAAATAAAAAAAATATATTTTGTGCATCCGTGCTTTGCATAGTACAGTAAGGAGATCTATAGAGAAAAGGTTACCAAAGGATTTTTAAAGTGCTGGACAATCGCGCATTATATAAATAAAAATACCAATTTTTATTTGAATATACAATAAAACTTTAAAAAGATGAAGTTTAAAAATCCACCAAGAAACATTCAATACGGTTCACATATGTAGTGACTTCCACTCTACATGTTTCGCCAATCACTGGCTTCTTCAGGAGATTTATGAATACTAAATATTGCACCACTGAAATAAAAAATGGAAACAAATCAGATATATCAAAATGTAGGATACAAACAAATATAAGGAGATCTGTTGAAATTTTGAAAGGACAATGTCACGTGAAAGATTGCACAAACTTAATGATATATGTTAATCAGTGGACCCTGAATATGTAGTGACGATGCAGAGGTATTGTCATTCAGGGCTAAAGCACAGTCCATTTATCGGGAGACTATAACAGTAAGTTGTTAATGTATGTAGAAACTTACATAGTGCTTAAAAAAAAAAAATGAAGGGCATGTTCAAAAGGCAGCATTAAACATTACAAAGTGTGGGAAACAAAGAAAATATGATATTCGTGTATTGGAAGTAACACAATTATTGCTAAAATTTTTATATTTTTGTTTTGAAATGAAATGAAACTACACTGCTACTCGATAGTAGCTGGTGTGCCACTATCCCAAAATTATCATTTTTTTTAATTTAAAGTATATCTAAAGTTAAAACCAAAAATTGTATATATTGTAGCTTATCTGTCCTAAGATGTGATGGCTGCAGTAGTTTTAATTTTTAAGGCTAAACACATTTTCATCAAGTACAGAACTGCAGTGCCCTTTTCTCTCAACAGAAAACAAACATCCTAATTTTTTTAGTTTAATCTCATCAACCCACCGTGTAATAGAGATGAACAAAAGCAAGACTTGTTTGAAGTTCAGCCTGTGTGACATACATGGGCTCTCTCTGTAGATGCAGTGGAGAAGTGAGTGTAGCTACACAGGGACAGAGGGAGTGTGTTATTCACAGGACTCACTTGTTTAAAAGTATCAGTCAGCAGAAGGGTACAAAATAATTTCAAAGGCATTAGATATACAATGGAACACAGTGAAGACAGTCATCAAGTGGAGAAAATATGGCACAACAGTGACATTACCAAGAACTGGACATCCCTCCAAAATTGATGAAAAGACGAGAAAAAAACAATCGCCCGTATCCTTCATATGTCTGGGCTATGGGGTAGAGTGGCAAGAGGGAAGAGCCTTTTCTTTGCAAAGAAAAACATCCAAGCCTGGCTAAATTTTGCGAGAACACATCTGAAGTCTCCCAAAAGCATGTGGGAAAATGTGTTATGTCAGATGAAACCAAGGCTGAACTTTTTAGCCATAATTCCAAAAGATTTGTTTGGCGCAAAAGCAACACTGCACATCACCAAAAGAACAACATACCCACAGTGAAGCATGGTGGTGGCAGCATCATGCTTTGGGGCTGTTTTTCTTCAGCTGGAACACGGGCCTTAGTAAAGGTAGAGAGAATTATGAACAGTTCCAAACACCAGTCAATATTGGCACAAATCCTTCAGGCTTCTGCTAGAAAGCTGAACATTAAGAGGAACTTAATCTTTCAGCATGACAATGACTCAAAGCATACATCCAAATCAACAAAGGAATGACTTCACCAGAAGAAGAAGAAAGTTTTGTAATGGCCCAGCCAGAGCCCAGACCTGAATCCAATTGAAAATCTGTGGAGTGATCTGAAGAGGGCTGTGTACAGGAGATCTGACAGATTTGGAGTGTTTGTGCAAAGAAGAGTGGGCAAATATTGCCAAGTCAAGATGTGCCATGCTGATAGACTCATACCCAAAAGGACTGAGTGCTGTAATAAAATCAATAGGTGCTTTAACAAAGTATTAGTTTAAGGGTGTGCACACTTATGCAACCCTATTATTTTATTTTTACTTCCCTCCACCTAAAAGATTTCAGTTTGTTGCTCAACTGAGTTTTACAGTTTATAGGTCACAATAAATGGGGAAAAAGTTCTGAAATTATTTCTTTGTCTCATGTACATCACAGAAACCTGACACTTTAACAGGGGTGTGTAGACTTTTTATATCCACTGTAGCTGTAGTGCACCAGTCAACCCCCTGCTGCTTTTCTTTATTTGATCTTGGAACCTGTTTTGCTAACCTGTTTGTAATGCTTGAGAGCCATTCCCAAACATGCCCACTGTAGACTCCTTCCTGTCTCTGGCATTCAGATAGCCATATGTATCAAAATGTCAGTAACAGACATTTCTCACTGCTATTAATCGCCTTGAAAGTCTGAATATAATTGCTGATAAATTAAGCAGAGATTTGCAGCATAGGGTTGTTATCATTAATATTATTATTATATAAGATTTATATTACCCAACAGTTTGCGCAGTACTTTACACAATAAAGGGGGGCAGTACAGTTACAATACAATTCATGACAAGATCGTTAGAAGGGTCCTGCTCATGAGAGCTTACAATATACTAAATCCACCTCCTTTCGAGTAAGGGAAGCTCTCTGGAGTCTGGCTGCGGTAGAATACATAGGACACATAGAAGATAAATCCAGTGGACTTTCTGTACAGTTGATAGCATTACCAGTTCACTGATTGGTTTTATTTGTCTGGAATTGTACTTTAAAAGAAAACTGCCAAAGAGAAGTACAGGTGTTGCTACCTGTTTCTGAAAATGCTAGTTGCACGGTTATGCTGACCATCCATCATTGAAGATAAGGAATTTGGATTTCATTTGCTGCATTGCCTGAATTTTCAGGAGGTCAGCAAAGTCAATCCTTTCTCTCTCTCTCATAGACAGGCTCATAGAGCTGTACTCCAATACCAACCAACAGCTATCCTTTCAAAACCACTCCTTTAAACTTTAAAAACTGTAAAACGAGCCCGTGAAGTAATTTTCCTGCAGAAACAGGTACTCCAGGCTTCTTTTAGATTGCCTGGTCATATAATCAGTAACATGATACTAGACATGTGTGGTTGATTCACTAAGTGCAAATTCTGGTGCAGCTCTGCATGGTAGCCAATCAGCTTCTAACTTCAGCTTGTTCAATAAAGCTTTGACAAAAAAAAAAAAAAAAATGGAAGCTGATTGGTTTCTATGCAGAGCCGCACCAGATTATACCCTCCAGTTTTAGTAAATCAACCCCATGGGGTCTCCCAAAGCCAAACCACTGGTTTATAATCCTTTAAGCCACTTGGGCCATTTGATCAATATGACAGCATTGGCCATGTGATTAGCTGCCATAGAGTGTCCAGAGCAGAATTTTTTGAATATATGGGGGTTACTATGTTAGTGTAGATCTGCTGTTAAAGGGCAGGACTTAGCAAATTATGATGGTTTCATGGATTGGACTAACTGTGGATGGTGGAGTTAAAATTTGTATCAATATGAGATTTTTGAATGCTAGGAAGTATGCCTTAGGGTACTTTCACACTGGGGTATTGATCGCGCTGGCGGTAAAGCGGCGCTATATTTAGCGGCACTTTACCATCGTTTTAGCGGTGCTATTCGTCCGCTAGCGGGACAGTTTTAACCCCCGCTAGTGGCCGAAAAAGGGTTAAAACTGCCCGCAAAGCAACCCTTTGCAGGCGGGTTTGCAGCGCTGCCCCATTGTTTTCTATGGGAAGGGGCGCTTTAGGAGCGGTAAATACACCACTCCTACATCACTCCAAAGATGCGACTTGCAGGACTTTTTTGACCATCCTGCAAGCGCACCGCTCCAGTGTGAAAGCCCTGAGGGCTTTCACATTGGAGTGCATTGAGCGGCTCTTTCAGGGCGCTTTGCAGGCGCTATTTTTAGCACTTTAGTGCCTGCAAGCGCCTCACTGTGAAAGGCGCCTTGGACATATAGCAGTGCTGACTCAACTTGTAAATTGTTCACACAAAAGATTGTTCCTCATTCAGAAATGTTTTACTGTACCAAAAATACTCTGCAACACACACATGCAGTGGTGTCGGATAATATGAAATTGATGCTGATGAAGATAATATACATGCATGTTGTGTGCATACGAGTATCATAAGATTACGAAAAAAACAGATGTGCAAGAAAATGGTTTGTCTAAAAGAAACTAGGAATAGATTCCATCTCAACTTAATCCTTCTATTGATTTGTTTGTAGAATGAAATGGTGAAATTAAGAATTGATGGTTGCCATTTTGTTTTGCTTGCTATTCTATCTATATGGCTGGTATTTGTGGTATAACAAGGATAACCCAAACACCTTATGTAAACAAATATCTTGACATGTTTAACCTAAATTTTAGGTACATTGGTAAATGTTTCCTGGATAGAGATTACACCAAAAATATGACCGTATACCAGCAGATATAACTCCACTATACTTGTTCTTTTTTTTTTTGTGGAGAGAAGGAAAGGACTGGCAATTGCACAGAAGTGAGAAGCGTTTGACTGGCAGAGATTGTCCAACAAAGAAAGTAATGGGCACTTCCAGGCCCTTTAAATCAGAGGTAAACCCATCGATTTAACAGTTTCAAGTTAGCAAGTTTCGGGAATGTAACTGTCACATGTTGTGCTCTCAGCTAAACTCAAACCATCCAATGGCTGATGTCATACTTGATCACATGTGCAGCATCATTGCAGGTGAAGATTAAACGGAGGCCAAGTTTGCAGCTTCCTTGGCTGAAAATGATAGGAGGGTTTACTTCCATTTTAAATGTTTATAATTGCACTCTTTCTAGTAACCTTTTAATGAGTCCAATTATTACAAATTAAGCTTCTATCTCTTACATCTTTTGCTTTTATCCAGCAACAATCACGATATTGGCTGCTATATATAGATCCAGTGGATAGCACAATCAGTCTATGTCTAATAAATG
Organism: Lithobates sylvaticus; assembly: GCA_028564925.1. Lineage (NCBI taxonomy): Eukaryota > Metazoa > Chordata > Amphibia > Anura > Ranidae > Lithobates > Lithobates sylvaticus. The sequence goes on from CM053031.1 coordinate 75,889,643, forward strand.
GTGTATGTTTTTCTCATTCAATGTTTTTATTAAGGTTTTTCATGAGAAGTACATATCAATCAGTAGGCTTATACATGGGAAAAATATGAATAATAAAAATTAATATAGATGTCACTGTATGATTAACAAGACTCATATCCGAAAACAAGACTTATAATATAGTAGATCCACTTAAAAAGCCAGAATTGGAACTCTTAATGGTGTATGTTTTTAACAGTTTTTACCGGTGACAATGAAAATATAATAATTCACACCTTTACTACATCACATGGAGATTCCATACCATACACGGGATAGCAAAGGCCTTTTCCAGGACTTATTGTTTCTATGCAGATTTTAGTTTGGCAAGCCATACTCTCCACATTACTTGCTACCTTAGGCAGAGTAGATATTGATTAACATTCCTTCTTCCTCAGAGTAAGCAGAGGTCAGTTCCTTGAAGCATATCAGTGTCTTGCAGGTCACAAGTAGCTTACCTTTTGACCTAGGAGGTTACTACTTTATAAGCAAACACCATTGTTGGTTATTCTTATCTTATGCCTGTTCCTGAAAAATAAAGAGGTGCTAGATCAATGGGCTGATTAAACACTCTGCGTAGACATGAAATCTTTTTATCTGTTAATAGAACTGTGTTGAGCACTAAATCAACACTCTTTTAAAGATAAATATAAAAACTGAAATGGTTTAGATAAGGTAAGTAGCTTCTGAACCACCTGAAAACCACATCCATCAAAAAGTCAAATCTGCTATAGATCCACCTGTTTGCCAGAAAAATAACTGGATCCGCTGGATTAGGATAGTACTTCATGGGCAACTTTCAGTAGTCTGTTCACACCCTTAAAATCACTGGAGATTAATCTTCTGTAGTAATGATTGATCACTAATCAGATATAAAAAATGGGGCACTTTAGAGTAAGCTATACCTGTAGCATGTAGTAGCAATGAATCATACTTGATTTCCCAAGTGTCCAATTGATTGTTATATAGTTATCAACTTCAACCACCTGACCTGCAGCACACCCAGCGCTGTCTATGGGTATCGGTATCTGAACTTCTGTATATCTAAATCTCTGTATGGGTGGCTGAACTGCAGCATATCCAGTTTTCTGTGTATATTAACAGACCTTCCCATTGCTTATTAAAATAATTTCTCAAAAATGGAAGTGCCACAAAACTGCCAAATGGAGAATCCAAAAAATAGCCAATGCGTTTTGAGTTCCAAAGTTGCCCCTTGAAAACAGGTTGTCAAATCAGTTGATGACAATGCCTATGCTTATAATCACTCTGAAAGAAATAGCAATAAATATCCAGTTCGCTTCTAGTCTATTAATAATGTTTTCAAGCCCTGATGAAGGAGGCTTCTTTGTACCCCTGAAACACGATTGATATTTTATTGCAATAAAAATTTATATCTGCACCTCGTAGCAATGGTGTGCTGCTTTCATTTCCATTTTTGTTGCCTTATGCAGGCCATACATGGTCGAATTTTGAACAAATTTTCTTTTCAAAATCAGAAAGTTTTTATTTTTTTGTGATCCGATGGTACCACCATTGATTTTCGAAATTTGGCCGACCAAGCCTTCAATTTCACCTCATGTTGCTACAGAAAAGAATTTTCTTGGCCAGGAATCTTCTTTTCTCTCCGTAAATTTTCTTATTATATTTCTTGCACGATTATCCCATCATTGATTAGAAAATCGGTCGTTTTTCAAAAAATTTCCAACATGTCCGATTCCTCAAATTTGATTTCTGAACGAAAATCGGCTGTTGCTGCAGCCCACTAATGGTGCAAAATTCATCCGAAAATTCTTAGATACGATTTTCGAAAGAAAATTCTTTCGAAATTCGAACCGTGTATGGCCGGCATTACACTACAATCCAATAAAATCATGGAGATCCTCTGGGGTGTAGAAGCCACCTGTCTAGGAACCAGTTTATATAGATCAACATCAATAGCAATACCAATAAGAAACTCTTACAGGTCCAGTACTATTTTTCCACTTTCCTTATCCATTTGAGACATGCACAGAATACTGGATGTGCATGTTGGGCGACCAGAAGCAATTTTCACCTGTTTGATTTAGGCCAACTGAAATTTGTTAATAAATTCCAGTGTAAAACCCATGACAGCCATGTTTAAACATATGTATATCTAATCTGGAAAGTTTATCAAAGTGCACTTAGGTGTCATGTTGGGAAAGGACAATGTGTTCTTGCAGACAGTTAAAACTCGGCTACGTGGAGAACAGATTACCACCAAGATACAAATGGTGAGCTGGGATGAGCTTAATGAGGCCTCTTAGGATCAGCTGGATGGCTGAAAGACGCTTCATTTCCCGTGGATTTCTTTCCTTAAAAGCAGCACATGTCTCCCCCGGCTCTCACAATTATCACACACTTTTTCTGCAGGTTTCTAAGTTTTCTACATTAGTCAGGTTGAGAAATTTGCAGTATTAATCATGACTGAAGTTGTTATTTATCACATGCTGAGTGAAAAATAATATTTTGGTGCTGGCAGGGCAGCAGGCCAGAGGTACGAAATGAAGCAAAGCATCTAATCACTACTTAGAACCTTTTATCTGATTAATAGATTGCTATACAATTCTATTCATAGTGTTTCCTCAAAAAGTTTATAAGGACATGATTTGTTGGTTTGTGGCCTTCTAGGTTTCAAGGAACTAGAAGTCCCATCTTGCCTTGACTACCTCCTCAATTAAGCTGTAATGTTAGTTTGATTTTCTTGTTCAGTCATGTTTCTTAAAAGAAAGTTTTCAGAAATGCAGAAGTTGCATGACTCAGCCCCCGTACACACGGTCGGAAATTCTGACCACAAAATCCGTCAGATTTTTTCCGACACTGGTGTTGCATACACACGGTCGGACAAAGTTGTCGGAAAATCTGATCATTCTGAACGTGGTGATGTTTGTTGCGTACGACAAAACTACATAGAGGCTAGTAGCCAATAGCTTTGGTCTAGTGAATTTGATCTGAGCATGCGTGGCACTTTGTCCGTCGGAATTCTCGACACACGATCGGAAAAAGTCAGATCGGATTTTGTTGTTGGAAAATTTGGATCCAGCTCTCAAACTTTTTCCGATGGAAAAAGTCCGATGGAGCCCACACACGGGCGGATTTTCCGACAACATGGTCCGATTTCCGTCGGAATTTCCGACCGTGTGTATGGGGCATAAGCCCCCATTTAGACTACAGCAATTTGTTGTGCATTTCCCAAAGCGTGACAACTCTCAACTCAAAGATGTCCGCTCACACCTGATCATCGCACTGCTGCTTGTCATATTAAAAATAATGTGAGCTTTTTTAGGCAGAATCGTGTGCTTTGGCCCCATGAACTTCAATGTGATTACTTAAAAAGCACGTGACACAAGCATTTCTTTGCATCTATGAACTGGTCTTCTACTAGCAATCTCAGGCCTGTGAACAAAATTGAGAATTCAGGAGTGTCCATGCTGGATGTGGAGACTTTCTTCCATCTGGTAAGGGCCCAAAAAACCCACCTCTTTGACTCTAGTGATGCCCATTACAAGAATCATGGCAATCTACAGAGGGCCTGGGAAGATATTGGCATTGAAGATATGTCTCGAGCTCTAATAGCACAGAACAACACAACACCTCCAAAAAAAACAGAGACAAGGAGGACAGCATATGATATCACAGATGATACTGCTTTGCCGAAAAAAGAATGCTTTAAAGTCGCCTGAAAATGCTCACGCTCGTCTGAATGAAGGGAAAAACTTATTTGAGAGAAGACATGTACAATGAGAAGTATTACCGTATATACTCAAGTATAAGCCGGGTTTTTCAGCACATCTTTTTGTGCTGAAAATGCCCCCCTCGGCTTATACTCGAGTCAAGCACTTTTCGGCAGCAGAGAATGACCTTTTCCGACCTGAATTTGGGGCCCCGTATCTCGGGGCTACTTGGTGCTAGGAACCCCAAATTTGGTGTGCAAACTCAGTGTAACTAGCACTACAATATATCCAATGTCCAGATGGGGTTCCTAGCACCAAGTGGCCCCGAGATACGGGGCCCCAAAGTCGGGTCGGAAAATGTAATTCTCGGCTGCAGAAAAGTGCTTGACATTTTCCACACACCAAATTTGGGGTTCCTAGCGCCAAGTGGCCCCGAGATACGGGGCCCCAAAATCGGTCAACTGTGTCCATCTGCAGCAATGTCATTTCGGGACCCTTTGGGTCCAGAGACCCCAAATTTTGGCTGCAGCTAGGGGGCATTTAGGAACCCTTAACTACCAAGTTTGAAGTTCGGGGGACCTATGGCTGCAAATGGGCACAGTGATGCTGCAAATAGGCACAGTGAGGCTGCAAATGGGCATTGTTGACCCTCTTTTCCACTTACAGTAGGTGCGCATTTCTCACCCTAGGCTTATACTCGAGTCAATACGTTTTCCCATTTTTTTGTGGTAAAATTAGGTGCCTCGGCTTATATTCGGGTCGGCTTATACTCGAGTATATACGGTAAGACGTGTTACAGCAACTTAATATCACAAAGAAAGGGTAAAGTGTGTGTGTGGGGAGGGGGGAGGGAGGAAAGTAGCAGAGGGAAATGGGTGAGGAGGGGAAAGAGTGGCCATGGGTCAGCCCAGTTCTTTGAATAAGGAGTATGGTGTCAAGAAGGTGCCTGTCAAAGTCTGCAGGCAAGAAATATGTGACCAAGGTGCCCACATTTTTTTAAATTGGGCATAGAGCCCTGCAGCTTTAGCTCAACCTTTTCATTAATAAGGGTCCAATGCAGTCTGGTTTTCATCACATAATACGTGAATATTTCCAGACAATTTTATTTTAAAGAAGAGCTCCATTCAGGTTGAAGTAAACCAAGTTACATTTCCTTTGTGTTTTTATATTGTAAGATACAGCAATAAATATACTATAAAACACTGCGTGCAAATTCCACTTGTGCTAACAACACACGGGAGGCTTTTATATGGTTACATTTTTGCCCGGCTAGAAACATTGTGGATAATTGATTTTTGGATCAAATAATGCATCCAAAACAAAGACAAGATCCAAGTATTTATATTTTATTTCTTATATATTTACTTGTACATTGCATATTTTTATTATTGAATTTGTATTTTTTTTTAATTAAAAAATGTATATCGATGGGTAGTCAATAATAGCTAAACTATATGCAGAAAAATTCCAGTAACTACGTCCTTCCTTGCAACATATATAAACTTGCTGGGCCACATTCAAGCCATCAACTCAATTCAGGTTATAGAAAATATCCACAAGTAGTTGTATCTATTGAATTAAATGGGCCATGTGCATATAATGGTTTAAGGAGATTGCTGGATGTTTTTTTTGTGTTCCTTTTGTGCGTCTGTAAGACTTAAAGTGGAACGAAACCCTTCTATCCTTTACAGACGAGTAAGCTGCTGTCTGTCATTTACAGATATACCATTAAAAGTATTTTAAAGTACTTTTTACCAAACCAAAAAGGGGGAATTTGGTGAAGTTCATTCTCAGGCCTCGTTTCCATAGACACACAGAGTGCAGTTTGGCCCTGCCCTCCACTCACTCCTCACTGGCTGTGATTGATAGCTGCATGAGCCAATTGCTCTCATTGCTGTCTCTGAGCCTATGAGGAGGGAGAGAGCCGACAGAGCCACTGCTCCCATGCACATCGCTGAATTTAGCTCAGGCTCATTTAAGTATAAGAGGCTGCTGGGGAGGGGGTGCTCAAGTGTTTGTAAAGCCATTTTTTTTTTAAATAACAAACATGTGATGCTTACCTGCTCTGTCCTCCTCTTCTTGGATCCCCTGCCAGTGCTCTGGGTCCCTCCCCCCTGCCGAGTGCTCCTATAGCAATCCGATTTGCTCCCAAGCTCCACTATGTGTCCATAAGACACAGAGACTGCAGCTCAGCCTTGCCCCCTGCTCCCGGCTCACTTGCTCTGATTGACAGCAGCAGGAGCCAATGGCTCCTGCTGTTGCATCTCAGCCAGTGAGGAGGGAGAGACCCAGAGAGCCTTGGCTCTTGTGCACCGGGCTTAGGTAAGTATTAGGGGGGCTGAGGGGGAAGTTGTACACTGAATGTTTTTTACCTTTATGCAGAGAATGCATGAAGGTAAAAAAAAACCTTCAGCCCTTAGAACCACTTTAAAGGGGGAGGTTTGGGGACAGTAAAAGCAGTTCAACCATGTGTTTTTACAGCCCCCCAATTGCAAGTGTAAGCAAATATGCATATTAGGACTTCTGACTTTCTTAACTGCAGAAATCCTTTAAAAATGAAAACTCTGGTTCTGAATTGCTGATACTCTCAATGCACTCTGATCCTTGGATCCTTGAAATAGTAGATTGATTTGCTGAGGTGGATATACTTAGGTGCTAATAAATATATAATATAATATATTTAACAAAAATGTTCAGGTGGTATCTCAGTGGGGTGTCTAGATGACAGGTAGGCTGCTTTATAAACCTAGGGATCGGAACAGTTGCCTTGGACTGTAATGCCCCATAGACACGGTCGGATATTCTATGGAAAAAGTCAGATTGGATTATGTTGTCGGAAAATCCGATCATGTGTGGGCTCGAGTGGGCTTTTTCCATCTGAAAATTTGATAGCAGGATCTAAAATTTTCTGACAACAAAATCCGATCAGACTTTTTCCAATTGGGTGCAGAGAATTCCGACGCACAAAGTGCCATGCGTGCTCAGAAGACATTCGGAGATTAAAGCTATTGGCTACTGGCCTCTACGTAGTCCCGTCGTACGTGTTGTACGTGTTGTACGTCACCTCATTCGGAACGATCAGATTTTCCAAAAACTTTGTCCGACCGTGTGTATGCAACACAAGTTTCGGCCAAAATCCGTGGAAAAAATCTGACGGATTTTGAGGTCGGAATGTCTGACCGTGTGTACGGGGCATAAATGTAATATTTGAGTGTGAAGTTGGAAGCGCCACACCAAGGGTTGGACAAGTAGGTTTTATTCCAAACATATAACAGGTGCTAAAGCTAACACGCTTCAGGGACCGCATGATTGTCCCCTTCATTAGGGCTTAAGATATACTGTATCTGTTGTCAAAGACTTAAAGTGACAATTTAACCTCTGTGTTGTGGGCACTCAGTTATGTTCAACATCTGATGAATAACAAACAATGTGATGTTTACTATACACTTTGCTCTGCATATTCCTAAATCACGGGGTTGCACATTGGAAAGTATTTGTAAAAAAAAATCTCTTACCCTTTGTCATGAAAGTTCTGGTATTTTTATTGATTTTTCTATTAGAATATATCACATACTCCAATGTATTTGCACTAAGGCACACGTTTAGTCCGGACACATATCTAAACACAGATTTAATATATATCTGTGAGGTTATTTGTAATCTTGTTAGGCTAGTGATTCACACACTCCTGCTGCTCCAAATTGCCCAATAGGTGAGCTCCGTTTTTCCACTTCAGATAAGCAATACAGTTTGGTCTGACCTGCCCCAACACTTCTGATAGGATAAGGATGGGGTAACACCACACAGACAATCTGATCCATCCTGTCAGCAAGCTCCTAGTGTTGGATATACAAGACCGTGCCATGTGGTAGAGTCTAATTGGCCTAATTGCTGCCACTCAGGCTTCCAGTGTCTTGCTGTGTTAGGGAATCAAGAAAGAAAACATGAAAGACAGAATCCAACTGGCTGCAATAAAGTGGCATTATTATTTATAAATTTGTAAGGGTATTAATAACTGCCTTGGACATTAGCTTTAAAGTGGTTGTAAACCCAATGTGAAAAAAAAAATAACACCTGCAAGACAAAGGCATAATGAGCTAGTATGCATAGCATACTAGCTCTTTGTGTAATATTCACCCGAGATCGAAGCCCTCTCTGCGGTGCCCATACACAGCACTGGCTGGTGACATCACTCCCAGGGGTTACTTCTGGGTATCGCGGCTCTGGCGCTGTGATTGGCTGGAGCTGCGATGATGTCACTCCCGTGCATGCACGTGGGAGCCGCTGGTAACGGTACAGTCTAACTGAAGCAACGGCACGTACGTGCCATTGCTTCAGTTTGCTTCAGTGCACATGTGCCGATGATGTCGGCACATGGAAATTCAGGGGATATCTCCTAAACCGTGCAGGTTTAGGAGATATTCTGGGTAGCTACAGGTAAGCCTTATTATAGGCTTACCTGTAGCAAAAAAACAACTTTAAGTCCATCTGAACACGTTGTAACAGTGTGAGGCCCTGCCACAGTGTGAGTTTAGGAAATGGATATAGAAATGACAAAGTATTCTCTAAGTTGCAGTTTGAGAAGCTCCAGAGTATTTGTTATGAACAGGGAAAGTCATGTTTCAAGTGTTCTCTGGGTTTTGTAATCCTGGATCGGGGCCTAGAGTTTGATGGTTCCAAAGTGTCTTGGGGACAAAGTCTTCAATCCTGTGTCCAGGTTTTGCTGGAGGCCTGCAGCCTGTATGAGTACACAGGTGTGCAGGGTCATTATAAACCAAGACAATGGGCTCCCATTTTGGAGACAGGACCCTGTCAGGAGAGCAGTGTGTTCCTGTCAGACTGTACCCCATGGTGGGGAGATTTCTTGCCACAGGACTGGGAAAGTTGGGACAGCTGTGCAAGTCTAGGAGACGAGAAAGCTGAGACGGCTAGTAAGTCGGGGGAATCTGGAGGTTGGAGGCCGGAAAACACCATTTAGAGGCCAGGAGTTGGCCTGTGCTGTGAGGTTCTGAAACAGGCTGAATAAGCCGAAAAGTTGGGTGCTAAGAGTAGCGGTGCTGCTGAAGCATACTGAGCCCGGAGGCTCACTATTTTGGTTATTGTGTTTTGCTGGAGAAGAAGCCCTGCATGGGCAAAATTACCATGTGTGAACTTTTTCTTTTCTTTTATGCGTAAAAAAGTGGGCTGCCATGCCCTTAACCACTTGCTTCCTGCCCAGGCCAATTTTCATCTTTCAGGACTCTCACAGTTTGAATGACAATTGCGCGGTCGTGCAAAACTGTACCCAAATTAAATTTTTATAATTTTTTTCACACAAATAGAGCTTCTTTTTTTTTTTTTTGGTGATATTTAACCACTAGTTAACCAGCCGCCGCAGTTATACAGTGGCAGGTCGGCATGGCTGCGCAAATCGCCATAGCTCCTTTAAGACCTCACAGCAGGCGCCACAATGACCGCCGGGCACCCGCGATCGCTCATGATAGAGCGAGAATCGGGGTCTGTGTGTGTAAACACAAATCCTGGTTCTCTCAAGGGAGAGGAGACAGATTGTGTGTTCATACTAAGTATGAACACTGATCGGTCTCCTCCCCCAGTCAGTCCCATCCCCCTACAGTTAGAACACACCTAGGGAACACAGTTACCCCCTTGATCGCCCCCTAGTGTTAACCCCTTCCCTGTCAGTGACATTTATACAGTAATCAATGGCTATTTTTAGCACTGATCGCTGCATTAATGTCAATGGTCCCAAAATAGTGTCAAAAGTGTCCGATCTGCCCGTCGCAATCCTGATAAAAATCGCAGATCGCCGCCATTACTAGTAAAAAAAATAACAATAAAAATGACATAAATATATCCCCTATTTTGTCGACGCTATAACTTTTGTGCAAACCAATCAATATACGCCTATTGCGTTTTGTTTTTTTTACCAAAAATATGTAGAAGAATACATATCGGCCTAAACTGAGGAAATTTTTTTGGATATTATAGCAAAAAGTACAAAATGTTGTGTTTTTTTCAAAATTGCTGCTTTTTTTGTTTATAGCGCAAAAAATAAAAAACGCAGAGGTGATCAAATACCACCAAAAAAAGCTCTATTTGTTGGGGGAAAAAGGACAAAAATGTTGTTTGGGTACAACGTCACACGATCGTGCAATTGTCAGTTAAAGCAACGCAGTGCCGTATCGCAAAAACTGGCCTGGTCAGGAAGCAAATCCCTACGGGGCTGAAGTGGTTAATCACCACTAGAGTTTTTTTTTTTTTTTTTTTGCTAAACAAATTAAAAAAAAACGAAAAATGTGAAAAAAAAAAATGTTTTTCATATTTTGTTATAAAATTTAGCAAAAAGGTTATTTTTCCTCTTCGCTGATGGGCACTGATGAGGCGGTACTGATCAGAAGGCATGAATGAGGCTGCACTGATGGGCACTGATAGGTGGCACTGATCTGCAAAACTGATGGGCACTGATAGGTGGCACTGGTGGGCACTAATAGGTGGCACTGATAGGTGGTCCTGATGGGCACTGATAGGTGGCACTGATCTGCAAATCTGATGGGCACTGATATGTGGTACTGGTAGGCACTGATAGGTGGCACCAATTAGCAGTTTTGATAGATGGCACTGGTGGGCATTGATTGGCAGCACTGGTGATCACTAAGGTATCCCTCTAACAGAAGCCAGTTAACGGCTTTCTTCTTTTCTTCAAGCTGATATTGTGAAGAAAAAATCAAGCTGTAAACCGGCTTCTGTTTACTTCCGTGTTCAGCTGTCATTGGCTGACAGCTGATCACATGGTAAAGGGCACGCTGTGATTGGCCCTTTACCCTGCTTTGTGATCAGCCGAGTCCCAAGTACTCGGCGACCAGAGAGCAGGGGCGTGCGGGCGGCGTGAGAACGGGAGGATGTCCATGTACGCCCTCCCAGCATTTTAACCCCGCGCTGTAGCTGTCTTTCGGGTATAGCGCGGGTGCAAAGTGGTTAAACTGCAGTTCAGACTGACATGACTGACTAAAAACTACCAGAAAAGCTAAAGATCCCCCAGATCACGATATTCACATTGTGATCTGGAGGATCGTTCGCTCTGATGCGTTTTTAGTCAGTCATGTCCGTCCGAAGTGCAGTAACATATTTTATGGCAAGGGAATGTTTATCCGCTAATAGCTGCTATGGCAACAACAGATTGGAGCCTGGTGGGCCTCTTCATTGCTAATTTATTAGATATTTCAATATGACAGTGAACTTGGGGGTCAGTACTCAAATTCCAATCCCTCCTCTCTCTAAATATGTTTATTTTTTTATAAATCTCTATTTTTTTTCATCATGGAATCATTACCCATACTAATTCCTGCAGGTTAGAGCATGACCCTAATCTTTTCAGCAGCTCCAGTCAAATATTCACACTGGAATGCTATTTTCTTGCTGCATGTCAGAAGCCATCTTGCAGCAAATGCTTCACGCACCTCCGAGTGCAGCTTGTGGAACTGATGAGGTGAAGAGCACTGCAAGACAGCTCTGCGCTGGTAATCACGGGGCTGAGGAAACACATACATCATCTGCCACATAGGTTGGCATTTCAAGTAAAAACCTTCACATTGTGTAAGATGTCGGACAAATGATGGGCCATATGCAAGTGCGTCTCCGCAGATGGCTCTACATCTTCGGCGAGGGGGGAAAAGCTGAGCTCGGCACTTTCCTACAGACGCAATTTAATATTAGTGACACAGTTTATGTCCTCTACAAAAACAATCATGGAAGATAAGGTGACATAAATAATTTGCAAATCATTTGACATATGCCTGGGTATTGTCCGTGCAGTAATCGGAGTCTGTCAGTTTACGATATGAACCGCGCCACTGCCGTTTCACATCATTTCCGTAAATCCCTCTTGTGGTCTAAATTTTAAGTTTAGGCTTAGAAGGGTTCGGAAACAAATAGAATTTTATTATCTTTGGTTGCCTCCCAATTTAATGGGAGGGTAGCTATAGAACGTAGCTGGGAGACTGCCCTGTAAGTAAAATATACCACCAGTAGGGAGATGGGCATTAAAGCCGAAGTTCAGGCAAACAGCTAAACATAGAGATGAAATACGTACATGGGGCTGTTTTACCTGCCATAGGATTTATATTTATGTCTATCCAGTTCTGAAATGTATACAGCCCTGCTAAATTCCACAACCCTGCCTGAGTTTTCACTGCTGCAATTGGGTAACACTTTAGCCCTGGTTCACATTGATGTGATTTGGCATGTGATTTGACATGTCAAGTCACATGCCAAATCAACGGTACTTGCCGGCAATGGCACCGTCCGAATGGGTGCGACGCCACACTGATTCCCAAAAGTAGTTTCTGTACTACTTTTGGCAATTTCAGGGTGCGATTTCCATTGACATCTGTGCAGCAACCCGCAAAGATGTCTCTGAAATTGCCCCCCGAAGTGCGGACTGACATGCGGGAATGAAATTGTGTTCAGCTGAACCCGCAGTCAGTGTGAACCTGGGCTAAAACGGAGTTCCAGTCTGGGGGGAAAAAAAAGTAAAAGTCAGCAGCTACAACTACCGTGGCTGCTAACTTTTAATATTAGGACACTTACCTGTGCAGGGATCCCACGATGTCAGTACCCTAAACCGATTAATCTGGCATTGCAACTAAGGGAATCCGGTAGTGAAGCCTTTAGGCTTCACAGCCAGTTTCCTACTGCACATGCACGAGTCGTGCTGCGCTTTCTGAATGGTCCCATCATCTGAAACACACACATCTCCCACAAGGTAAGGGGGGGAAGGAGGGGCCAGACATGACACAGATCGGCGTGCAGCTATCTTACCAGGAAGTCAAAACCAGGTAGCCGCTCCCCCCCGCCCTCTCTAAAAAAAAGTGCTAAATGTCGTGGTGGAGGTGGGTGCAAACAAGCGGAGCTTACCCTTTTGGGTGGAGCTCCGCTTTAAGTTGGCCAACTATGGCTCCATTTCAAAGGAATCCGCCAACATTTAATCTAATGGCGCGTACACACGACCAGACTTTTCGACCGAACTGGCCCGACGGAACAAATTCGTCAGACAATTTGACCATGTGTGGGCTTCATCGGACCTTCAGTGGACCTTTTCTGTCAAAAATCAGACGGACTTTAGATTTGGAACATGTTTCAAATATCGTCATCACGGTCGACTCCGTCTGACTTTGGTGCGATTGTGTGTAGACAAGTCCGATTCGACGGAAGTCCTTAGAAACTCAGTTGAAAAGTCAGACGGAATTCACTCCGTCAAAAAGTCCGGTCGTGTGTACATGGCATAAGGATAGTTCTGCCGACTCCACCCAACTCGACAAAAACTTTGGGAAATCGAATAAGTTGGCTGAACAGTTATTGCAGCCAATCATGTGCAGTCACTGTTTGGGTATTCTGTCAGCCATGGGTGCCAGGTGTCAGAATACAACAGCTGGCAGCGGGAGATTAGCATAGATGGAGAATCGATAGATTTCTCTCGTTCAGTCCACTGAAGGTAACAACAGAAATCTTTGTTTATGACCAACCTTGACCCTATATGAAGCATGTGACTAGACCGTAAAAGCAGAAGCAGCCCACTGATGAGATCATCACTCCTTCACTCATGCTCTCTCCTCTCATCAGCATTTTCCTGTTAGCACGTGAGCACTTCAGCACACCTGATTGGCTCCTTGTGCTGCTTTTCCCTCCCCCTGGCTGAGATGTGCTGTACCGTGGACTACACAAGGCTGCTATCATCCATGGGCATGGAACTCATTTAGCTGCAGGCAAAGGACTCAAGTGCACCATCCAGCCTCGCTGCTGGCAGTCTGTCAAACACAATGAGAGCTGCTCTGGGTGGATGGTGCACATAGCAGTACAAACATTTAGGGCAGTAGACATCTAGGGACGAATGTCTGGAATGCAGACTTTGCTCCTGGGCGCATACTGCTCTGAATGTTCGCACCACTAGGTGCACCATTCAGCTCCGCCCAGCCGCAGCAGAAGTCAGTCTCTCATTTTTTGACAGCCTGCCATCAGTGGGGCATGGACCCGCAACTAAAAGCCAGAGCCCCATGCCCCAGGCTAAAAACTCAGTGTACATGGAGTCCTAAACTGCTTATATTTGCAAAATACATTTAATGATGCATTATTGAAATGCTGTCCTACATCACAAACACTTTAAGCGGAGCTCCACCCAAAAAAGGGAAAATTCCGCTTGTTTGCTTCCTTCCCTCTTCTGCTGCCATATGTGGCACCTTTCGGGGGAGCGGGTACCTGTTTTTGGCAGGTACCCATCCCCACTTCCTGGAGACCTCATCACGGACCTCGCTGAAGAAAGTTCACTGCCGGTTAACCTTACAAGGAATGGCGGCGGCAGCATCCGAGAGCCGATTGAAAAATCAGGTGGGGTGCCGACATTGCGGGACCCCTGGACAGCTAAGTGTCCTAATATTAAAAGTCAGCAGCTACAGTATTTGTATTTGGATGGGGGGCTGGAGCTCCACTTTAAAAATGTTTTTCTATTTCCTAAAATGAGAATAAAGCAGAGAGCTGTGTCTTTTGTAACATTTCATAACCATAACCCACATTGATTTATATGGTACCTGCTCGGACAGAAGCTTAATAAGGAGATGGCACTTTAGCTAACAAGAAATGGCAATCTGTGTGTTTTATTACAGAACAGTGAGTGCTGATGGAACTATTAGTGCAAGCAGAGAAGAAAAGGTCAACAGATAGCAAATTAAAGAACCAGTGACACCTTTTCATTTTCTTATTTCTCGTTGCTGTCTCATGATGAAGAAAAGACCTGACCATCTTACAAATAACTTCAAGTTTTTGTAATTCTCATTTTCTTTCCCTTGTGGACCCTTTTTTATAGTATTTAATGTTTTTTAGATTCAAACTGATTTCTTACTATGGGTTAAGCCATAGAGGACTCAAATTTCAGCCAATTCTTTGTAAATCGGACAAATTTCAGGCCATGGGTGACCCTGCAAGCACCACTCAGCTAGACAAACATTTTTTAATAATCTTCTAAGCTAGGTGGAAAATTGTTGGCTGAATTGTTACGCCATCCCATCAGATGGAGCCACTGAGAACCTCTGGGGGAATCTAGGATGGAAAGGGACCTGGGGGTCCTAGTAGATGATAGACTCAGCAATGGCATGCAATGCCAAGCTTCTGCTAACAAAGCAAACAGAATATTGGCATGCATTAAAAAGGGGATTAATTCCAGAGATAAAACGATAATTCTCCCCCTCTACAACACTCTGGTCCGGCCGCACCTGGAGTATGCTGTCAAGTTCTGGGCACCAGTCCTCAGGAAGGATGTACTGGAAATGGCGCGAGTACAAAGAAGGGCAACAAAGCTAATAAAGTGTCTGGAGGATATTAGTTATGAGGAAAGGTTGCGTGCACTGAACTTATTTTCTCTGGAGAAGAGACGCTTGAAAGGGGATATGATTTTAGTATACAAATACCATACTGGTGACCCCAAAATAGGGATAAAACTTTTTCACAGAATAAGTTTAACAAGAATCGTGGCCACTCATTAAAATTAGAAGAAAAGAGGTTTAACCTTAAACTACGTAGAGGGTTCTTTACTGTAAGAGCGGCAAGGATGTGGAATTCCCTTCCACAGGCGGTGGTCTCAGCAGGGGGGCATTGATAGTTTCAAAAAAATATTAGATAAGCACCTGAATGACCGCAACATATAGGGATATACAATGTAATACTGACATATAATCACACACATAGTTGGACTTGTGTCTTTTTTCAACCTCACCTACTATGTAAGTGGGTATTCAGGCATCCGCTAGTGCCACTTCTAAATACAATAGTGAGCAAGGGAGATTCAACACCCCTGAACATAAGAAATATAGCTGTATACCCAGCCTAAAACTGGCTGTACATCTGTACGAATTACATTTGGAAATTTTAGTTTTCTGAACATTTGTTAAATTTTCTAATGGTTAGTGGGGTCAAATCAACAATCATTTTCAACTGTAGTGATGACAAAGCTATGAGCTATGAATAAGGCTTTGCAAGCTGAAATGCGTTTGTTTTCTGCTGTATACTGGACCACTTGATTTTTAATAAACTCTGACAATTACGCATGGACACCAGCCTTAACTCTTTTGAAAAAAAATTCAATTCAGCAGAATGGAAATATTTTCTTAAACAAACTAAATTCTAACTGTGAAAGTGGCTTTTGTTGGGGAAAAGACTCACATATTGTAATGGGCAAACCTTTTTAATACTTCTAGGGTTCCATTCAAGTAGAAGATCTGGATGAAAGTTTTTCGAACAAAATTAAACACTCTGACAAATTATTTTTTTTGACTTTACATATGAACCTTTGAATGAAATTCTAATGATGTATGGCTAGCTTTAGGCTGGGTTCACACCTCCGACCAGTGGCGTCGCTAGGGGGTGGCTTTTGGGGCTATAGCCCTGAATATAGGGCCCATAGCCCCGAGTCTCAGCAGGGGTCCCCATGGGGAGGAGAGGCTCTCTGGGAACCCTAATGTAAAGGGGGGGCTCTCTGGGATATATACACACACACACACGTATATTATATACATGTGTATGCCCGCCCAAGCGTATGACTTTCTTTACTACGCTGCTATGGGCTCTAGCCCCAGATCTTTTGTAGACCTAGCAACGCCCCTGCCTCCGACGGATGCGACTCACAGCAGGGGTCTGGTGTGTCCCTCTTCTCCGTTTTCAGGGACGAATCAAGGCCGAATTTTTGCCTGAATTCGGCCCTGAAACGGAGACAAAGATGCACAGCTCCGCAGCCGCAACTGAGATATGTGAACCGTCTCCATAGAGAGCCGGTCACAATCTCCCATCATACGAATTGGATGTGAGAAATCCGCCTCCAATTCTCATAGGTGTGAACCCAGCCTTACTCAGTGTTATTACATAATCTATCTGCTATCCTGACACCTGATCTATCTGACACCTTTGCAAGTATGGTTATGTGTAGAAAAATCTGTTATGAACGAATAGAGAAAGAAAAGGCTTGGAAACGGTAAACGAACAGAGGCTTTTCACTGAATCGTGTTTTAGGATAAAAAAAAATCAATGTTTTAAATTTCACTTTCTTACACAATTGGGTATTCAAAGTGAATGCAGCTTCACCTTATTCGCTAACATTCACTTTTGACAATTGATCATACACTTTACAAAATGACCGCCCACTTTGCTAGGTCAAAAGTCTTTACTTCTTCAGTAGATCATACCACATTGTAATGTCTAAACAATTTGTATATTTTACATAAAACATCAAATTCAGCAAACATTTAGGCCTCATGCACACAGAATGTAAAAAACACCACTTTTACAGGCATTTCAACTTTTTTTTTTTTTTAAGCCTTCAAACACACCTCTATGTTAGCCTATGTGGTCATGCGCACACAGGCATTTACAAGCATATTAGAAGTGAATCATTTAAAGTGGTTGTAAAGGCAGAAGTTTTTTTTTTTAATCTTAATGCATTATATGTAGCAGCCACCCCAGCACCCCTCTAATACTTACCTGAGCCCTATCTTGATCCAGCGATGTTGCATGAGAAACTCAGCTGTCTGGGATTCTCCCTCCTCATTGGCTGAGGCAGCAGTGAATGGACACACAGAGCAGCGGCTTGGCTCGGGTGCCCCCATAGCAAGCTGCTTGCTGTGGGGGCACTCAACAGGAGGGAGTGTCCAGGAGCCCCAAAGAGGAACCCAAGAAGAGGATCTGGGCTGCTCTGCAAAACCTCTGCAAAGAGCAGGTAAGTATGACATGTTTGTTATTTTTAAACCCCCCCCCCAAAAATTTGACTTTAGTATCACTTTAAAGGCTGAAAGAAAAAATGTATCATCAGTGCGTTAAGGAGAGGAGCGTTTGGGCAGAAAAAAAACACTGAACGCGCCTAAACACTAGGCACACTTAGCGTTTGAGTGTTCAGTCATTCCACTGGTCAAAATATATGAATATGGAAATGCAAAGAATGAACATGCAAATGCTTGACGCACCTAAACGCATTTGTAAAACACAGCTATAGGTACGCTTTTTAACCTCCTTTTTCCTCCCCTGGAACAAGGGCATCCAGGTGAGGGAAAAAAAAATATCCTGTGTGCATGAAACCTTAAACTGAATTTAATAAGGTTCATGCAGAAGTTGATAAAAAACATTCAGCTGAAGCACAAACTTTTAGTGGGCTACATCGATAGATGCTGGCGAATGCCTTCTAAAAGCTGTTAAAAGCTTCCATAAGCACTCCTATTACAGCCCAAGTCCATCAAAAAAAAATTCTTAGAGTGGGTAAAAGTTATAACCTCTTTCTTAATGAATACAAAGCGAAAAAATGTAACTCATGTCATTGGGCCTGTGGTTGCCATCATCCCTAATGTAATAGAAAAGTAAAAAAAAAACTCTATTGATGGGATTTTTAAGGCAAAAAAAAATATATATATATAAATAATGATTTATATATTTAAAAATTAATTTATTTTGCAAAATTTTTGTAAATACGGTAGTCATGTATACAATTCATCGAAAAAATTATAGAAAAAAACAATATACATATCCAGATTTGTAAAAAAGCATTGTATGGTTACAAAGAACGATACTGCCTGCTTTATGATCTGCAGACCTCCAGATGACTGGTGGTGAAGGAAAAGGCAGTTCATCCAACGCGTTTCAACATGTAATAATAAATACAATCTTCGTCAGGGATATTGTACCACTCTCTATAATAAATTGACAAAATCCATTTAATACATACAACGTCAAAAAAATCCATCAATACAACTTCAAAATATAGTTATGAAATAACTCACTGTTAGATCAATTCAAATGGCATATGCATTCCCCATAACATCCAAAGGGGGAGAGACCCTTCACCTCAACAGGCAGAGCAGCACAAGCCCCCAATTGTATCACATACAGGATGGCTGGATTGGAAAATCCAAAAAATGGCGCTTAAACAAGCTAGTAGTTTGCCAGGATACTGTGGAAGAAACCAAAATTTCAGCCCTCTTTCAAAGACAGGATGATTGGACAAAAAATATATATATTCCCTGAGAGTAGTAGTAGGAACTTACCCCAAATATATACCACCACACTACCTGCCTGGAGTTTGCATGTTCACCCTTTGCCTGCGTGGTGCGATTTCCTCCCACACTCCAAAGACATGCTGGTGAGTAAATTGGCCCCTGTCAAAATTGGCACTATTACGTGTATGTATGAATGTGAGTTAGGGACCTTAGATTGTAAGCTCCTAAAGGGTAGTGACTGATGTGAATGTACAATATATATGTAAAGCGCTGCATAAATTGACTGCTCTCTACCTGTAATAAATAAAATAATAAGGCATCTCTTCTAAAAATGTAATGGCAAGAGCTATTGCTCTAAACCGCAGATGACCACTCAAAGCCATCAACTGTGGTTTATGTAGAAAAAGCGGAGCTCCACCCACACCAAAAATATTAAAAGTCAGCAGCTACAAATACTGCAGCTGCTGACTTTTAATAAATGGACACTTACCTGTTCCAGGTTCCAGCGGTGTCGGCAGAATGTGACGAGCGACCGCTCGTCTCTCGGCTGCCCCGCCGCTATCCTCTGTCAGGGAATCAGGAAGTGAAGACGCAACGTCTTCACTGCCCGGTTCCCTACTGCGCATGCGCGAGTCGCGCTGCGCGTCTCTATTGGTCCCCGTTGTGTCCTGGGAACTGTGTTTCCCAAGAAACAACCGGGCATCTCCGGATATCTTGTCCGGAAGTGGGTGCAGATACCTGTATTATACAGGTATCTGCACCCCCCTCCCCCTGAAAGGTGCCAATTGTGGCACCGGAGGGGGGGAGGAATCCGATAAGCGGAAGTTCCACTTTAGGGTGGAACTCCGCTTTAAAGCGAGATTCTAAAAAACACAGAAAACAAACACAGACCCAATAAATGGGATGTTCAAACACATTAAAATGGGTAATTTCAAGCAAACCCAAATCAAATGTCTCTGACTGATTCCTGGGTGTTGTAGCACTTTGCACAATCTAGACTATATAGAGTGTTATTGGTGGATATGTCTATGAACCCCACTGTATAAATATCTCCAATGTTTATTTTTCACCTTTAGATCTGTATATATGATAACTAATGTATCCTCCCATTGACCGCAAGGGTATAAACAGTTCTATAAAGAAATAATGATATTAGTCCTGATAACAAGTCACAAGTGGTGTACAGTTGTAGGCCTTATCTTCCAAAACACTTTTTGCGGGATGTGAAGCCTCAAATTTGCAGCAAGCAAATATGTCAGCTTGTGATCATCCGTCATAAATCATCAAGATCTATACTATCAGCAGAGTTGATAATTCTGAAATATGATTCATCGGTGCCAACAAGGTTTCTTGGGCACATATGACCTCAGCCCATGAAATGACACAAGACAACCATTTCCGATACTGATGCAATCTTTCAGCCACATCAGGTTGTTGACTTTTTATTGTTTAACTGTAACAGCAAATCTGTACATGTTAGATGTCATAATATAGAAGAGAAATTCAATTCTGACCCATGAAATAAGGTGAGCGTATGGTGGATGGAGGAATACCAATAATGATAACAAATGGGAACATGTAAAAGAACAGGAGCTGGCACATTGCTGTATATCTTATGTTGCTCACAGACCAAGAAGTCTGTTTTTTGATGACACAACAGTTATGCGTTTCTAGCTGGTTATGTCAGCAATGGCTCTTCTGTAACACGCCACTGAAAGAAAGAAAGCAGATTGTATGTGGTTAGTTGTGCCACACAACATCCTAAAGAGAGGTGAAGAGTTTTGTGCCAGGGCGCATTACTGCTCCATAAATTTCTTATAGGGTACACTTCATTAAAGTAGCTGTCTCCAAAAAAACAAAAACTGTTGTCGTGTATAAAGTGTAGGCACCTAGAGGTATCTGCAAATATCTACAGAACCCTTCAAAGCTTGACAGTCATGGGGAGCCATAATAGGGGACACTTCACTATGCCCTAATAGTGCTTAAGCTTGCCAATAAGCCTCATCATCACACATTCCTATTAGCCCATTACTATTGGTGGGCTGCCACACTGACAGTTGAGAATGTGCAGGGGGCAGGTACGAAGAGCTTGGCGGACTAAAGCTGTCCAAACATGCATAGATTTCTTTTCTTCAGCTTTTTAATCAGGCTAGACAGTGCAGATGGACAAATTTCCTCTGCCAGTCTGCCAGTTATTGTATTCTGATAACCAGTGCCTGTGGCTATAAGAATACCCTATCAATGACTGCATCTTATTGGCTGTAGTCATTGCTTGTCTGACAAATTATTATTAGAAATGTTATCTTTGATCTTCAGATCTAAGATTGTTGAGCCAGGTGTTGCTGGCAGGACCACCCATGGATTGAGTTTTGTCCGATTCCCCAGGAAATGAGCTGAAATATTTTTTTGGGTATTGCCAGCCTCAATTAACCCCTGAATTTTTGTTGCATGTATTAATGTTATATTAACTAGCCAACATCAAAGACCATGCCTGACCCTGTTCCTGTCAACTTTGGGGGTTTTGGGTGTTCCCACCCACCTTTTTTATTCTTTATTTTCGTTATTTAAGTAAAGATGCTTACATTGAACAGATTGTGAGTATATGATCTGTCATGTACCATGGGTGTGGTACATATACTCCCAGAGCCATATAGTTGCTATGATCCCCAAAGACCCAAAGCTGGTGGGTCCCAAACTGAGTTCAATAACAATAGCTAAAGCCCAGACCAGACCACCAGGTACAGGATGTGTTTGAGACTGTAACTTTCAATGCATGGGAAGATTTTTATTTTTTTTATCTTTTTATTGACATTTTTAGGGAAATACAAAAAGGAACCCATGCAGGAGTCAAAACTTGGAAGACCGCCGGCAACTGCCTCACACCAGCCATTACTCAAAAAAGTAAAAAAAACTAAGATGGGAAGACTTTTAAAGTATGTATGGGAGGGAGGGAAGTGAGTTGAGAAAAAGCAAAGGGCTTCGAAGGAAGAAAGGGGCAAAGGTAGCACCCTCTCCCTCTGACCCAGTGCCCAGGCCCCATCCTCACAGGTGGATCAGGCCTCTCAATGTAAAGTATTAGTGTGTGCATAAGAGCCTCATTCTTTCAAGTGGTTGAGAACTTGATCCAATAAAACAAGGTTCACCAAAATTTATCAAAAGCTTTTCCACTTGAACCAACTAACTCTTCCGTGTGTTTAATCTCATTGCACCCACCTTTTTGAGTTGTAGCACCTCCTGTTGCATTCTCCAAAAATAAAATGAAAAAGAAAAATCCAGCAGGGAGAATAGGACCCTTTCATAATGGTCACAGCAGATGTGCAGTCCTGGAAACTCAAGCTCAGGTACCTTACCGATGAAGTCCTCTAGAGCGGTGGTTCTCAACCTCAGTCCTCAAGTACCCGCAACGGGCCATGTTTTCAGGCTTTCCTTTACTTTGGACAGCTGCTTTAAATAAATATCAATGACATGGTATCGATAATTTTATCTAAGGGAAGTTTTCAAAACATGGTCCGTTGTGGGTACTTGAGGACTGAGGTTGAGAACCACTGCCCTAGAGAGTGCATTTACAACATTCCGATATCATTTGTCAAATTAGTTGTCAATTTACTGCATGGGTAAATCATTATGCATCATTGGCCACCTGTTGTGATGGTCACTACATCGAGGGACAACTTATTTAGGGTGGAGGTCCAACTCATTTACCGCAATGGGGACCACTGATGTCTATGTCCACCCTTGTACAAATGAATATAGAAGGAAATCTGCAGCTGTAGCAGGCAGTCAGTGTTACGTTTATTTTTGTTCTGCGTTCTCTTTCTTCAATATATTGGATGTAGGTGGCAGTTTCACTTTTAAAATGTAAACGATTTCTTATTTAAATAAACTGTGACGAATCTTTTAGAATTAAATTGTTTTACCAGGCAATATAATAAAATAAATGTACCTTCCTCTTCTGCTTTTAGAATAAATTTAGTGCGATGCAATGCCATTCTTGATTTCATTTATCTGTGACGGAAAGCTAAATAAAGATAATGGAATTACTGACAACTCCAGTCTCCTCTCTATCGCTGCACCTGAAGCTGGTGTCTCATACACTAGATCTTCCCCGTCACCGACATGAAGAAAGAAAAGGTGTCATTAATTTGTAGAATAAGGAAATTCGGGAAGAAATCTTTTAATAAATCATAATGATCCTGACTACCTTATGGCAGGATTTTTCGTTTAGTCTTTTTTCAGAATATTGTATCTCGGTGGGAGAGCACATTCTTCACTGGAGATAAAAAGTACCGTATATACTCAAGTATAAGCCGACCCAAATATAAGCTGAGGCACCTAATTTTACCACAAAAAACTGGGAAAACTTATTGACTTGAGTATACAGTGGTGTGAAAAAGTGTTTGCCCCCTTCCTCATTTCCTGTTCCTTTGCATGTTTGTCACACTTAAGTGTTTCGGAACATCAAACCAATTTAAACAATAGTCAAGGACAACACAAGTAAACACAAAATGCAATTTGTAAATGAAGGTGTTTATTATTAAAGGTGAAAAAAAATCCAAACCATCATGGCCCTGTGTGAAAAAGTGATTGCCCCCCTTGTTAAAACATACTATAACTGTGGTTGTCCACACCTGAGTTCAATTTCTCTAGCCACACCCAGGCCTGATTATTGCCACACCTGTTCACAATCAAGGCATCACTTAAATAGGAGCTGCTTGACACAGTAAGGTCCACCAGAAGATCCTTAAAAGCTACACATCATGCCGAGACCCAAAGAAATTCAGGAACAATTGAGAAAGAAAGTAATTGAGATCTATCAGTCTGGAAAGGGTTATAAAGCCATTTCCAAAGCTTTGGGAATCCAGCGAACCACAGTGAGAGCCATTATCCACAAATGGCGAAGACATGGAACAGTGGTGAACCTTCCCAGGAGTGGCCGGCCGCCCAAAATTACTCCAAAAGCGCAGCAACGACTCATCCAAGAGGTCACAAAAGACCCCACAACAACGTCCAAGGAACTGCAGGCCTCACTTGCCTCAGTTAAGGTCAGCGTTCATGCCTCCACCATCAGGAAAAGACTGGGCAAAAATGGCCTGCATGGCAGAGTTCCAAGGAGAAAACCACTGCTGAGCAAAAAGAACATCAAAGCTCGTCTCAATTTCTCCACAACACATCTTGATGATCCCCAAGACTTTTGGGACAACATTCTGTGGACCGATGAGACAAAAGTGGAACTCTTTGGAAGGTGTGTGTCCAAGTATATCTGGCGTAGAAGGAACACTGCATTTCAGAAAAAGAACATTATACCAACAGTAAAATATGGTGGTGGTAGTGTGATGGTCTGGGGCTGTTTTGCTGCTTCAGGACCTGGAAGACTTGCCGTGATAAAAGGAACTATGAATTCTGCTGTCTACCAAGAGATCCTGAAGGAGAATGTCCGACCATCTGTTCATGTACTCAAGCTGAAACGAACTTGGGTTCTGCAGCAGGACAATGATCCTAAACACACCAGCAAGTCCACCACCGAATGGCTGAAGAAAAACAAAATGAAGACTTTGGAGTGGCCTAGCCAAAGTCCTGACCTGAATCCTATTGAGATGTTGTGGTATGACCTTAAAAAGGCCGTTCATGCTCGAAAACCCTCTAATGTAACTGAATTAGGACAATTCTGCAAAGATGAGTGGGCCAAAATTCCTCCAGGACGCTGTAAAAGCCTCATTGCACGTTATCGCAAACGCTTGGTTGCAGTTGTTGCTGCTAAGGGTGGCCCAACCAGTTATTAGGTTTAGGGGGCAATCACTTTTTCACACAGGGCCATGATGGTTTGGATTTTTTTTCACCTTTAATAATAAACACCTTCATTTACAAATTGCATTTTGTGTTTACTTGTGTTGTCCTTGACTATTGTTTAAATTGGTTTGATGTTCCGAAACACTTAAGTGTGACAAATATGCAAAGGAACAGGAAATGAGGAAGGGGGAAAACACTTTTTCACACCACTGTAAGCCTAGGGTGAGAAATGCACAGCTAGTGTAAGTGGAAAAGAGGGTCAACAATGCCTATTTGCAGCCTCACTGTGCCCATTTGCAGCCATAGCTCTGTAGTTAAGGGTTCCTAGATGCCCCCTAGCTGCAGTCAAAATTTGGGGTTTCTGGTCCCAAAGGGTCCCGAAATGATATTGCTGCAGATGGACAGTTGACCAAATTTGGGGCCTCGTATCTCGAGGCCACTTGGTGCTAGGAACCCCAAATTTGGTGTGCAAACCCAGTGGACACTAGCACATATCCAAAGATGGGGTTCCTAGCACCAAGTGGCCCCGAGAAACATGGCCCCAAAGTCGGTTCGGAAAATGTCAAGCACTTTTCTGAAGCAGAGAATGACATTTTTCGAACCGACTTTGGGGCCCCATATCTCGGGGCCACTTGGTGCTAGGAACCCCATCTTTGCATATGTGCTAGTGTCCACTGGGTTTGCACACCAAATTTGGGGTTCCTATCATCTGGATATGTGGTAGTGCTAGTTCCACAGGGTTTGCACACCAAATTTGGGGTTCCTAGCACTAAGTGGCCCCGAGATACGGGGCCCCAAATTCGGTTCGGAAAATGTCATTCTCTGCTGCAGAAAAGTGCTTGACTCGAGTATAAGCCGAGGGGGGCACTTTCAGCACAAAAAAATGTGCTGAAAAACTCTCGAGTATATACGGTATGTCTGATACAGTGTGTTTCTGTAGGCTTATACTCCATTTTGGAAAGATGTGAAGTATGTATGGCGTAGAACAGGGGTCTCTAAACTATGGCCCAAGGGCCACATCTAGCCTGCTACAAGAATTTACCAGTCCGCAGTAACACTGATGTGATGGGCGACTTCTAATGGGATTGGGGGACTCTGATGTAAAGGGGGGACTTCTGAAGTGAAAGGGGGGCTTTTCATTTAAAAGGGGGGTTCTTATGGAAGGGGGGGCTCTAATGTAATGGAGTAGCTTCTGATGTGAAAATGGGGCTTTGATGTGAGAAGATACCAAGCCAGGCAAAATAGCCCAAATCAAGGGCAAGCCATAATTAATGACTTACAAAATACCTGTCAAAAGAAACAGAGAACTTGGATGGAGAAAACAGTCACCTCATAGATCTATATTAGAACCCAGGTAACAGTAGTTGAGTAGCAATAGAGCTCTGCTACTTATTACTGGTTCAACTATAGATCTGTGAGGTCCATCCAAGGTTTTTTCTGTGTAGAGCCCTGATGAAGGAAGAGTTGTGTTCCTGTAACTTGTTGGATGTTTTATATGATTTATTTACCGACAAATTAAATGATCTTGGACTCTTATCTTTTTTGCTCTAACACTCCTTACTGTATTTCTATGGTTTGAGTTACTGTCCGGTTCCCATCGAGGGAAGCCTTGTTGTGTGGGAGCCACCTTGCCAGAGACATTGAGCTTGTTGGATGTTTTTCGTCATATGACTGCACATAATAGGTTGTAAGTTTCCAGCTGTTGTTCTGGATAAGAAACATAGAAGCTGACAATTCTGATTTCTCTTTCTGAAAATGCTAATTGCCTGACTGTCTTGGTGACCTTCTTGATTTAATATTTTTAAGTCAATAAGCTGGAACATGTATGCAAGTAAATCTTTCAGATGTTTTTGAACTGGACATGTGTTCCAGGTCAGTACTGAAGCACTGAAGCCAGTCGGTTAGCATACCAGTCAGACTGTTAGCATTTTCAGAAAGAGACGAGCCTTTGCATGCTGAGCACTATTCCTGCATGGATGAGGCCCTTATGTGAACAAGCAGGTGTCAGGAACCAGCTTTATTTATTTTAAATATTTATTTACTACAGGTACTTATACAGCACCATCCATTTACACAGCACTTTAAATACACTATATTGTCAAAAGTATTGGGACCCCTGCCTTTACATGAACTTTAATGGCATCCCAGTCTTAGTCTGTAGGGTTCAATATTGAGTTGGCCCACCCTTTGCAGCTATAACAGCTTCAACTCTTCTGGGAAGGCTGTCCACAAGGTTTAGGAGTGTCTATGGGAATGTTTGACCATTCTTCCAGTAGCGCATTTGTGCGGTCAGGCTCTGCTCCAATTCATCCCAAAGCTTTTCTTTCGGGTTGAGGTCAGGACTCTGTGCAAGCCAGTCCAGTTCCCCCACCCCAAACTGGCTCATCCATGTCTTTATGGACCTTGCTTTGTACACTGGTGCGCAGCCATGTTGGAACAGGAAGGGGCCATCCTCAAACTGTTACTACAAAGCTGAGAGCATGAAATTGTCCAAAATGTCTTGGTATGCTGACGTCTTAAGAGTTCCCTTCACTGGAGCTAAGGGGCCAAGCCCAACTCCTGAAAAACAACCCCACATCATAATCCCCCCTCCACCAAATGATTTGGACCAGTGCACAAAGCAAGGTCCATAAAGACATGGATGAGCGAGTTTGGGGTGGAGGAACTCGACTGGCCTGCATAGAGTCCTGACCTCAAACCAATAGAAAAACTTTGGGATGAATTAGAGCGGAGACTGTGAGCCAGGCCTTCTCGTCCAACATCAGTGCCTGACATCACAAATGCGCTTCTGGAAGAATGGTCAAACATTCCCATAGACCCACTCCTAAACCTTGTGGACAGCCTTCTCATAAGAGTTGAAGCTGTTATAGCTGCAAAGGGTGGGCCAACTCAATATTGAACCCTACGGACTAAGGCCCCATACACACTATTAGATTTTCTGCAGATTTTTGTCTTCAGATTTACCAAAACTGTGTAGTGCAAGGGCCTGCCTGATTGCATACACATTGAAACTCTTATGCCGCGTACACACAAGCAGACTTCTCGTCGGACTGAGCTCCGAAGGACTTTTCAACAGAGTTCCGCTGAAACAGACTTGCCTACACACGATCACACCAAAGTCCGATTTGAGTTGTTTTGAACGCCATGACATATGACAGGACTAGAAAAAGGAAGTTCAATAGCCAGTAGCTAATAGCTGCCCTTGCGTCGTTTTTGGTCCGTCGAAACAGCATACAGACGAGTGGTTTTCTTGATAGGAACTGGTTCCAGCAGAGTTCCGGTGGGAAGATTGGAAACATGTTCTATTTCTAGGTCCGTCAGAATTTTAGAAAGAAAAAGTCTGATGAAGCCCACACACGATCGGAATGTCCGACAGAATGATTCCGTCTGACCTTTTCTGCCGGAAAGTCCGGTCGTGTGTACAGGGCATAAAGGTTTGACCTCATATTATATGGTTTTGGTAAATCTGAAGACAAAAATCTGCAGAAATCTAATAGTGCGTATGGGGGTCTAACACTGGGATGCCATTAAAGTTCATGTACGTGTAAAGGCAGGCGTTCCAATACATTTGACAATATACCATATATACTCGAGTATAGGCCAACCCGAATATAAGCCGAGGCACCTAATTTTACCACAAAAAAAAAATGGAAAAACTTATTGACTCGAGTATAAGCCTAGGGTGAGAAATGCGCAGCTACTGTAAGTGGAAAAGAGGGTCAACAATGCCCATTTGCAGCCTCACTGTGCCCATTTGAATGCCTCACTGTGCCCATTTGCAGCCATAGGTCCCCCAAACTTCAAACTAGATGCCCCCTATCTGCAGCCAAAATTTGGGGTCTCTGGACCCAAAGGGTCCTGAAATAACATTGCTGCAGATGGACACAGTTGACCGACTTTGGGGCCCCATATCTTGGGGCCACTTGGTGCTTGGAACCCCAAATTTGGTATGCAAACTCAGTCAAACTAGCACTATAACATATCTAATGTGGTTCCTATTACCAAGAGGCCCCTGAGACACGGGGCCCCAAAGTCGGGTCGGAAAATGTAATTTTCTGCTGCAGAAAAGTGCTTGACTCAAGTATAAGCCGAGGGGGGCACTTTCAGCACAATAAAATGTGCAGAAAAACTTGGCTTGTACTCGAGTATATATGGTATTGTATATATTCTACATTCACATCAGTCCCTGCTTTGCATAGACGTCTCGCCTGACACTGCCTACGTCTCCATTGTTATGTACGGAGATGTGCCAAGAGAGGATTTTCAGTATTATTCTACACGCCGTCTCTTCCACCCGATTTATTATGAATTGTACTTATTTTGTTTCCAACTGTTTTGTCAATCTCTGTGTACATTGAATTAGATTTCACAGTATGCTCTAATTATTACTGCACTTATTTATGGCCTTTATTTTAATTAGGAACCCCTGCGTATCCTATAAAAATACAATTACATGTACATACGCACCAGGCTCTCCATCACACTAAATCATAAGCCTATTGGAAATGACTGCTTGCGTGGCTCGGGCTCATCTTCAGACATATGCTGGTATTCTGCATAGCACAGTCTGTTTAAAATGCAATATCCTTTGTAAGGGAATGACCACTTACCTGTCCAGCTTTACAAGGAGATCCCAAACCGGAGCGCCACGTGGTCATGTGACCTAGCCCTGCCATTAGGATACATGGCCTGCAGAATCTCTGCAATGTGGTCACGGAGGTCAGCAAATTGTCCTTTTACACACATGCCAGGGAAAGATAGGAAATTCATGGGATCCTCTTGTTACAGCGGCCAAGAGGGTTTATGGTGATTCCAATACCCAGCATTGCCAAGGCATTTCTAATTGAAAAAGCGGATCCACAATTTAAATTTAAAGAAAACCTGTACTCAGAAAAATTTCAAAGCTCCCAAATTGTATCCCAAAGTGTATTCACCACTCCTAAACCGCTCCTACCCATTGAAATCAATGGGGCAGCGCGGCTATACCCCCGGCAAAGTGCCGCTGCAGCTTGCAGGGGGGGGGGGTCTTAACCCTTTTCCGTCATTTTAGCAGCGGTATTTGGCCGCTAGCGGTGCGGTTTTAACCCCCGCTAGCGGGCAAATACCGCTGCTAAAATGACGGTAAAGTAGCGCTAAATATAGCGCTGCTTTACCGCCGACGCCCGCACCGCCCCAGTGTGAAAGGGGGCTAAATATGAATTAGCCAGGCAAGTACTGTCTTCAGAAAGAGCGGTCAGCAAAAGTAGGCTGAGGACATCTCTGAAATCAGGTTCCTAATATTAAGGAAATCCTGAACTTAGAGAAATTAGAAAGCTATGTTTGCTGACTTATCTTTCTGGAAATGTTTGTTCGGATTTGGGAATCGGAATGTCCGACCGTGTGTACGGGGGCTTAGCGGTCACTCTATGCCACTCATACTGCACTTTCCATTGCTCCAGCTAAGCTCAGTAGCGGCCGCTCAGAACAATTCAAACTGCACCGTGTGCACCGTATGCTCACTCCTCTAGCTGAGCTTTAAATGTAAAATGTTTATATGTTTAACTGGAGTGTACCTCTATCCTTATAATGACTGATTATAAACAGATTCACGGAGACAACCCTAATGCCGCGGAATGTTAGAGCCTGAAGTACATTATATTCTCAATCTATACATTCAACAGAAATCCAACAAAAACATTCTAATGATTTTTCTCCTCCTCTGCCGGCATTTGCCCCGCAGTGTTTGGGTGGCAGGCTCATTTCAATAACACAGATTTTCTACCTGAAAGATTACGTTGAAAGCACGACTACAGTAGGATCTAAAGAAATGAATGTCATAATAGCTCGGACGGAGTCAAAACACAACATAAATAGATGTCATACTACACAAATCTCTGAAATAACTTATTTGATTTCTGTAAAAGCTCTTAATAAACATTGCTCATATGAGTGTCCTGGCCCGCTATCAAAACACACTTGTCAACGCACACAATGTAATTCCATCAGTCTCATTTTTCTTACTTGGCTTTGAGTGGTTTTCTTTTTCCCTTTTACAATCTACAACTTGTATGAGTATAAAGACTTCAATAAATATTTACATTCAATTTACCTCTTCAGCTCCTTTATTAAAGTGCTGTCGAGAGTCCATCACAGACTTGGAAGTGCCATGTTATGGTGGCCTCATCATGGGGTGGTCAGAATATAATCTCTTATATCTGGTGAGTAACCCAATAAACTTATAAGGCAATATAGAGGCCTCCATGGTCACCCAATCCACAGCAAAGGATTGACCAAATAAAAATATGGTGGCAGTCAAAACCACAAGAGCCCATTCACACCAAAGTGTTGGAGCACCTTACCTATAGCTGGACTTACTATAGCAGAATGTTGTGCAAAATTTTTAATTTTAAGAACATTTGTTTGATTTTCTAACTGTAGGCCATACCCTGGTATAATAAAAAAAAAAGAACTTGACATGAAGAATGGTGTTCAAAAGTACTTCAAAATTGTGTGTGCTTTTAACATTCAATTTTGGATAAAATATAATTTCCCAAATTAAAACTGCATTCGATGTTATGCCGCATACACACGGTCAGACTTTCTGATGGCAAATGTGTGATCGGAGCTTGTTGTCAGAAATTCCGTCCATGTGTAGGCTCCATTGGACAATTTCCATCGGAAATTTCCGTTGCAGAAAATTTAAGATCTGGTTCTCAAAGTTTCCGACAACAAAATCCATTAGTGTGCGTAGAAAATTCAGACGCACAACGTGCCACGCATGCTCTGAATCAAGCATAGGATCAGCACTGGCTATTGAACTTAATTTTTCTGGGCTCGTCATACGTGTTGTACGTCACCGTGTTCTTGACGTTCAGAATTTCTGACCAACTTTGTGCAACTGTGTGTATGCAAGACAAGTTTGAGCCAACATCCGTCAGAAAAAAAACATGGGATTTTTTTGTCGGAATGTCCGATCGTGTGTACGCGGCATTAGAAGTTCATTCATTGCGGAAAGATTTTACATCCATAGCTTTGAATTTTCTACTGTGGTCGAAAATGAATGTCGATTTGATGCTATTTGAAGCTACCAACGATTTGAAAAATTTTAATGTTTTAACTAAATTTGATCATTTTTGAAAAAGTGTCCATATGAGTGTTCATTCGAAAATCTGCTAGTGTCTCCTTTCTCAAACTTTTCAACGCTGAAGAACCCTTGAAAGAACTTTGCGATGTCAGGGAACCCCTGCTAAAAATGACTATATTCACAGCTCATGATACATTGTGTGATGGTCAATAGGAAGAATGCCCCTTACACTTGTGGTCATTGGGAAGAATTACCCCCTTACAGATCTCTAAAAAGATCGATGGTGTCAGTGGGAACTTACCTGAGAGGCAGAAATTGCTCATTGCTCCAGGAACCCACAGGAACCTCTGGAGGAACCTTGGTTGAGAAATCCTGTACTAGTGTATGGCCAGCTAAAGTCTATGCATTATTGGATGCAACGATTATATGAATTGAGACCTGTATTAATCAATTATATACAGCGTTATTGGTCCGTGTATACAAATCTATGTGTATACAACTAAAAAATGTAATATATATTATACAATAAAGTGTCCATCTATCCAAATTCCACAAAAAGTGCAATAGTGCAGATATCTCCAACAAATTCAGGCTCTATGCCCTTGATATAGTGTCCATATCATGGATCCCATAAAAGTGCTCTCATGTTTACTTCCTGAATACATGCAGATAAATAACACAGTGCTCCGTGATCCTCCATCGCCAACACAGAAAACTCACCAGATTTATATTACTACCCACTACAGGCAAGTCAAAAAAAGCTTGTTATACAGGGGTTAAACACCATCCACTTTCCACCGGGACCAACACCTTTTCTCTCCTCTTGCCGGTGTTATAATCATATAGACTCATGCAATATAAGGAAGAAAAACTTTATTTTGACATAAAACCACTTCCACATTGTCTTCTGACATTAAAAAGGGAGATGCCTTGCACTAAGGTACATTCGCTTGTTTGCTGACATCAATAGTAATAGGGTACCTGCTTTATTCTGTGGCCACAAGCTGTCCCTTCCTACTCTTCCCAGGGTGTATGATTCATCACTTCTGGGTGTACTATGTGAGATGTTGTCACTTCTGGGTGTACTGTGTGAGATGTCGTCACTTCTGGGTGTACTATGTGAGATGTCATCACTTCTGGGTGTACTGTGTGAGATGTCGTCACTTCTGGGTGTACTATGTGAGATGTCGTTACTTCTGGGTGTACTGTGTGAGATGTCGTCACTTCTGGGTGTACTGTGTGAGATGGCGTCACTTCTGGGTGTACTGTGTGAGATGTCGTCACTTCTGGGTGTACTGTGTGAGATGTCGTCACTTCTGGGTGTACTATGTGAGATGTCGTCACTTCTGGGTGTACTGTGTGAGATGTCGTCACTTCTGGGTGTACTGTGTGAGATGTCGTCACTTCTGGGTGTACTATGTGAGATGTCGTCACTTCTGGGTGTACTGTGTGAGATGTCGTCACTTCTGGGTGTACTGTGTGAGATGTCGTCACTTCTGGGTGTACTGTGTGAGATGTCGTCACTTCTGGGTGTACTATGTGAGATGTTGTCACTTCTGGGTGTACTATGAGATGTCTTCACTTCTGGGTGTACTATGTGAGATGTCCTCACTTCTGGGTGTACTGTGTGAGAGGTCGTCACTTCTGGGTGTACTATGTGAGATGTCCTCACTTCTGGGTGTACTGTGTGAGATGTCGTCACTTCTGGGTGTACTGTGTGAGATGTCGTCACTTCTGGGTGTACTGTGTGAGATGTCGTCACTTCTGGGTGTACTATGTGAGATGTTGTCACTTCTGGGTGTACTATGAGATGTCTTCACTTCTGGGTGTACTATGTGAGATGTCCTCACTTCTGGGTGTACTGTGTGAGAGGTCGTCACTTCTGGGTGTACTATGTGAGATGTCCTCACTTCTGGGTGTACTGTGTGAGATGTCGTCACTTCTGGGTGTACTGTGTGAGATGTCGTCACTTCTGGGTGTACTATGTGAGATGTCGTCACTTCTGGGTGTACTGTGTGAGATGTCGTCACTTCTGGGTGTACTGTGTGAGATGTCGTCACTTCTGGGTGTACTGTGTGAGATGTCGTCACTTCTGGGTGTACTATGTGAGATGTCGTCACTTCTGGGTGTACTATGTGAGATGTCGTCACTTCTGGGTGTACTGTGTGAGATGTTGTCACTTCTGGGTGTACTATGTGAGATGTCGTCACTTCTGGGTGTACTGTGTGAGATGTCGTCACTTCTGGGTGTACTGTGTGAGATGTCGTCACTTCTGGGTGTACTGTGTGAGATGTTGTCACTTCTGGGTGTACTATGTGAGATGTTGTCACTTCTGGGTGTACTATGAGATGTCTTCACTTCTGGGTGTACTATGTGAGATGTCCTCACTTCTGGGTGTACTATGTGAGAGGTCGTCACTTCTGGGTGTACTGTGTGAGATGTCGTCACTTCTGGGTGTACTGTGTGAGATGTCGTCACTTCTGGGTGTACTGTGTGAGATGTTGTCACTTCTGGGTGTACTATGTGAGATGTTGTCACTTCTGGGTGTACTATGAGATGTCTTCACTTCTGGGTGTACTATGTGAGATGTCCTCACTTCTGGGTGTACTATGTGAGATGTCCTCACTTCTGGGTGTACTGTGTGAGATGTCGTCACTTCTGGGTGTACTGTGTGAGATGTCGTCACTTCTGGGTGTACTATGTGAGATGTCGTCACTTCTGGGTGTACTGTGTGAGATGTCGTCACTTCTGGGTGTACTGTGTGAGATGTCGTCACTTCTGGGTGTACTGTGTGAGATGTCGTCACTTCTGGGTGTACTATGTGAGATGTCGTCACTTCTGGGTGTACTATGTGAGATGTCGTCACTTCTGGGTGTACTGTGTGAGATGTCGTCACTTCTGGGTGTACTATGTGAGATGTCGTCACTTCTGGGTGTACTGTGTGAGATGTCGTCACTTCTGGGTGTACTGTGTGAGATGTCGTCACTTCTGGGTGTACTGTGTGAGATGTTGTCACTTCTGGGTGTACTATGTGAGATGTTGTCACTTCTGGGTGTACTATGAGATGTCTTCACTTCTGGGTGTACTATGTGAGATGTCCTCACTTCTGGGTGTACTATGTGAGAGGTCGTCACTTCTGGGTGTACTGTGTGAGATGTCGTCACTTCTGGGTGTACTGTGTGAGATGTCGTCACTTCTGGGTGTACTGTGTGAGATGTTGTCACTTCTGGGTGTACTATGTGAGATGTTGTCACTTCTGGGTGTACTATGAGATGTCTTCACTTCTGGGTGTACTATGTGAGATGTCCTCACTTCTGGGTGTACTATGTGAGAGGTCGTCACTTCTGGGTGTACTGTGTGAGATGTCGTCACTTCTGGGTGTACTGTGTGAGATGTCGTCACTTCTGGGTGTACTGTGTGAGATGTTGTCACTTCTGGGTGTACTATGTGAGATGTTGTCACTTCTGGGTGTACTATGAGATGTCTTCACTTCTGGGTGTACTATGTGAGATGTCCTCACTTCTGGGTGTACTATGTGAGAGGTCGTCACTTCTGGGTGTACTGTGTGAGATGTCGTCACTTCTGGGTGTACTGTGTGAGATGTCGTCACTTCTGCGTGTACTATGTGAGATGTTGTCACTTCTGGGTGTACTATGTGAGATGTTGTCACTTCTTGGCCTGCCCTAATTCGGTGTTTCGTCATCTTGACGTTTTCAAGAGGCCTCTTGAAAGTGTCAGGATGACGAAGCCCCACGTTGGGGAGGGCCAGGAAGTGACAAAACTATGGGTTCAACTAGCATTTTGTTTCCCATGGTGGAAGGAAATAAAATCATATCATCTTTGGCCAACCTTACTGTGTTTTTCTGCCACCTTGTAACGTCCTCCAATTGCTCCCCAGGTACTTTTGTTTGGAATGATCAGTACATGTTAGTTGCGGTAATGTGCACTGCTCTATGCACACAACACATACCATAGTCCATAGTCCATGTCAAGAGAGAGCAAAAGAGGGTGGCTATGTTCCTACATGCAGTGGGACCATGGAGAAGGAATGTAGATATGCTCTAACAGAAAGTCAGATCACAGCAGCAAACAAAAAAAAAGGAATTTGGAGACGACAACTGAGAGCATTAGAAGGTACTTTTTGGAATTAAGAATACATACTTGAATATCATTTTTTTAAAC
Source organism: Lithobates sylvaticus (assembly GCA_028564925.1). NCBI lineage: Eukaryota > Metazoa > Chordata > Amphibia > Anura > Ranidae > Lithobates > Lithobates sylvaticus. The sequence continues at coordinate 75,925,405 of CM053031.1, forward strand.
CCGAGGTTAGTGTCTTATGTATGCATTAGGTATTGAGTTGAACTTATTAATTTTCAGCGGCCTCTCAACACACATCCTTGGGCCAAGGAACACACCTATTATTTTTTTTTACAAAACATATTCTTTGTTACATGTGTAATGCCCTGTACACATGGTCGGAAATTCCGACGGAAAATGTCCGATCGGACCATGTTGTCGGAAAATCCGCCCGTGTGTGGGCTCCATCTGACTTTTTCCGTCGGAAATTAATTTGAGAGCAGGATCTCAAATTTTCCGACAACAAAATCCAATCAGACTTTTTCCGATTGTGTGTCGAGAATTCCGACGGACAAAGTGCCACGCATGCTCAGATCAAATTACGAGACCAAAGCTATTGGCTACTAGCCTCTACGTAGTTCCGTCATACGCAACAAACATCACCATGTTCAGAATGATCAAATTTTCCGACAACATTGTCCGATCGTGTGTATGCAACACCAATGTCGGACAAAATCCGTCGGAAAAAAATAAGACGGATTTTGTGGTCGGAATTTCCGACCATGTGTACGGGGGCTTACGGTGCTGGGGAGTTTGGTCTGTGTTTATGTGTTGAGGTTTGTGTGTTGAGGTGACATCAATCCCTGCCCTCAAGGACCTTACACTTAAGATCCTATTAGAGATGAGTTTAGGTCAAGCCCAGAAAGAAGCTGTCAGTGCCAATTAGCTGCAGATGGGGGATTCTCCACCCCTGTATGTACAGTATACAAAGGGGCAGGAATGTTCATGACATCATTGACCTAATATGACCTTTGTGTACATGCAGCTGATTGGTCTGGCATTGACAGCTTCTTTCTGGGTTTGGCCAAACATGGGTTTGGACTGAACCCAAGCTCATCCTTAGTCCTTATCTCACATGTATACACACATACTCCGGCCCATTAACCCACCAGCATGTATAATAAGTAGCACCTCGTACAAATGATCATACTACTTAAAGCGTCTTTTTGGAATGTTTACTGGTTAAAGAGAAGACCTTTCAGGTGAAAATGTCCCCTTCCTACTTCAGGGCTTGAGCAGTGGATGATAATAGAATCACTTTTACTTAAAGACCAAAATGAAGGATTGATAGAGACAATTGTCTATGAAAAGCACTGGGGCTGGCCATACATTATACAATTTCCTTGTACAATTTTCCTTTAGATTTACCAAAACCATATAACATGAGGTGAAACCTAAACAAATTGTATGCAATCAGGCAGGCCCTTGCACTGCATAGTTGAAGATATATCTAAAGGAAGTTGAATTGGAAAATCGTATAATGTATGGCCAGCTTAACTACTTGATGCCAGGCAACTTATCTGTACCTGACTTTGAGTGATTATTACCGGGAGGATACAGAATGAGTATTTCATCACTTCCGGTTTCGCCACTTGTAAGCAAACCATTATTATAGTTTAAAAGAAAGCATTGGATCATACTGATCTTGGTATGATCTGAAGTTTTTACGAGGAGAGGAGACATCTGGGATCTAACAGACCCCAATAATATATATAGTACACCTTGCGCTATAAAAACATCAAAACAAACTGCTGCACTTCCTGAATACAGAAAAAAATATCTCAAAACGTGAAAAAAGTTGCGCTGTCTGTTAACCAACAGAGAATTAAATTCCAAAAAACGTGTCTAAATAATGAATGATTCAACAAAAATAGGAACAGTGAATCAACCTAGTAATATAAATGTATCCAAATTAGGTATGCAACAATAAGGTGTCAAATATAAATGAATATATGTCCATAATATTTATTCTGTGAAATGAAAATAAGTGTCCATATAGATCTTCAAAACAAATGGATAAAGGTGCACTTCTCCCAGTGTTTATAGCTGACAGATTTGCGAGTCACTATCCATCCATGAATAAAAGAAGTGTAAGCCTCTTACCAGACCTATATGATCTATAAATTATAGAAGATAATGTGAAGCATAAAATACACAGATATCCAAAAGACAGTCAGACAGACTCTTTAATTAGGCAAATTAGGCGGTCGCCTAAGGCCTCGCACTCACACGGGCCTCGCGGCTGCCTAACTTGCCCAATGCATTACCCCAGTTTTGAGGGACAGGGCACCTTAATGCTGCTGTGCTCAGGCAGTGTTAGGGGGAGAATGTGATCTGCCCTCTTCTCTCTCCCTTCCTCTTCTTTCTACTATATTGGGATCATTTACCCCCCAAATTTTGAGGATATCCAAATTTTTCTAGACACCCCCCCAGAATTAATATATTTTTAGTGATTGGTGACCGGCTTAGTCGTTTGTTGGTGGGTACAAGTGCATCCAATTCACCAAAACTAGACTGAGCATACACTATACAATCTGATTGTACAATCTCCTTTGGAGCTACCATAAATCATGTAGTGTGAGGACCTGCCTGCCTAAATACAAATTGAATGGATTGAATGCAAGGGCCTGCCTAATTTGATACTAATCGAATGATTAGTAAATCATTTGGCGGAGGGGGGGATTATGGTGTGGGGTTGTTTTTCAGGGGTTGAGCTTGGCCCCTTAGTTCCAGTGAAGGGAACTCTTAACCACTTCAATACCGCTCCATAGTCATATGACGCCCACAAGGTGGATCTACCATCCTGGGTGGGCGTCATATGACGTCCTCGGATTCCCGGCCGCCGGCGGCGCGCGCCCACGGCATCGCTCGGGACCCGGTGCGAGTGCCCGGCGGCCGCGATGTCCGCCGGGCACCCGCGATTGCCCGTTAAAACAACGGGACCGGGCGGGACCGTGGAGCTGTGTGTGTAAACACACAGCTCCACGTCCTGTCAGCGGGGAGGAGACCGATCATGTGATCCCAGTACGGAGGAACACATGATCGGTCTCCTCCCCTTGAGTCCCCTCCCCCTACAGTTAGAATCACTTCTATTAGGGACACACATTAACCCCTCCAGCGCCCTCTAGTGTTAACCCCTTCCCTGCCAGTCACATTTACACAGTAATCATTGCAATTTTATAGCAACGATCGCTGTGTAAATGTGAATGGTTCCAAAAATGTGTCAAAAGTGTCCGAAGTGTCCGCCGCAATGTCGCAGTCACGAAAAAAAAAAAATCGCAGATCGCCGCCATTACTAGTAAAAAAAATTCAATAAATCTATCCCCTATTTTGTAGACGCTATAACTTTTGTGAAAACCGATCAATATACGCTTATTGCGATTTTTTTTACCAAAAATATGTAGAAGAATACGTATCGGCCTAAACTGAGGAAAAAAATAGTTTTTTTTTTAAAAAATGGGATATTTATTATAGCAAAAAGTAAAAAATATTGTGTTTTTTTTCAAAATTGTCGCTCTTCTTTTGTTTATAGCGCAAAAAATAAAAACCGCAGGGGCGATCAAATACCACCAAAAGAAAGCTCTATTTGTGGGAAAAAAAGGACGTCAATTTTGTTTGGGTGTAACGTCGCACGACCGCGCAATTGTTAGTTAAAGCGACGCAGTGCCGAATCGCAAAAAGTGCTCTGGTAAGGAAGGGTGTTTAAAAGCCCTGTATTGAAGTGGTTAAAGAGGTTGTAAACCATCAAAACCCCACCCAAAAACAACAACCTGCAAGACAAAGGCATACTGCATCGCATACTAGCTCATTATGAAATACTTAGCTGAGAACGATGCCCTGAATCGGCGCCGGAACACCGCTGACAGGGCCAACATCTTTTTTACTTCCAGGTTTGTGGGCTCCGGTGCTGTGATTGGCCGAAGATGTCACTCCCGCGCATGCGCACGGGAGCTGCTGGTCACGGCACTGGCCCTGAAGAAATGGCACGAGCGTTCAATCCTTCAGTGCGCATGCGCCGATGATGTCGGCGGCAGTGTACAGTGGTGTGAAAAAGTGTTTGCCCCCTTCCTCATTTCCTGTTCCTTTGCATGTTTGTCACACTTAAGTGTTTCGGAACATCAAACCAATTTAAACAATAGTCAAGGACAACACAAGTAAACACAAAATGCAATTTGTAAATGAAGGTGTTTATTATTAAAGGTGAAAAAAAATCCAAATCATCATGGCCCTGTGTGAAAAAGTGATTGCCCCCTAAACCTAATAACTGGTTGGGCCACCCTTAGCAGCAACAACTGCAACCAAGCGTTTGCGATAACGTGCAATGAGGCTTTTACAGCGTCCTGGAGGAATTTTGGCCCACTCATCTTTGCAGAATTGTCCTAATTCAGTTACATTAGAGGGTTTTCGAGCATGAACGGCCTTTTTAAGGTCATACCACAACATCTTAATAGGATTCAGGTCTGGACTTTGGCTAGGCCACTCCAAAGTCTTCATTTTGTTTTTCTTCAGCCATTCGGTGGTGGACTTGCTGGTGTGTTTAGGATCATTGTCCTGCTGCAGAACCCAAGTTCGTTTCAGCTTGAGTACACGAACAGATGGTCGGACATTCTCCTTCAGGATCTCTTAGACAGCAGAATTCATAGTTCCTTTTATCACGGCAAGTCTTCCAGGTCCTGAAGCAGCAAAACAGCCCCAGACCATCACACTACCACCACCAAATTTTACTGTTGGTATAATGTTCTTTTTCTGAAATGCAGTGTTCCTTCTACGCCAGATATACTTGGACACGCACCTTCCAAAGAGTTCCACTTTTGTCTCATCGGTCCACAGAATGTTGTCCCAAAAGTCTTGGGGATCATCAAGATGTGTTGTGGAGAAATTGAGACGAGCTTTGATGTTCTTTTTGCTCAGCAGTGGTTTTCTCCTTGGAACTCTGCCATGCAGGCCATTTTTGCCCAGTCTTTTCCTGATGGTGGAGGCATGAACGCTGACCTTAACTGAGGCAAGTGAGGCCTGCAGTTCCTTGGACGTTGTTGTGGGGTCTTTTGTGACCTCTTGGATGAGTCGTCGCTGCGCTCTTGGGGTAATTTTGGGCGGCCGGCCACTCCTGGGAAGGTTCACCACTGTTCCATGTCTTCGCCATTTGTGGATAATGGCTCTCACTGTGGTTCGCTGGATTCCCAAAGCTTTGGAAATGGCTTTATAACCCTTTCCAGACTGATAGATCTCAATTACTTTCTTTCTCAATTGTTCCTGAATTTCTTTGGGTCTCGGCATGATGTGTAGCTTTTAAGGATCTTCTGGTGGACCTTACTGTGTCAAGCAGCTCCTATTTAAGTGATGCCTTGATTGTGAACAGGTGTGGCAATAATCAGGCCTGGGTGTGGCTAGAGAAATTGAACTCAGGTGTGGACAACCACAGTTATAGTATGTTTTAACAAGGGGGGCAATCACTTTTTCACACAGGGCCATGATGGTTTGAATTTTTTTTCACCTTTAATAATAAACACCTTCATTTACAAATTGCATTTTGTGTTTACTTGTGTTGTCCTTGACTATTGTTTAAATTGGTTTGATGTTCCGAAACACTTAAGTGTGACAAACATGCAAAGGAACAGGAAATGAGGAAGGGGGCAAAAACTTTTTCACACCACTGTATATAGTAAATATCTTCTAAAGGGGGCAAGTTTAGGAGAAATTTACAGTACCTACAGGTAAGCCTTCTTTCTAGTCTTGCATGTAGGTGCAATTAAAGAGAAAGACTTTACCTCCTCTTTAAGGTGTCAGCATACCAAGACATTTTGGACAATTTCAGGCTCCCAACTTTGTGGCACTGACAGGTCACCTTTTTTGACGCCTATTAGAGCCTATGGCTCTAATCAGGTGCTTCAAAAACACCCCCACGCTGCTGTAATTCAGGAGCCCAGCGCCCAAAAAGGGTCTGGGCACCTGAAAAGGGGGTGGCAATGCAAGAATCTATCCATTGGTCATAGAGGGGGTGGCTGGAGAGAGGGGGCGGCGCCCGTGCACCCTTATGGACGCATCACCACTGAGTGAATATCTTTTTTGTATTACACTTGATGTTGGATGACATTCTTGGTTATCAATACCTGTTGTACAACTCTATGTAAATGGCGAATACAAACTTATTGCCAAAGCCCTTTTGGCTATGTGGTGTGCTTACTATATAGCAGGGGTTGGCAACCTTACAGTATATGGGTGGAGATCGACCTGAACAGCATGGGAGAAGTCAAAGATCACCGGCACAGTGTCGCCTCCTCACACCTGATTTAAACCTCTAATTACCGTACTACCGTGTCGCAATCGATTGCAGTGCGCGGCAATCATGGGTTTAAATATCGCCTCCTCACCTCCTGACAAACACACTCAGATCGCTTTTCAGAGGAGCAGCAGTGCCTGTTGCACTTGTGAATGAGGCCTTAGTTGCATTCGACAGTGGCCCCCATAGGGCTCGTTCACACGTAAAGTAGGGGGGTGGTAAAACCCTGCAGTTGAGTCAAGGTTTTACTGCCTTCAGTCCTCACCCCTTTTAGCTGCTGAGGCAGCAGCCAAATAGTTTACACATTTCGCAACAGGAACTGAGCCCCCTGTTGCTTTTGGTGGGTGCTACAGCCTGCCAATCGCACCCCATGCAAGTAAATGGGGTAACTGTTGTATCTAAGCCAATGAGGAGGGAGAGAGCTGCTGCTCTGATATACATTGCTGGATCAAGATCAGGCTCAGGTGAGTAATGGAAGGGGGGGGGGGGGGGGGGGGTGCATGCAGAAGGTGTTTTACCTTAATACCTTAATACAGAGAATTCATTAAGGTACAAAACCTTCTGTCTTTACAACCACTTTAAGCTGACCCTACACTACACAATCTGATTGTACAATCTCTGCTCAATCTCCTTGAGTCTTAACAAGACTGTGTATATGAGGACAATTCTAAACCATTCATTCGATTAGTATCAAATCAGGCAGGCCCTTGCATTCAATCCATTCAATTTGTATTTAGGCAGGCAGATCCTCACACTACATGATTTATGGTAGCTCCAAAGGAGATTGTACAATCAGATTGTACAGTGTATGCTCAGTCTAATTTTGGTGAATTGGATGCACTTGTACCCACCAAACGACCGATCACCAATTACTATAAATATATTCATTCTGGGGGGGTGTCTAGGAAAATTTGGATATCCTAAAAATTTGGGGGGTAAATGATCCCAATATAGTAGAAAGAAGAGGAAGGGAGAGAGAAGAGGGCAGATCACATTCTCGCCGACAATGATTTTATTGTAATTAGTGTTGGAAATCCAATCAGAGCGGATTGTAATATCATGGCAGCCTCCACCTTTACCTATGGCTGTGAGCGGCTGATAATACCCGTGCGCTGCCCTGATAAGACTCGCCGGCCTTCCAATTATTCTATGTGTGCGTTTCCTTCCTCTGTCCTATGGATCACCTCCCCTCCCCCCACACATGAGATCCAGCCTTTAATATTTCATTCAGCTCTTTTATTCGCCCCCATCCATCCCCGGCCCCCTGTACACTCAGCACCTTATGGGGTATGCTCTTCATGGCCGGCTCAGAACATTTGAATGTCATGTTTAGAAAACACACAACGATGGAGCTTTGATTCCAGGCTCTCTATGTGCAGACAGACAATATGTTAACAAAAGGCGCCAACTAGTGGTCAACTTTAGATTGCAGTGCTCTGCGCTCAACATGGATGAGCTGCTGCTTCGTACTTATGCTGGCCATACTGGAAACAACGTGATCGTTCACTGTAATGACCATAAAATAATTGTATAAAGCTCATCACACACCCGTTACAACCTGATTGTACGATCTGCCAACAACTATGTAGCGCAAGGGCCTGTCTGATTGGATACAGATTGATTGAATATTATTATAATACAGGATTTATAGGAGTGCAAACAGTGTGCACATGGATTCTGTCCGATCGGACAATGTTGTTGAAAAATCAGACCGTGTGTATGCACCATCGGACAGTGTTCGTCGGTTTGTCCGACGGACAAAGTCTTATCTCCTGCTGGAAAGATTTGCCGTCAACCCGGTCCGATCACACCAAACCCGATCGTGTGTACGGTTGTCCGACCGGACAAAGTGCTACGCATGCTCAGATCACATTACAAGACCAAAGCTATTGGCTACTAGCCTCTACGTTGTCCCGTCGTAGGCAACAAACGTCACCACGTTCAGAATGATCGGATTTTCCGACAGCTTTGTCCGACCGTGTGTACGCAAAACCAACATCGGACAAAGTACGACGGACATGATCCGACGGACCTGGTCTGCGGATTGTCCGACCGTGTGTATGGGGCTTTACACATAAATATGCTTTTATCTGAACCATTCCATTGTAGCTCTGGCTGTATGTTTAGATCATTGTCCTGCTGGAAGGTGAACCTCTCTACTCTAATGCCGCGTACACACGGTCGTAATTCTTGTCGGAAAAAGCTCTGATGGTTTTCCCCTCGGAATTTCGCTCAAACTGTCTTGCCTACACACGGTCACACCAAATTCCAATGGTCAATAACACAGCGGCATAAAACACGTTCGACTGCACTATAAAAGGGAAGTTTAATGCTTCTGAGCATGCGTCGAATTGTTTCCGAGCATGCGTCAGAATTTTGTGTGTCGGAATTGCATACACACGATCGGAAAATCCGATAGAAAGGTTTTCCATCAGAAAAATTAAGAACAGGTTCTCAATCCAAAGTCCGTCGGAAATTCTGACAGAAAAAGACCAATGGGCATACACACTGTCGGAAAATCCGATGAAAAGCTCCCATCGGATTGTTTCCATCGGAAATTCCAACCGTGTGTACGCGGCATAACAGGTTTTCTTCTAAGATTGCCCTGTGTTTGGCTTCATCCATCTTCCCATCAACTCTGACCAGCTTCCCTGTCCCTGCTGAAGAAAAGCATCCCCACAACATTATGCTGCCACTACCATGTTTCACGGTAGGGATGGAGTGTTCAGGGTGATGTGCAGTGTTAGTTTTCCAGCACACATAGCGTTTTGCTTTTAGGCCAAAAAGTTCAATTTGGGTTTTATCTGACCAGAGCACCTTCTTCCACATGTTTGCTGTGTCCCCCACATGGCTTCTCGCAAACTGCAAACGGGACTTCTTATGGCTTTCTTTCAACATAGGCTTTCTTCTTGTCACTCTTCCATAAAGGACAGATTTGTGGAGTGCACAGCTAATAGTTGTCCTGTGGACAGATTCTCCCACCTGAGCTGTGGATCTCTGCAGCTCCTCCAGAGTTTCCATGGGCCTCTCGGCTGCTTCTCTGATTAATTCTCTCCTTGCCCAGCCTGCCAGTTTAGATGGACGGCCATGTCTTGGTAGGTTTGCAGTTGTGCCATACTCTTTCCATTTTTTGGATAATGGATTGAACAGTGCTCCGTGAGAAGTTCAAAGCTTGGGATATTTTTATAACCCAACCCTGCTTTAAACATCTCCACAACTTTATCCCTGACCTGTCTGGTGTGTTCCTTGGCCTTCATGATGCTGCTTGTTCACTAAGGTTCTCTAACAAACCTCTATGGGCTTCACAGAACAGCTGTATTTATACTGAGATTAAATTACACACAGGTGGACATTATTTACTAACTAGGTGACTTCTGAAGGCAATTGGTTCCACTAGATTTTAGTTAGGGGTATCAGAGTAAAGGGGGAGGAACACAAATGCATGCCACACTTTTCACATATTTATTTGTAAAAAAAAATTGAACCATTTATCATTTTCCTTCCACTTCACAATTATGTGCCACTTTGTGTTGGTCTATCACATAAAATCCTGATAAACTACATTAATGTTTTGGGTTGTAACATGAGAAAATGTGGAAAATTTCAAGGGGTATGAATACCTTTGCACTGTATAGAGTGCCAACAGTTTACAGAGCTTTACTTTATAAAGGGAGAAAGTACAGTTACAATCCAATTCATTAATCTTAACAAAATATGGGCACTAGGTATGAAAATAATATCTATCCAGCAATATAATTCATTACAAGAGGGTAAGGAGAACCCTGCTCCTGAGAGCTTACAATCTAATAGATTTGTTTAGGTAGGTCCTTATATTACATAGTTTTGGTCAATTACAAAAAGTAAGCTCTGAGGAAGAGGTTTTTCCCCGAAACACGTCAGCCATGCAATCGGGTTTGGTCCTGTGATGGGCACATCGCAATCGGCTGAGGTTTTTGAGTTTTATACTTAATGTTTTATCCCTACAACGAAGAGAAGAAGGGTGCAAACACCTAGTGCATTACCACCATTATAGATTTATTGAAAAGTTGAGCTTTAACATTTACATAACAGGTACCTCTTCTTTCATACATTATCACAGTAATGCCGGGTACACACGGTTGGACTTTCCGACGGGAAATGTTGGATGTGAACTTGTTGGCAGAAAGTCCGACCGTGTGTATGCTCCATCGAACAATTGTTGTTGGACTTTCCGCCAACAAATGTTTGCTAGCAGGTTCTTTAAACTTTCCGATCATAAATTCACGCATGCTCGGAATCAAGTATGTGCCGGAAGCATTCGGTCCTGTAAGACTAGCGTTCGTAATGGAGATATCACATGACTATTGAACTTCCTTTTTATAGTCTTGTCGTACGTCTTGTACGTAACCACGTTCGAAATTGGTTGTCAACATTTGTGTGACCGTGTGTATGCAAGAAAAGTTGGAGCCAACAACCTTCGAACAAAATTCCACGGTTTTGTTGTCCGAACGTCCGATCGTGTGTACGGGGCATAAGACATACTACAGAACATACTAACAATGCAGAGCACATCAGTTCTCACCGCAACTCAGAACTTCAGCTTCTATCCGTAGCCTCTATGAAGGCCAAGCCCCTGGCACCAGGATGAAGACACATCACCCACAAATTACTTCTTAGTCCTAGTCCATATGTTTGGCTAAAAATAACATGGACTTCCCATTACTTATTTTTCATTTGATGGCAGGCATAGTGTTACACCATACACTGGGATTTTTAAAAATCATCAACCTTCTGCCGGTGAAATTTTTTAAATTGTATTTTTTATTTTTTTTGGAGCCTGTAAAGCATTGCACCAGCGTTCAGCAGATCGCTGGTGCCATGCAGGTCTCCAGCAGACCTGCCAGTGTATTTACTTGCCTGTACATCCTGTATAAATTGAAAAAAATATATTTTTTGATAAATAAAAAAAACACCAAATGAAAGCCGAATTTGTCCTGAAAAAAAAAACAAGGTATAATCCACTGGGATGCACAAAGTGATTATATGTACGGTTTTACCAACACGTGTAAAAGTTGTGAGATTGTGCTTAGGCATTAACATTTGTTTTACTCTAATGCCACGTAGACACGATCGGAATTCTCGTCGGATAAGCCTTGGATGGTTTTTCCGACGGAATTCCGCTCAAGCTTGTGTTGCCTACACACAGTCACACCAAATTCTCACAGTCAAGAACGCGGTGACGTACAACACTACAACGAGTCGCGAAAATAAAGTTCAATGCTTCCGAGCATGCGTCAGAATTTTGCGTGTCCGAATTGCCACAGACGATCGGAATTTCCGATAGAAACTTTTTCCATCTGAAAAATTTAGAACATGCTCTCAATCTTTTGCTGGCTGAAATTCTGCCAGCAAAAGTCCGATGGAGCATACACACACATTTTCCGACCAAAAGCTCACATCAGTCTTTTGCTGGCAGAATTTCCGATTGTGTGTACGCACAGGGGTCAAGTCCTGGGGAAAAAAGTGTGGGAACTCCTACCCAAGATCCACTCCTCCACCCAAAAAAAAAAAAAAATTATACGCTCATATGCACGAACGCTTCAAAAGTGGTATTTTTTCATCCAATTTTCGTATTGTGTGTATGAAGCTTAAAGCCCCATACACACGCGCGGACAATCCGTGGACCAGGTCCGTCGGACCATGTCCGTCATACTTTGTCTGATGTTGGTTTTGCGTACACACGATCGGACAAAGTTGTCGGAAAATCCGATCATTCTGAACGTGGTGACGTTTGTTGCCTACGACGGGACTACGTAGAGGCTAGTAGCCAATAGCTTTGGTCTTGTAATGTGATCTGAGCATGCGTAGCACTTTGTCCGGTCGGACAAGCGTACACACGCTCGGATTTGGTGTGATCGGACCGGGTTGACGGGAAATCTTTCCAGCAGGAGATAAGACTTTGTCCGACGGACAAACCGACGAATACTGTCCGATGGTGCATACACACGGTCTGATTTTTCAACAACCTTGTCCGATCGGACCAAATTGATGAAAAAGTCCGACCGTGTGTATGGGGCTTAACTGTTAGTACACAAAAAAAACAATCCTCAATAAACATAAATACGGCAATTCTCTGAATAATCAGCATTCATTCAATTGTGCTTCCATGCAAATGTGAACATCATGTTCTGATCTTTTTGGGGAATTTTATTTTGTATATAGAGTGTTTATGTGGTGAGTTTACATTTTTCATTGAACAGAGTTTGGATAACACAGGGTTAAACGGAAAGGTCATAAATTAACTGCACATTATCTGGACAGAATGCTTGGGGAGATAGTGATGTGTTCCTGCTTAGGAGATGTATGTTATCTTGGGGGGCTGCAAACTCTGCAGGGCTCCAACACACACTCGCTGCTATTCCAACCCTTCACATATTTCCACATAAACTTCCCTCCTGGCATCAAACTTTGGCAGGTATTGTGCTCAGCTTACCACCCCAAACTGATGTTCCTCCCTCAGCTGACCTCTCTCCCTGCATGTCCTGTGAGCAGAATAGCTGTGCTCCTCCTCTGGGTTCTCTCATCATATAGCACTGAAGATAGAGGAGGAGGGGGGGATTCAGCGGGACACACAGAGCAAGTATGCAGGAGACTGGGGGGGAGGGGAAGACAGAAAATCAGGATGGGCCGGCGGGGAGGAGCACATCACGAGTGGTCTGACTAAATACAATACCTTAGCAGCAGGGACCTGATCAACCTGTCAGCTAGCTGTGACTGACAGGTAGATCGAAGCGGAAGCTGTCATGGGGCCCCCTACTGGCAATGCCTGAATGGTCAGGTGTGCGGCACTTACTATTGCGAGCTGTGTCGGCAGCTGCTGGTGTAGCACCTGCCACACAGCTCGCATACTTCAAAGCCTTGCGGGACACGGCTGCTAACGGGAACTGAGTCCCTAAAAAGGAAAAGGTATATATCCTTACAACAGTGTGGTACTGTGGATATAGATAGTATAATGTGCCACGTCCTATATAATATTTTGAGCGAAAAAAAGGGGGGATGGGGACTTGGACTTTGTGCCTACAAAGTCCAAGTCCCCATCCCCCCTTTTTTTTCACTCGGAACTGAGTCCCTGTTGTGGAAAAAGTACAGGAACTCCGTTCCCATGCGTTCCCGCAAGACTTGAGCCCTGTGTACGCGGCATAAGGCACGAAGGGATTAATACGATGGATGGATGGATCGTACCGAGTTGCTATGGCTGGCTTTAGACTTCAGACAGACTATACCTCCCAACTTTTTGAGATGGGAATGAGGGACACCTATCAGCAAAAGTACGCAGGCATAGGACACACACCCTTGCCACGCCCCCTTAAAGGAGAATTGTACAAAAAAACAAGATTGGTTAAACCCACAAGTGTTTTTTTTACCACTGCTATTCCTGCATATTGGCTTTTGGAATTTACAAATGCACCAATTTAGAAATCAGATGAAAGGTTTAGCACTGGGAAACACTTTTTGATAGACAAAAAGTGCATTTTATATACATCTAAATAGATCAGACCAAAATGAAGGACAAATGAGGAGGAATGAGGGACAGAGGGACATTGCTCCAAATCAGGGACAGTCCCTCCAAATCAGGGACAGTTGGGAGGTATGGGCAGACTGATGGGCAGAGTTGGGAATTTGTAGCCTGTGGAATCTCTGGTTTAGGATTAGGTGCTCCCAGATCACCAGATTGGTGCCAGTATAAGGCTTAACCCCCATACACATGGTCGGATTTTTTCATGGATTCTGTCCGATCGGACAATGTTGTTGAAAAATCAGACCGTGTGTATGCACCATCGGACAGTGTACGTCGGATTGTCCGACGGACAAAGTCCTATCTCCTGCTGGATAGATTTGCCGACAACACGGTCCGATCACACCAAATCCGATCGTGTGTACGGTTGTCCGACCGGACAAAGTGCTACACATGCTCAGATCACATTACAAGACCAAAGCTATTGGCTATTAGCCTCTACGTAGTCCCGTCGTAGGCAACAAACGTCACCACGTTCAGAATGATCGGATTTTCCGACAACTTTGTCCGACCGTGTGTACGCAAAACCAACATCAGACAAAGTATGACGGACAGGATCCGACCGACCTGGTCCGCGGATTGTCCGACCGTGTGTATGGGGCTTTAGTGTATTCCAGCAATGCCAGGGCGACAAGGACAAGCTCTGGGCAGATAAGTGACACTAGAAGTAATAAGTTGGTTGCTTTTCCATGCAAATGTTATGGTTTTGAATGTTCATATAACGGCATGGGTGGCCATTATAAAGAAGATATATACATCAGACAAGACAGGCAAACTTATCCAGAGGGGTCTAATACATTAAAATACTTTGTGTCATATCCGTACTTGTCATATAGATGTAGAGTAAATGGTGTTGTGACACATAAATATGGCCGGTTCCATACCCGGAGCAGACTAGAACAAGAGCTGGTGATTAAAAAGCTATTCATCAACCTGCAAAGAGTTATGGAGCTGCAGACCCTCCTGTCCCACTCCTGGCTATGGAGCAGATCCTTCAAATGTGATCTCTAATCTGCCATTTGTATCTGCAATGACTTTATAGAGCTTTCTAGTAAAACTCCTGGCTAGATTGTGAAATCTCTCTACAGCAGATGGAAAGGACAGATACAGCAATGAGACCTTGTGAAGCTTCACTTGTCAGCAATAAAGAACAGGGGACATTTCCAGCTACCAGATCCTTATCACAGCTCATTAATATTTATTTTTATTACAGTATGAACAGTAAGGACACCGCCAAGTTACCTGCTCGGGGAGTTCAAGTGTACCTGTCACCAAAGCATAGTGACAGGCGGTGACACAACTTTTGGTGTCATGGAAAGCTCCAGCTGTGACTGGACTGATAGAAGATGATGCTTTTTACCTGAGTGCAGAACTTAAGCCATGCATGTTACAATCTGATTGGACGATCTTTGTGCGATCATTTGTAGATGTACTAAAAGTAAGTTATATGAGGCCCAAACTAAACAATTTACCAATTCAGCTCCGGAAGATTTCCCCCCCTTCATGACCACGCCATTTTATTGCGTTATTTTAACTGACAATTGCACGGTCGTGCGATTCTGTACCCGAATAAAATGTATGTTCTTTTTTCTCACAAATAGAGCTTTCTTTTGGTGGTATTTGATCACCTCTGCAGTTTTTATTTTTTGCGCTATAAAAAAACAAACAAACCATTTTAAAAAAACAACAATATTTTTTACTTTCTGCTATAAAACACATCCAATTAAAAAAAAAAAAAAAAAAAAAAAAATCGAATTTCTTAATCAATTTAGGCCAATACATATTTTGCTACATATTTTTTGGTAAAAAAATCCCAATAAACGTATATTGATTTGTTTGCGCAAAAGTTATAGCCTCTGCAAACTATGGAATATATTCATGGAACTTTTTTTTTTTTTTTTTATTTATTTCTACTAGCAATGGCAGCGATCAGCAACTTATAGTGGGACTGGGATATTGCGGTGGACAAATTGGACGCTAACTCACACTTTTGACACTTTTTTGGTGACCAATGACATTATTACAGTGATCAGTGCTAAAAATATACACTAATGACACTGGCTGGGAAGGGGTTAACATCAGGGGCGATCAAAGGGTTAACTGTGTGCCTTAAGGCCCCTTTCACACTGGGGCGGTTTTCAGGCGGTACAGCGCTAAAAATAGCGCCTGTACACCGCCTGAAAAAATGGCCCCATTCACTCCAGTGTGAAAGCCGGCGGGCTTTCACACTGGAGCGGTGCGCTAGCAGGACGGTAAACAAAGTCCTGCTAGCAGCATCTTTGGAGCGGTATAGGAGCGGTGTGTTCACCGATCCTATACTGCTCCTACCCATTGATTTCAATGGGATACTGCGGTACAGCGGCGCTTTGCGGGGGATTTTAACCCTTTTTCGGTATTACCCCCGGCGAGTGGCCGAATACCGCGGCTAAAACGACGGTAAAGCAGCGCTAAATATAGCGCTGCTTACCGTCACCGCGGCTCCCGCCCCAGTGTGAAAGGGGCCTAAATGTGTTTTCTAACTGTGGGAGAGGTCATTTTACTAGTGGAAGGCATGGATTAGTGTTCCTGCTTTGCAGGAACACCGGGTTTATGCCTTCCTTACTGACAGAACAGCAATCTGCCTTGTTTGTTTACATAGGCAGATAGCTGTTCTGCCTGTGTACAAAATGATCAACAGGTGCCAGTGGACATTGGGTGCACGGGACCCGCTGATCAGCTCCTGCTGTGTGGAATCAAAAAAGAGACGGCGGCGCGCACTTGCGCTCAATACCCAAAAGTGCAGGATCGTGTGTGTGTGTGTGTGTGTGTGTGTGTGTGTATATACACACACATACACACACAGTATACACTGCCTATTCATACCCCTTGACATTTTTGTTATGTTACGACCAAAAACAAAATGTTTCTTATTGGGATTTTATGTGATAGACCAACACAAAGTGGCACATAATTATGAAGTGGAAGGAACATGATACAGGGGGTCCCCGGGTTACAAACAACATAGGGACTGTAGGTTTGTTCTTAAGTTGAATCTGTTTGCAAGTCGGAACAGGTACATTTTTTAAGTGTAGCTCCAGCCCAAAAAATCTATTTTTACGTTTTTTAGATAACATAGAGAAGGGTTATCACCCCTGTAACATTTGTTTTGCTGTTTGTGCCCCTGTTCAGAAGATTTCACCTCCCCTTCTGTCCCAATGACAATTGGATTTTGAAAATTTGGGGTTGATAGGAAAACATGGACTGGTGATAAAGCATCAGTGGAGACACCTTTTTCCCATAATAACTCTTACAGGAGTGAATTTCCCTTCCTAGGGTTGGATTTCCTCTCACTTCCTGTTGTCTCCCTCCGTTTGTAAGTAGGAGTCGTTTTTAAGTCGGATGTTTGTAAGTAGGGGACCCCCTGTAAATGGTTTTCCATTTTTTTTACAAATAAATACTTGAAAAGTGTGCATTTGTATCCACCCCCCTTAATCTGATACCCCTAACTAGAGAACCTTAGTGAGCAAACATCATCATGAAGGCCCAGGAACACACCAGACAGGTCAGGGATAAAGTTGTGGAGAAGTTTAAAGCAGGGTTAGGTTAAAAAAATATCCCAAGCTTTGAACATCTCACGGAGCACTGCTCAATCCATCATCCGAAAATGGAAAGAGTATGGCACAACTGCAAACCTACCAAGACATCATGGCCGTCCACCTAACCTGACAGGTTGGGCAAGGCAAAAAGACTTGCAGCTGCAATTGCAGTGAAAGGCGGTTATACAAAAGTATTGACTCGGGGGGGGGGGGGGGGGGGGTGGAGCTGAATACAAATACACACACCCTTCCACTTTGTGTTGGTCTATCACATAAAATCCCAAGAAAATAAATTTATGTTTTTGGTTGTAACATGACAAAATGTGGAAAATGTCAAGGGGTATGAATACTTTTTCAAGGCACTGTATGTATGTATATATACCTGTAGGACTAAATGTGCTATGGGGCGGTCGGCAGACGCCCTGAATAAAATGATAATATATAATACATTATATATTAACAAGTACATTTACCTCTGTCCACACTGCCTGTCCTTCTAGTGCATCCCTTTTGTGGCTTGTGGCTCCCACACTGGCATTTTCAAGAATATGTTGTCCTGCGCATGTGCGAGATATAATGCATGGAATCATGTCTTGCACTCATCTGTTGTTTCTTTTTTTAAAACCTTGCAGAAATGTTATTTCTTTTTTTAACAGCAAATTATGCTAATGCTGTACATTGCATGTGCAAGATGAGAATACAGTGAGATCTTGGAGCTTAGTACGCATGTGTGAGATGGAACATATGATGTCATGTACCTTGTCTTGCACATACAACATTATACTCATGTTTTTTTTTGTTTATTTATTATTAAAACCTTGCAAGATCGAGATTTCCCAAGATACTGCAGTTTAGTAGGCATGGCGTAATACACATCATATGAAAATACACTCGCTTTAAAAGCCTTTACAGGTTACCAGTTCAGAGTAAAACATGAAGCCTGGCACTAGAATTATTGCTCTCACTCTGTTTACATATACACTAGTAGCGGTACCCCCGTAGGGGCTGCTGGTAGTTGTGGTCCATCTCTCATCCTGCACAGCCAGGCACATGAATTCCCAGACATCCAATAGTCAAGAAACAGTCCTTGTTTTTTTTTTTTGTTGTTTTTATTTAGGGGATTTAACTTGGATGGGGATAGGGTACTTATGGGATGCCCACTTGATTGCAGATAGGAAATTAGGGACTGAAACTATATCCACACCCCTGGTATATACACACTTCTACCTCCAGCACAAACTTGCTTATAGAACTACAACTCCCAAGACCAGCTAGCACTGAATTGCAGGCCTGACACTGGTTCAGCCAGGCGCAAAGCAAATGCCCTTTGCAGGCAGGGACTGCAGGCCCCTATGGTGTAGCAAAATGGTAGTCCCAGTGCTAGCTGTCCCACGTGGCTACTGATTACAGTACCACCTCTTCAGGCCCTGCCAGCCTTAATGGCTGCAGCTGCCTCTTTCCACTGCCCGTGCCACCACAGTCCTCCTTACTTTCTTTGCTACAATGACAACAATATCTCAAATTCTCCACAAATTTGGTCTGAAGAAAGAAGAAAGGCCACATGCAGTCACAACTGAGCTTTGCCAAAATGCACCTTGAAGGTTCTGAGGCCAAGTGGAAAAAGGTGTTATCGTCAGATGAGACTAAAATGGAATTATTTGGCCTCAAATCCAATACAGCTCACCATCCAAATAAAACCATTCCTACAGAAAGCCTTGGTTCACACTGACTGCGGGGATGAAATTGTGCGAGTTCAGCTGAACTCACACAATTTCATTCCTGCATGTCAGTCCCGACTTCAGGGGCGATTTCAGAGACATCTGTGCGGGTTTCTGCACAGATGTCAATGGAAAACGCACCCTGAAATCGGCAAAAGTAGTACAGAAACTACTTTTGGGAATCGGTGCAGCTCTGCAAATGTGGCCATTGCCATCAATAGCCACTGATTTGACATGTCAAATTGCATGCCAAATCGCATCAATGTGAACCAGGGCTTAAGCATGGAGGTGGTAATATCCTGTTATGGGGGTGTTTCTCTGCAGCAGGTCCTGGAGTACTTGTCAGGATAGAAGGAAAAAACAGATGGGGCAAAATGCCGTCAAATTATTGAGGAAAATCTGCTGCCCTCTACAAGAGAGTTGTCAATGGGAAGAAGGTTTACCTTCCAACATGACAATGACCCAAAGCACACAGCGAAAATGACCACACAGTGGTTAAAGGAGAAAAAGGTGAATGTCCTTGCAGGGCCTAGTCAGAGCCCAGACTTAAACACCATTGAAAATCTGTGGAATGACTTGAAATTTGCAGTCCACAAACTGTTAGCATCCAATTTAACTTGAGCAGTTCTGCAAAGAAGAGTGGGCAAATATTGCAGTCTAGATGTGCAAAGTTAGTAGAAACATATCCCAACAGACTAAAGGATGTAATTAAAGCAAAAGGTGGTTCAACAAAATACGGACACAAGGGGGTGATCCTTTTTCCAACTCAGTGATTCTGTTTTTTTTTTCCTCTCTGACATGTTGGTGTTCTATGTTTTACTTGGATGTTATACGTCGCACTGAGTAAATACAGCTGGATAAAACTAAAACCTGTGTCTGTCTTCATTTCAGGCTGCAAAGCAACAAAATGTGATTATTTCAAAGGGGGAGATTCTTTTCTATACCCACTGTATATTTGACTACGTTTAGGGTGGTCTGTATTGTGTATTCTACTTTTGTAAAAACTTTTTGTTTTCAAAACTAAAGAACTCATTAAAAAAAAAAAAAAAGAATAATGGCACCCAAACACGTGTTGAGTGTTTTGTCACAATTTGGAATTACGGGCAGAATAGCGGCATTTCCACCATTCCAAAATGCCTAATGTGAACCGGACATTAATGTGTCATCATATACTGTATATTCTGTTACATATCTGCCAATGGCTCATTTTGGTATATACATAGCTTTCTATTATCTTTTTATGTCTATTAAATTGTACAAAGAAGCCTAAAATAAACCAATAAAGCTGCAACCAAAGTATCCAAGTCTCGGCTGTTGTCATAGAAACCATAAATGTTACTAAAAAGTGCTGATTTTAGAATATCCAACATTTCCAGAACAGTAAAACCAGAACACACTGTATGTACTACAGTCTGGCTCAGGCACATTTTCCTGTCCTTTGAAACTACAGAGAGGATGTTCTAATAAACAGTGGAAGTGAAATACCGCGCTGTCGCTCAAAAAATATATAAACAGCAGCCAGCAACGCAAAGAGACAATTGCAAACACATAATAACTAATAAATGTGCAGCGCTAGAAAGACCAGTCACTAAAAGTATAAGTGATAAATATGCTGATACACATAACCCTTATATTAACCACTTCAGCCCCGGACCAATTGGCAGCCAAAGGACCAGGCCCCTTTTTGCGATTCGGCACTGCGTCGCTTTAACTGACAATTGCGCGGTCGTGCGACGTGGCTCCCAAACAAAATTGCCGTCCTTTTTTTTCCCACAAATAGAGCTTTCTTTTGGTGGCATTTGATCGCCCCTGCGTTTTTTATTTTTTGCGTTATAAACAAAACTAGAGCGACAATTTTGAAAAAAATTCAATATTTTTTACTTTTTGCTATAATAAATATCCCCAAAAAATATATAAAAAACATTTTTTTTCCTCAGTTTAGGCCGATACGTATTCTTCTACATATTTTTGGTAAAAAAAAAAAATCGCAATTAGCGATTATTGATTGGTTTGCGCAAAAGTTATAGCGTTTACAAAATAGGGGATAGTTTTATAGCATTTTTATAATTTTTTTTTTTTTTTTTACTAGTAATGGCAGTGATCAGCGATTTTTATTGTGACATTTTATTTTGACATTTTATCGGACATTTTTGACACATTTTTGGGACCATTGTCATTTATACAGAAATCTGTGCTATTTAAATAGCACTGATTCCTATGTAAATGACAGTGGCAGTGGAGGAGTTAACCACTAGGGGGCGGGGAGGAGTCAGTGTGACGTGTGTGTTTTTTTTTACAGTAGGGGGGCGTGGCTGACGTCTGACGTCACTGATCGGCTGTTCCTGATGACAGGGAACAGCAGATCAGTGACAGGCAGAGTAGGAAGCGCGGGGAGAGGTTTGTTTACACAGACCTCTCCCCGTTCTTCAGCTCTTTGACCCGATCGCGGGACACCAGCAGCGATCGGGTCCGCTGGTCCCGTGGCCGTGGTCACGGAGCTCCCGACCGGGTCGTGAGCACGCCAACGGCGGCGCGCCCGCGACCCCACGGCTAGGCAATTAAAGGGGACGTACCTGTACGTGCTTTTGCCTAGCTGTGCCATTCTGCCGACGTATATGTGCAGGAGGCGGTCGGGAAGCAGTTAATAAAGATATAAAAATAATGAATAATCCAACGACGTGATGAGTGAAAAATAGATGAATATTGTGTACAAAAACACATATAAGTGAAACCAAAAGAGGATTGAGTCCATAGATTGATCCTGGCAGTTGGATGTGGAGTCAACTGGATGACATCATTGGAACATCAGAGGGAAGACGGTTGAGAGTTATGCCCCATACACACGGTCGGATTTTCCGACAGAAAATGTCCTATCGGACAATGTTGTCGGAAATTCCGACCGTGTGTAGGCTCCAACGGACTTTTTCCGTCGGATTTTCCGACGGACAAAGTTTTATCTCCTGCTTTCAAATTTTCTGACAACAAAGTCCTATCGGACTTTTTCCGATCGTGTGTAGCGAATTCCGACGGACAAAGTGCCACGCATGCTCAGATCACATTACAAGACCAAAGCTATTGGCTACTAGCCTCTACGTAGTCCCGTCGTAGGCAACAAACGTCACCACGTTCAGAATGATCGGATTTTCAGACAACTTTGTCCGACCGTGTGTATGCAACACCAGTGTCGGAAAAAATCCGATGGATTTTGTGATCGGATTTTCCGACCGTGTGTACGGGGCATAAGTATGGAAAATGACCATCACAACAATGAGAAGGCTTACCGGCGTTGAACAAGGAGAAGGGCGCCTCTGAGATTATATCAAAAACAATTGATTGTAAAAGCAATATCCACTCACATGGAAGTAAAAGGCGTTGGGTACATCTCTGGGGTGAGCAGATGGCACTACAGGTAGCAGAGAGTCCCTTTTCAGGCTGGCAGAAAGCAGCACATCAGATCCCAGGGACAATGTCATCTATTTTTCACTCATCACGTTGGTGGATTATTCATTATTTTTATTAATATAAGAGTTATATGTATCAGCATATTCATCACTTATACTGTCTCTTATAATTTTAGTGATGGTTCTTTCTAGCGCTGCACATTTATTAGTTATTATTTTTTCTAATAAACACAAATGCTTTTGGCTTAAAGCGGTATTAAACCCCATAACAAATGTGTTATATTGCAGCTTACTGATCATTGGATGTGTGCATTCATTTTTTTTTTTCTTTATTATGACTTCTCTTATGCATGCTGACAGTTCACATGTACAGGAAAACGTGTTTGGGGTCACATGACGCTCACATGCGTGCATGAGATCAAGCACAGCGGCGACTGCATTAGATCCAGCACTACTGCCATAGCCACACTGTCAGCTGAAGCTCCTATCAAGAGCAGTGAGAGGATTTTGGTGCACAGTACTGTGGTGGGGAGATGTGATTGATAAGCTCTGATTCGTTCTTTTCTTGTGAGTGCATTTCTACCTAATTTTTAACCACTTGCCTACTGGGCACTTTTACCCCCTTCCTGCCCAGGCCAATTTTCAGCTTTCAGCGCTGTCACATTTTGAATGACAATTGCACAGTCATGCAGCACTGTACCCATATGACATTTTTATCATTGTTTTCCCACACAAATAGAGCTTTCTTTTGGTGGTATTTAATCACCACTGGGTTTTATTTTTTGCTGTACAAACAAAAAAAAGACCAAAAATGAAAAAAATTAATAAAAAATTTCAGAGTTTGTTATAAAATGTTGCAAATAAGTAATTTTTCTCCTTCACTGATGTGCACTGATGGGCACTGATAGGCTGCACTGATAGGCACTGATGAGGCTGCACTGATAGGCACTGATGAGGCTGCACTGATGGGCACTAATCAAGAGGCACATATGAAGCTGCACTGATAGGTGGCACTGATAGGCGGCACTGATGGGCACTGATAAGCACTGGTAGGTGGCACTAATTGGCAGCACTAATAAGTGACACTGATGATGAGGCACTGGTCATCAATTTTGGGACTGATGTCCCTATAACAGAAGATGGCTATCGGCCTTCCCCTTTTCTCCTCACACTGTCAGCATGAGGGGGGGGGGGAAAAAAAAGCCAATAACTGGCTTCTGTTTACATCATGTGATCAGCTGTCATTGGCTGACAGCTGATCATGTGGTAAAGGGCCGCTGTAATTGTCCCTTTACCCCGATCTGTGATCACAGAGTGTGCCGCAACGTGAGCACCAGAGGACGTCCATGGACACCCTGCCGGCATTTTAACCAGCTGAGATCCGCGCCATAGCCAAATGACGGCTACAGCGCGGATCTGATGTGCCAGGACGACGTCTATTGACGTCGTCCCGGCAACGAGCTGCCTGCGCGCCCCCTGAAGGGCGTGCGCGGCGCGCTCTGTGATCCGCGAGTCTGTGAGACTCGCTGGATCACAGATCCGAGTAAGGGGTCGATCCCGACCCCTTACCATGTGATCAGCTGTCAGCCAATGACAGCTGATCATGTGAAAATAACTGAGCCGGTAATCGGCTTTTTTTCCTGCCCGCGCTGACAGCGCGAGGAGAAAAAAAAAAAAGCCGATCACCGACGGCAGTGAGAGGGACATCAGTCCCTCTCACTGCAATATGACCAGGGTCCATGGTGCCCACATTTAGCAAAATAAAGTGCCCACAGTGCCATCAGTCAGTGCCCACAGTGCCATCAGTCAGTGCCCATAGTGCCAGTGCTGCACATTCAGTGTCACCTACCAGTGCTCATCAGTGTCCCCTACCAGTGCTCATCAGTGTCCCCTACCAGTGCCCATCAGTGCCACCTATCAGTGCCCATCAGTGCCACCTATCAGTGCCCATCAGTGCCACCTATCAGTGCCACCTATCAGTGCCATCTATCAGTGCCCATCAGTGCCATCCATCAGTGCCATCCATCAGTGCCCATCGGTGCCACCCATCGGTGCCACCCATCCGTGCCCATCAGTGCTATCTTTGCTGTGCCCATCAGTACCAACTTATCTGTCCCCACCAGTGCAGCCTATCAGTGCCCACCAATGCAGCTTATCAGTGCCCACCAGTGCAGCCTATCAGTGCCCACCAGTGCAGCCTATCAGTGCCCACCAGTGCCGCCTCATTAGCGCATATCAATGAAGCAGAAAAATTACCTGTTTGCAAAATTTTATAACAAACTATTAAACATGATTTATTTATTTTTTTAAATTTTCCATCTTTTTTTATTTGTTTAGCAAAAAATAAAAACCCCAGCTGTGATTAAATACCACCAAAAGAAAGCTCTATTTGTGGGAAAAAAATGGTAAAAATGTCATTTGGGTACAGTGTTGTATGACCGCGCAATTGTCATTCTAAGTGCGTCAGCGCCAAAAGCTGAAAATTGGTCTGGTCACGAGGGGGGTTTAAGTGCAAAGTAATCAGGTGGTTAAGATGGCTACAGTGTGGGTGGGAAGGGGTTAATCATAAAATAAAGGGTATTGCACCAGAGTCTGTGTGCTCTTCTCTCTTGTTCCTGTTATGGAGAAAAGAGGGAGGTGTTATGTAGTCTTAACGCACTCCCTGTCCTAGGTTGACAACACTGCTCAGTACAGTTGTCAACCCAGGTAATGGTAACGACAGGATCATCAGTTTAAAATAAAGGGAATTAATTGTGAAAAACAAAACTAATGCAGCCACCACATCTAAAGTCCGGCAAGCTGCAATACTATGAATTTTTGTTTTTGGGATAGACACGCTTTAACAATAAAGGTCTGACCTTTTGGCATCTCATCAGTGAGAAATGGTATCATCTATATACAGTATATACCGTATATATACACAGACACAATCCTAGCTGTGGAATTTCCAGTGACAGGAAAAGGTGGATGAGATGTGTTCTCAGCTGCCAGAATGTTAATCTGAAGCAGATGAATGAGTGTTAAACTGTCATCCATCCCAAAATATTATCTGAAACAGCTGTACTAATAACATTCATAGGACGAGATCTGCTGACTGAACGTTGGAGATATTTTTACACTCATTACAGGGAAATGTGTTCTGTAGTCCTGGTTCTCCGGGTGCTTCCACTGCCATGTTGAGTACATATGTCAGACAGGCTGAGCTCTTCTCTTGTCTCTCACTCACAGGATAAAGGTGAAGACGCTGTAAGGGCTCTTTCACACTGGCAGATGGGGGAGCATTGAGATCAATGGGGCCACACCGCAGCTGCAAGCCAAACGCTTGGCTCACAGTTGTGGCACAGTCCTAGAATGTAAAATTAAAAAAAAAAAAAAAAAAAACACAAGATGGGACAGTAGCGCCTCCTGAACAGGGGCAGCCCATCCATTAAGGGTGCA
The DNA here is from genome assembly GCA_028564925.1 of Lithobates sylvaticus. Lineage (NCBI taxonomy): Eukaryota > Metazoa > Chordata > Amphibia > Anura > Ranidae > Lithobates > Lithobates sylvaticus. The sequence goes on from CM053031.1 coordinate 75,951,189, forward strand.
TGGGCGCCGTCCCCTCTATCCACGCCACCCCGTATATGGTTAGTGGATAGATTCATGCATTGCTTGAATCTATCCACAGCCGCCACGGCCACCCCCTATTAATGCGTCCGTCCCCTTTCGGGACGCCGAGTGTCTGAATTACAGTGATGGGGGTGTTTTTTTGAAGCACCTGGTTAGAGCCTTAGGCTCTAATAGGCTTCAAAATAGGGTGGACTCGGAGCTCAGAGCATTGCGCTTGGAGCCCACCCAGGTGTTTTAGAAAAGCAAATGCATATTCGCCTTCCAAAGGCCCCTTTCACACTGGGGCGGGAGCCGCGGTGACGGTAAAGCAGCGCTATATTTAGCGCTGCTTTACCGTCGTTTTAGCCGCGGTATTCGGCCGCGAGCGGAGCGGACGAAAAAGGGTTAAAATCCCCCGCAGAGCGCCGCCGTAGCGGCGCTTTGCGGCGGTATTGCCGCGGTATTACCGCGGTGTCCCATTCAAATCAATGGGAAGGAGCGGTATAGGAGCGGTGAATACAATGCTCCTATACCGCTCCAAAGATGCTGCTAGCAGGACTTTTTTTACCGTCCTGCTAGCGCACCGCTCCAGTGTGAAAGCCCGCCGGCTTTCACACTGGAGTGAATGGGGCCGGATTTTTTCAGGCGGTGTACAGGCGTTATTTTTAGCGCTGTACCGCCTGAAAAACGCCCCAGTGTGAAAGGGGCCTAACTCTGAATAGCCTCTCCGCCAATTTTTTTTTCCTTGTCAATTTTACATTGTATTTTTAAAAACTGTCATTTGACTGTAAAACACATAGCCAAGTATTATTCTACACAATTTTTTTTTATTGTGCATTAAAAAAAGAAAACAAATAAAATTAGACATGCTATCTGCCAATAGAACTTAACCAAAAAGTGCATTCTATGCATCTAAAAATATAGAAAATATACCAAATCAAATCATTATTCAACCAAAAAAAGAATGTCAAAGCAATAACTCCAAGGCCAATAATAAATAACACGTTATGTCCTCCGATTCCACAACGTCTGGTTGACGGACGGCCGTTCAGAAACGAACTGAAAAGCGGGAATCAACTTCTACTAACACGAAATTAGCAGAAGGAGCCCAAAGGGTGGCGCTAAAGAACTGTAAAGAGCTGTAAGTACGTCACTACCTTCGTAATTGTTGGCCAACAATTGTGTGGCCGTGTGTATGCAAGACAAGTTTGGGCCAATGCCCTTCGGACAAAATTCCACGGTTTTGTTGGCCAACAATCCGATCGCGTGTACGAGGCTTTAGGCCCAATTTATGTCTATGCTTCGGAATGAATGTGTTACATGCATTGATGTGACATTAATTTTGAACAAACAGAAATCCAGTAATATATTTAAGCTTACCAGTCTTTAGATGTGGTGGCTTCTTTAGTTTTCTTTTTTTAGGCTTTTTTTCCTTAATTTCACCTGGTGATCCTGCCAGTAACACACTTCCTGTCCTAGGATGACAACTCTCATTGTACTGTATCTATGGAGGAACAGCGTTGTCACCCAAGCACAGGAAGTGTGTTAGGATTACAGGACATCCCCACTTCTCATCATCATTACATATGGGGAAAGGTTTTCTTTAGATTAGAATTGAGCTGGGTAGGGTTAAGACTGCTTGATATAACACTGCGGAGTGCACAGGACACTGGACAACACTGGATTTCTGGCAGGATCAACAGTTTTTTTTTCCTTTCACTTAATGTCCAGATATAACAAAATGCTTTCAATGGTATATTTAACAGATCAAAAGGGACCAAATAAAGGAAGTTCATGATTAGGGTTTCCATACACTTTAATAAATGTTAAATTGTTTTAATGAATTGACAGCAAATAGAGCATGAGACAACAGTTCTGTGGCCTTGAAGGCCAAACAAAACAATGAGCTCATTGGTCCTGCACAGGCAGTGGGCAGCAAACAGGCAATTGTGACAAAACAATTGCAACACTTGGGCAATCCCAGTATTACATGGACAGCCAATGAACAATTGTGACAAAACATGGGCAACAGAAGAACCATCAAGGTTTTACATGGACAACAAATGAACAATTGAGACAAAGTGTAGGCAACTCATGGGCAATCATGGTATTACATGGACAACAAACAATTGTGGCAAGCAGGGGCAACACATGACTAATCATGGTATTACAGTGCCTTGAAAAAGTATTCACCCCCCTTGAAATTTTCCACATTTTGTCATGTTACAAGCAAAAATGTAACTGTATTTTATGCTATAGACCAGGGATATGCAATTAGCGGACCTCCAGCTGTTGCAAAACTACAAGTCCCATCATGCCTCTGGGTGTCATGCTTGTGGCTGCCATAGTCTTGCTATGCCTCATGGGACTTGTAGTTCTGCAACAGCTGGAGGTCCGCTAATTGCATATCCCTGCTATAGACCAACACTTTGGGGGTGGTTTACTAAGTAGAAGGCACTGCCCCCGTTCATACATTAATTGGTGCGCCGTAAAAGTCATTAATCGAACGTGCGAACCAGCGCAAATTGAAGCGCAAATAGCGATAATAAATACCTGCATATGTAAACTGCCACTGTCGCTAGGGTAACTGCAGTTTTCTCATTGATAATAGCTCACACCTAATACAATTGGTTAATTTCATCTCATTGGATGTGTCTTGTTAGGCAATTAGTAGGTGTTCTCAGTTAATTAACCATTTTGATCTCATTCCTATCACTTCTAATATATCTTTGAAATTATAATTTTTTCTTTTTTTATCCAAATCTTTTAATACATTGCAAAGAACAGAGAAGTGTTTCTAAACCCATTAAATTAATATTCAGATCTTGATCTTTAAAAGGTGACCATACACTGCAATCAATAAGATCTTAAATAAATTAGATTTAGTGCAAGAGCCTGTTTGATTTCCTATAATTTGAATTAATTGTTCAAGTGCGTCTTCCTATTACCTATTTTGCCTAAATATCGAGTTGTACAGAGATTGGCCAATCAAATTGCATAGTGTATGACCATCTTAAGTGCCAAATTAAATTAAATGTGCCATGACCCACTTGTATTTTCCAAACGATATTTCTTGGGCATTATACAAGGCACATGAAAAAACACCTTTTTTTCCAAGACATGCTAAAGCAGTGATGGCGAACCTTGGCACTCCCGATGTTTTGGAACTACATTTCCCATGATGCTCATGCACTCTGCAGTGTAGATGAGCATCATGGGAAATGTAGTTCCAAAACATCTGGGGTGCCAAGGTTTGCCATCACTGTGCTAGAGTGATCAGGAAACTTCAAACTACGGCTCTCCAGCTGTTGCGGAAACTACACATCCCATGAGGCATTGTAAAACTCTGACAGGCATGACTAGGCATGATGGGAATTGTAGTTCCTGAACAACTGGAGGGCCATGGTTTGAAGACCCCTGTGCTAGACCATTATTATGCCTCCAGAATTGGGAGTGTGGCATCTACCCAACTTCTCTCTGTTGCTGGACACAAGAACCTACATCTATATCTATATCTATATATATATATATATATACACACACACACACACACACACTGAAGCAGGAAGCAATATACATTGGCCCGGAAGCAGGTGTGTGTTTTGAGGCCAAATCATTTAGACATACACACATGACCCACACAAACACCACCTCATGTAGAAATAAATAAAAAATGATCTTAAATTTGCAAATAAGGATCATCTCTTCCTCAGAGAACAGTGAGCGGGGCATGGTGGTGGGAAGAAATTAGCAGCAGTACAAGCAACTTCCTGGAGGGGCGTGATGTCATTCCTGTGTGCTGGACACCACTTCCGGGAACCAGATATGTGCCACGGGTACATACCTCTGCGCACACAGCAGTTGCACATCCCACATACACAGCGGTCGCGCATCTAGCTGCATTTGGCGCATGTAGCTGCAGGAACCCAATTTTTATGGAAATTAATAGTAAAGCAGATGCAGATTTCCAGGACTGGACTAACAAATGTTTATAGTGAAAGGCAACTGGTGTTTTATATTAAACAAGGTCTAAATGGGCCACTGACATGCATCACAGTTGAAGGAATGTGTATTTGCAAAGTTAAACTAAATAAAATCCTTTCTTATTTTTGCTTGGGTATAGAATGCAGAGGGATTAGAAGTTTGTCAGTTTTTGGGGATGTCTGCACCCCTGATAGGGCAAAGACACCTCCCAAAGTTTGCCAGTTTCGCCTTGAAATTTGATCACTTCCTTTCACATAGCCAAACAGGAAGTGAGGGTAAAACACTACCAATGTCTTTCCTTGGGACACACAGGTCAATATAAATAGTTTCCTCATTAGGGAAATTGCACTCTAGCATTTTGCTGCGTACACCCCAAATTATTAGATATCTTGGACTTTGGGGTTTATTTACTTAAGGCAAATCCACTTTGCACTACAAGTGCACTTGGTGGAGATCCGAAGGGGACATGCAAGGAGAATAAAAAAACAGCATCTTTGCTTCTACATGATTGATGATAAAATCACCAGTGCTTCCCCTCAGATTTACAGCGAGTACACTTGTATTGCAGAGAGGATTTGCCTTTAATAAGCCCCCAAATACCTAATAATTTGGGGTGTACACAACAAAGTGCTACAGTGCAATTTGCTTAATGGGGACACTAGTTAGATTGACCTGTGTGTCCCCAAGGAAAGACATTGTTAGGGTTTTACCCTCACTTCCTGTTTGGCTATGTGACAGGAAGTGAAGCCCATTTTCAAAAAAGACAAGCAGGGGTTCTAACACTCACCTGGTTTCCCTCAAATGCCCACAATTTGAATAGGATTGTCTTGAGGTAGATTTTAGCTTAGTGCTCTAAATCAGTGGTTCTCAACCCTGTCCTCAAGTACCCCCAACAGGCCATGTTTGCAGGTTTTCCTTCATCTTGCACAGGTGCTTTAAATCAGAGTCAATGGCTTGATATTTTGGGCATCTATTTTAGCTAAGATAAATTCCCAAACATGTCCTGTCGGTGGTACTTGAGGACTGAGGCTGAGAACCACTGCTCTAAAAAATAAAATTGAATACTTACCTCTCTTTAATTTTCTTTTCCTGGTGCCTATCCATGGCAGCGTATGCTACCACGAAGGCACCAGGAAAGTAGCTTTTGTAAAAAAACACACCTTTTTTATTGTTTTGCCATGCCAATCAGCCTAGTAAAGTGTCAGGTGGGAAATCTGTTGCATGAAAATCCAAGTGCTGTTCACACACAAAAAAACAAAGTCCCCGAGCATGCCCAGACCAACCCAAATGCATTTCACACACCAAAAGCCACAGCAAAAAAACAAAGTCTCTGAGTATGCTCAGAACAACCCAAATGAAGCTAGCACAAAATAAGCCACCCCCCCTGCCCAAAATTAAGCATATCATCCAGCATGCTACAAAATTACAGATGGGACAAACACACCCCCGGTCCAGGGGGGGCAAACAAAGAGCCTAACATGGGCAACATGTATACAAATACCATTGCAGTCTATGGGAACTGACTTGTTAATTTTGCTAGTCTCCACTTGGCTGGCTTATATTCTAGTTGAGAATACATATATCAATGTCACCAATTTGGACGACCCCATAAACAAAACAAGGAGAAGTAAAAATGCAAAATTGCTTAAAAGCTAGTAACTTGGGGGGGGGGGGGGGGGGGGGCTTACTCTGGCTGTAAAGCGGTACATCTGTAGCATGTATCCAAAATGCTGCTCCAAAGATGTACGGCTTTAGAGAAAACGTACAAATCTACAATGCCCATAAGTGTCACCCATCAGTACTACCTATCTGTGCCACCTATCAGTGCTTACCAGTGCCGCCTATTAGAGCCCATCAGTGCCATCTAACAGTGTCCATCAGTGCCACCTAACAGTGCTCATCAGTGCCACCTATCAGTGCCCATATGTGCGGCATATTAGTGCCTCCTCATCAGTGCCACCTAAAACATGGGCAACACTTGGGCAATCACGGCATTATGTGGGCAACAAATTAATGAATTGTAACAAAGCACGGCCAACAAATTGGCACTCATAGTATTATGTGGACATCAATCGAACAATTGTAACAAAGCATGACCACACATGGGCAATCGTGGTATTACATGGATAACAAATGGACAGTTGTGACAAAACATGGGCAATACAAGGGCATTCATGCTATTAGGTTAGCAACAAATGAACAATTGTGACACAACATGGGCCACACTTGGGCGATCATGGTATTACTTGGGCAACAAATGAGCAACTGTGATGAAGCATGGGCAACAAATAGACAATTGTGGTATTATGTGGACAACAAATTGGCAATTATTAAAATACAAATGAAAAATTGTGATATTATGTGGGCAACACATGGAACCTTTCTTGAAATTTTCAGGGTTTGGTTGCAAAATCCATCAAGGGATACAAGGTTGCCTACCACCCCAACCACAATTTTGATCATTAACAGTTCAGTTATTTTTCAATGCAAAGCTGGATGAATGTGGCTGAATTTGCCAGAAATTTGCGGTGTAAATGGCCACCGGCTGGTACTGTTCAGTAACGCCAAACCCATGAAACTCGCACAACCCGTCTTGTCATATTGTAAACATATTTCTATTAAAGTAATAGGCGTTCATCCTGAAACAATTTCAGCCATGTTTATCTAGTCCCGGGTGGATTGGTTACACGGACTCACATGCAGTCAGCTATAAAAGTTTTTGCAATATACCATTACAGGTTTTTGTGAGAATAAATCTTAAAAGGTTTTCATCAAGTATTATAAAAGTTGTCATAAATCAAGCTTTATTTTAAAACAGTTATTGCTGGTCCCCTTCTGATTCAAATAAGGTTTTGGGAATGCAATGTCATATTCACTTCATGCTAATAGTGCTGATAAAAGCAGTCAGTGTTAAAGAAGTTTCTGCAGGCTGGGCTCCCCCTACTGGCCTTGAGAGGAACTACACCTCCAAGAACACAAAAATCTGTGACCTAATGGATGGTTTGCTGCAGCAGGCACATTGGATGCTGCTGGCTTTATTAGTACAAGAGATGTTTAGGGCTTAGAGCTGCCAGACATTGGCTGATTTCTTACTGTGAATATCTGGAGGTGAAATCTGGTTGTCCTCATTTGTTGCTTTGGAATCAGATCTTCTCTTGATGACTTGGATGCTGCACACATAGTAAGAGACTGACCTCTTTTCCATGGAGGAACTGGAATAACTGCTGACTGAGTAATAGTGTGCCCTTCCAACTCTGGCAGATGCTTATTATAGCTGTTTTTTTTATTTTAAAGCCCAACTCTAGCTTTATTTAAAAAATAAAAATAAAGTGACACTAAAGTCTAGTATAAAAAATGTATTCAAGCATGTAGCATTATACCCAAAAGCAAACATTTATTATATTGCAGATTACCAATTCTTAGATGTGACGACTGCAATCATTTTCTTTTTTAATAATTTTTCTTCTATTTTCACCTGGTGATTTTGCCAGTAAGTCTGTTTTTTCAAAAGAACAAGCTCTCTTTCAGATGTATCAGTTGACAGGGATGAGAGAAACCATTTACAGTGATAAGCTTTTTTTAATGTAAAACCTTTATCCCAAAAGGAGAAAAAATATTTGCTGTAACTGATTATGAAGCGTGAGCTGGAGTTTGACTTCAGTTTGTTAGTGTATTTAACCCATTCACTGCCAGAGCCACTTTTGCATTTTATGGCACACATTTTAGGCCTGAAGATTACAAAAACACCTCTAAAACATTATATATTTTCTGAAAGCAGACACCCCACAGAATAAAATAGTGATAGTTCCACTCTTTTATTCAATAGCAGGCTATTTAAGGAGGTAATGTATGGACGTCGGCGTACTAGCGTCCCCTGAAGTTGTGCATTCGTATAAAACGCGTTGGGTCCGGAGCTACACGATGACGTCTCGTCACCGCTTCCATGCTTGGAACTGGCGGCTTTCTTTGTAAGTACATTGTTTTATTGGTCATGACAATCATTTTACTGGCATTTGGATGAAGCCTTTTAGTTTTTTATGTTAAATCTATACTTTTTAATAAATATACTACACTATATATGGTCCCCTGCTTGTGGCTTCATTTGGTGAGCCCTTTTTTCCCCAGACAGTATCAACCAAACCTTCTGACTGTCCCTAGTGGTAATTTTAGTGCACACAAAATTACCCAATTTTTCAGTATAATATAAAATAAAATTTATACAAGGAAAATAAAAAAAACGAATTTTTGCTTGCACATGATTGGATGATAAAATCAGCAGAGCTTCCCCTCATTTCAGATCTTCCACTCAGATCTACAGCCACTGCACTTCCAAGTGCACTTGCAGGGCACAGTGGATTTCCCTTTAGTAAATCAACCCCTAGGCAGTGGCGGCTGTTGCTTGAAAAAAATCATCAATTGCAGCCACTGTGCCATCAAACGCTGCCACTGTGCCATCAAACGCTGTCACTGTGCCATCAAACGCAGCCAGTGTGCCCATCATATGCTGCCAGTGTGCCCATTAAATGCTGCCAGTGTGCCCTTGAATGTACCCAGTGTGACCCCCTCCCGCTCGCCGTCTGCCCGGCACTTACCCTGACTTGGTGGGGGAGCGGGCGACGGCGACGAGCGGGGTCCTTCGTGCGTCTTCTGCCGTCCTCATCTCCCATCCTCTCCTCCTGATAGGTGTCCAATAGTGGCGCCTGTTGTTTCAGCCAATCAGGTGACAGGTAACAGACCCGAGCACCTGATTGGCAGAGAGGTGGTTTAGTGTTAGGAAAGTGAATATTCATTCGCTTTTCTAACACAGCTGAGTGACCTCCGAGCGCCATGCTGGTCATCTTTTTTGACACCTATTAGAGCCTATGGCTTTAATCAGGTGCTTCAAAAACACCCCCGCTGTAATTCAGGTGCCCGCGTCCAAGAAGGGGCCGGGTGCCTGAATAGGGGCTGGCAGCAGCGGTCATAGATAGATTCATGCAATGCATGAATCTATCTATTGGTGATAGAGGGGGTGGCAGGAGAGAGGGGGCAGTGCCCGTGTGCCCTTAATGCACGGGCCACCACTGCCCCTAAGAGTCAGAAAAATACAGTAAGTATTATTTCACAAAAAATAAATTACAGACCATTAAGTAGTGGATGTGTATGGATTATTTTTGAAGAATAAGGACATTGTTTAGTGTCACTATAATTGACCCATGCAAAGTTAGAATATAAAAAAGCTCTCACTGTAGAGTTGCTCCTATTTCAGGTTTAATGACACCTAGCGTCACTCTTCCTGTGAGCCCAAGGTGTCACTGACACACCTCTGCGGGCGCATCATTAAGCCCAGGATTAAATGAGAAAGCTGCAAAGAATGGCGCTAATGTCATAACATGTGCAGCACACAGCACCCCCTACTGGCAGAGAAGAGGACAATGCTATAACATCATGTGACCGTCAGGGAAAATGGCAGAATGTACGGATACAGAGATTTCAGAGACTGGACAGTAGCAACCAATGCAACTTTTATATGCGATATACCCAGCCATAAAGTGTTCCTAAAGACAAAGACTTTTTTTTTGTTTTGAATACAGTGTGAAAGGGTTAGAATCCCTGTCAGGTTTTCTACCCTACCTTAGATACAGTATATGTTTTGTATGATTGAGTCATTATCTTCCAGGGTATAATCACCAACAGGCCAAATCTGTTATGCGGCGTACACACGGTCGGAATTTCCGATAGAAACAGTCTGATGGGAGATTTTCATTGGATTTTCCGACCTTGTGTATGCCTATCGGTCTTTTTCTGTCGCAATTTCTGACGGACTTTGGATTGAGAACCTGTTCTCAATTTTTCCGACGGAAAACCTTTCTATCGGATTTTCCGATCGTGTGTATGCAATTCCGACACGCAAAATTCAGACGCATGCTCGGAAACAATTTGACGCATGCTCGGAAGCATTAAACTTCCCTTTTATAGTGCTGTCGAACGTGTTTTATGCCGCTGTGTTACTGACCGTCGGAATTTGGTGTGACCGTGTGTAGGCAAGACAGTTTGAGCGGAATTCCTTTGGAATTCCGACGGGAAAACCATCATAGCTTTTTCTGACGAGAATTCCGACCGTGTGTACGCGGCATTAGGATTTAAAGTTGTGCATTGCAGTGATGCACACATTATGGACCCTTTCACCCTGAAGCACTTTTGCTGCATTTTTACTGTCCTAAAAACGCAAGAAAAATGCTTCCCTTTAAATCCAATGGGACTCTTCGCACCACTGCGTTGCTGCTGCAGTGCATTTTGAAAAGTCCTTCTTGCAGCATCTTTACACCAAGAACGCAGGTCATCATTGGAATGAATAGACAACGCAGCAAAAACACACCTTCGTCGCATTTTTGGTGTTCTTTGTCACATGTCCAAGTTTCACAGGTGCATGCTGGGTAGAAAATGCAATGGAAACGTATCAAAAATCGACTAAAATCGCATCTGCGTTTTTATGATTTTTTTTTCAGCAGAGCAGTATGAAAGCAGCCCCATGCTTGCTACACGCTATGCAGTGCGATTCATTTTGAATATCATCCAACGCACTAAGGTGACACGCATGCATTGCCACGCATGGCAGAGCACCGCAGCGTGTTGTGTTACACATTTTTTGTCCATCCAATTATCAGGAGAAGTTGGTGCACTGGCAGCCCATTATTTTCACTTTCAATATTTTTATTGATTTTGTATAAACGCAAAAGGCAACAATAGTACAGAAGGACATTAATCATCAATACCAAATATGCAAAAAGAATGGGAAAAAGGGTGAACAGCTCCCAGTCTACAAAGTCGAAAATAACAAAATACAATATATTAGAGTCTAGTTATTCTGGGATGCAACCTGTTGTTTTTAGCAGGTTGCCTTAGCGCACATTAACGTGTGGCATAACACATACTAACACTAAATCTATTGTTTTTTAGTCGGGCATTGCCAGGGAGACTTGCAGTGAGTAAGCGACAAATGTTGTGCAACTCAACTAAAGCTGGCCGTACACTATTTTGTTTTTTGAATGTTTGTTCGATTTTCTAATCATTAGTGGGGTCAAATCAACATTTGAGAAATGAGAAAATTCCAAGGAACATTTTCTCGAACAATCAAATTTCTAACAGTGACTGTGGTTTTCGTTCGGGAAATTACATTCACTCCAAAAAGCAAAGGTTTTGGCTGACGTGCTGATTCATTTGTTCATTCACTCGCTGTAAAATCTACGGGAGTATGGGCACTTTAACGCTATACTATATCCTTGTTTTTCAAAAATAATTGATTCTCAGCCACTTCTTAATGGCCCTGTAACCTACAGTATTTCACAAAAGTGAGTACACCCCTCACATTTTTGTAAATATTTTATTATATCTTTTCATGTGACAACACTGAAGAAATTATACTTTTCTACAATGTAAAGTAGTGAGTGTACAGCTTGTATAACAGTGTCAATTTGCTGTACTCTCAAAATAACTCAACACACAGCCATTAATGTCTAAACCACTGGCAACAAAAGTGAGTACACCTCTAAGTGAAAATGTCCAAATTGGGCCCAATGAACCATTTTTCCTCCTCTGTGTCATGTGACTCGTCAGTGTTCCAAGGTCTCAGGTGTGAATGGGGAGCAGATGTGTTAAATTTGGTGTTATTGCTCTCACTCTCTCATACTGGTCACTGAAAGTTCAACATGGCACCTCATGGCAAAGAACTCTCTGAGGATCTGGAAAAAAGAATTGTTTCTATATATAAGGATGGCCTAGGCTACGAGAAGATTGCCAAGACCCTGAAACTGAGCCAAGACCATACAGCGGTTTAACAGGACAGGTTTCACTCAGAACAGGCCTCTCCATGGTCGACCAAAGAAGTTGAGTGCACGTGCTCAGCATTATATCCAGAGGTTGTCATTGGGAAATAGACCTATGAGTGCTGCCAACATTGCTGCAGAGGATGATGGGGTGGGGGTCAGCCTGTCAGTGCTCAGACCATACACCGCACACTGCATCAAAATGGTCTGCATGGCTGTCGTCCCAGAAGGAAGCCTCTTCTAAAGATGATGCACAAGAAAGCCAGCAAACAATTTGCTGAAGACAAGCAGACTAAGGACATGGATTACTGGAACCATGTCCTGTGGTCTGATGAGACCAAAATAAACGTATTTGGTTCAGATGGTGTCAAGCGTGTGTGCCGGTGTCTCGTCGAATACTGTCCCCCGTCAGATAGTGTCCGCCCTGTACTGAGCTTGAGCAGTATGGAGGACAAGGAGACGCCGAAAGTCTCCCAAGATGAACGGCGCCTGCGCACTGAGTCCAGGTTCAAGCCCCACCATCCAAGTGGACATAGAGTTAGAATAAAAATTTGCTGAGCGAGCAAGGCCGTGCCCGAAGCGTGGCGAGTGAAGCGTGCCCGGCGAGGGGCCCTGTTATTAAGTGCTGTTTTACATCATCTACCGTATGTCCACTTGCATGGTGGGGCTTGAACCTGGCCTCAGGGCAGAAGGTACTGCGCAGTACAGGGCGGACACTATCTGATGGGGGGACACTTCTCGGCAGAACACCGGCAACCAAGTGAGGAGTACAAAGACAAGTGTGTCTTACCTTCAGTCAAGCATGGTGGTGAAAGTGTCATGGTCTGTGGCTGCATGAGTGCTGCCGACACAGGGGAGCTACAGTTTATTGAGGGAACCATGAATGCCAACATGTACTGTGACATACTGAAGCAGAGCATGATCCCCTCCTTTCGGAGACTGGGGCACAGGGCAGTATTCCAACATAACGAACCCAAACACACCTCCAAGATGACCACTGCTTTGCTAAAGAAGCTGAGGGTAAAGGTGATGGACTGGCCAAGCATGTCTCCAGACCTAAACCCTATTGAGCATCTGTGGGGCATCCTCAAACGGAAGGTGGAGGAAAGCAAGGTCTCTAACATCCACCAGCTCTGTGATGTCATCATGGAGGAGTGGAAGAGGACTCCAGTGGCAACCTGTAAATCTCTGGTGAACTCCATGCCCAAGAGGGGTAAGGCGTGCTGGAAAATAATGGTGGCCACACACAATAGTGACACTTTGGGCCCAATTTGGACATTTTCACTTAGGGGTGTACTCACTTTTGTTGCCAGCTGTTTAGAAATGAATGGCTGTGTGTTGAGTTATATTAAGGGGGCAGCAAATTTACACTGTTATACAAGCTGTACACTCACTACTTTACATTGTAGAAAAGTGTCATTTCTTCAGTGTTGTCACATGAAAAGATATAATAAAATACTTACAAAAAATGTGAGGGGTGTACTCACTTTTGTGAGATACTGTATGTTTCATGAAATAGTTTTTTTCTGCCTCCGTGAACGCCAAAACCTCTTTCTCCCATCCCCCCACTTCTGTTTAACCGTTTAGGGAACGCCCCACGTACATATACTGCAGCAGACAAAAAATGTGCTACTGCTCTCACCTATAACTGGCATTTGCAGCAAGGAGCATTGGAAGGTAAAACATATCAAACAAAAGCCAAGGAAAAATTCTTGGAAATATTCCAAGCTCTACTTACCGACCAACCAGATTAAGCTGTCTAACAGTATGCGTTTTAAAAAACAAGGGTTTAGTTGCACAAATTTGCACCCTGTGATCTGTAGACCCTACCTCTAACTTATAAGAGGCTCCATAGTGGAAGCACATGCATTATGACGCGATAGATGAAGGCAGATGGACTGGAGGGAGCCCACCCCTCCTTAAAGGTACAGGGGCACATGGAACACCCAGCATGTAGCACAATGGCTGCAAAGGTGTCAAAGCGTTGCCTGACCTAAAATCAAGCATACAAAAAATGTGCCACTGCATGTATTTGCAAATATGTGAAACTAAACCCCAGTTTTTAAACACATACTGTTAGCCAGGTTAATCTGGTTGGTCGCAGGCTGGTTGGTAAGTAGAGCTTGACATTTTTCCAAGGATTTTTCCTTGGCTTTTGTTAACATACTGCGGCAGGGTGGCACTTAAAGTGGAAGTAAAGTCACATTTTCCACTTTCACCTACAGGTAAGCCTGTAATGAGGCTTACCTGTAGGTACAAAAAATATCTCCTAAACCTTTACGGTTTAGGAGATATTCCCCGTGCAATACGCCGCTGACTGCAGCGGCGCATGCGCACGGGGGATTCTCGTCTGAAAGGCCGGCAGAATACGAACCCTGCCGGGACGAAGTCTCCCGTGCGCATGCGCGGGAGTGACGACATCGCGGCTCCAGCCACTCACAGCGCTGGAGTCGCGATACCCGGAAGACACGCCGAGGCAACATGTCAGCGACCTCGGCGTGGACCAGGTGAGTTACCGACGCCTCGTTCTAAGGTAAGTATTTCATAATGAGCTAGTATGCGGTGCATACTAGCTCATTATGCCTTTTCCCTTACAGGTGTAAAAAAAAAAAAAAAAAAATTTCAGCGGGTTTACTACCGCTTTAAGTGCAAAATCACATACCTGTACGTGATTTATTTCTTCGGGTCTGGGGCGTGCGCATCGGCAACCCGCTCCCGCTGTGATTGGACACAACTGGAGCCATACAGCAGGTCCGGCGAACCCGATGTCCACCGGGAACCCATCGATTGTTCCGAGCGAGGCAGAACGACAGTCTGCCTATGTAAACAAGACAGATCGCCGTTCTGCTAGTAAGGAAGACAGAGATCCTGCGTTTCTGCTAAGCAGGAACACGGATCTCTGTCTTCCTACAGTTAACCCCCCCCCCACACACAGTAAGAAAAAACTTTGAGGTAACACATTTAACCCTTTGATCGCCCCTGATGTTAACTCCTTCCCTGCCAGTGTCATTAGTACAGTGACAGTGCTTTTTTCTTAGCACTGATCACTGTAGTGGAGTCACGGTCCCCAAAAAGTGTCACTTAGGCCCCTTTCACACTGGGGCGTTTTTCATGCGGTGCAGCGCTAAAAATAGCGCCTGTTCACCGCATGAAAAAATCCTGCCCCTTTAACTCCAGTGTGAAAGCCGGTGGGCTTTCACACTGGAGCGGTGCGCTAGCAGGATGAAAAAAAAAGTCCTGCTAGCAGCATCTTTGGAGCGGGATAGGAGCGGTGTGTTCACCGCTCCCTATACCGCTCCTTCCCATTGAAAAGAATGGGAGACCGCGGTAAAACCGCGGCAATACCGCCGCAAAGCGCCGCTACGGCGGCACTCTGCGGGGGGTGTTTAACCCTTTTTCGGCCGCTCGCGGGGGGTAAAACCGCACCGCGAGCGGCCGAAAACCGCGGTAAAAACGACGGTAAAGCAGCGCTAAATATAGCGCTGCTTTACCGTCACCGCGGATCACCGCCCCAGTGTGAAAGGGGCCTTAGTCTCAGATTTGTCCACCACAATGTCGCAGTCCTGCTAAAAATGGCTGATCGGAGTTCCCCTTTAAATCGAGGCGACTGGCTTCAAACCTGAGTTCTCATGATAAGGATGAGAAGAAAAAAAAAGGCGTTGTCTCTAACAGCCAATCAGATTGTAGATGGGTATTTCTAGTGTATGCAGGAAACAAACGCTAATCACATCGCCTTATCTCTTTTATTGGACTTTCTAGTTAAACCCAGTTAATATTTTATGTGTGCTTTCCCAGTCTAGCCTATGTGTGTATTGGAGGATCTCTAATCTTCCATCCCTCTATGCAAAAAACTAAAATATTATTTACAAACAAGCAAACATAAAAGAACCTTTGTTTAGTGTGTGCTAAATATTTAGAAGTTGTTAAAATAACATTAACCCACCATTTCTGCTTGTCAGCTTTATAGGATGCTGAGCACAATGTATTATTTAACAGCATTTTATGGCATGTAATAAGAGTTTTGTCATCCTCTTGTGTCTGCCTTTTACTGGCTTTTTAAACACCACCCGAGACCTTTTGTTTAACAGTTTTATGTTGTTATAATGACTGTAAGCCGCGGCTTTCAAAGTGAACCTGTCATGCACACATGCATGTTGTGCATCAAAAAGTCGTTTTCCATGGGGCTCCGACTGTCTCTGGAAAGAGTTCCTGTAAAATAATATTTTTCAAGAGCTGAGCAAAAAAAGACTGTTGCAGTGGCCATACATGCGTCAATTTTACTATATGATCGCTATGTGATTCAGTCAAAATTATTGAATCTGCAAACAATTGAATAGCCATACTTTCACTTTCCAAATCGATTTCAATCAAACTGAGTCGACCGGTCAGGGCGGAATATCATCAAGCGCTTGGCATTGAGATACTTTGGGGCTGATTTACTAAGAAGAATGCGCTGCGCCAGTTCATACATTAATTGGTGCGCTGGAAAAGTCATTAACCGAACGTGCGAACCAGCGCACTTTGAAGCGCAAACAATGATATTAAATACCTGCATATGTAAACTGCAACTGTCGCTAGGGTAACTGCGGTTTTCTCATTGATAATAGCGCACGCCAAATCCAATTGGTTAATTTAATCTCATTGGATGTGTCTTGTTAGCCAATTAGTAGGTGTTAGACATGTGCGATTAGTTTCGTACGAATATCTGGAAATTCGTACATTCGTACAAATTTTTATGCATACGAATTCCGTACGAAATGCAAAATTTTGTTTACGAATTTCGGATCCAAATTCATAACGGAAATTCGTAAATGTTACGAAAAGTTAACGAACCTAAAAGTTAAAACCCCAGTAAGTCAGCACAGGGATGGTTGGAACCATATGGGAATGTCTATGCTTACGAATTTTATACGAAATATGAAATTTCGTTAACGAATTTTGGAATTTCGGAAGTCAGCACAGGGATGGTGGGAACCCCTCATAATGGACACACAGCGGGTGTACAGACCTGGGAACTCAGCACAGGGATGGTGGGAATCAGAATTGAATTTCATACACGAAATACGATTTTTTTTTTGGAACGAAATTAAACAAATTTTTTGACGGTGCCCATGTCTAGTAGGTGTTCTCAGTTAATTAACCCTTTTGATGCTAATATCATTCCTATCACTTCTAATTAGGGATGAGCCGAACACCCCCCTGTTCGGTTCGCACCAGAACCTGCGAACAGACTGCGAACAGACCTAAAGTTTGTGTGAACTTGAGAACCCTATTAAAGTCTATGGGACTTGAACGTTCAAAACCAAAAGTGCTAATTTTAAAGGCTTATATGCAAGTTATTGTCATAAAAAGTCCTGCCCCAGGGGACATATATCAATGCAAAAAACCTGAAGGGCCTGGTAATTGAATTTAGGGGGAACCCCACGCATATTTTTTTTTTTTATCAATGACTTTCAATGACTGTTCTCGGTATTACGGGGAGCCGACAATTCATTATAGCCGCGAGTGCTTTTAAATTACTTTTTTTCCTGCAAAAATGACACTTTTTGCAGGGACTGTTCTAAGCACGGGAAACATGCGCCCCTTCACATGCATACTATACACACCCCCCAGGTACAAAATTTAAAGGAATATCACACTTTTATTGTTTCACTTTAAGCATTATTAAAATCACTGCTCCCAAAAAAACTTCAGTTTTTAAAACTTTTTTGTGCATTGATACATGTCCCCTGGGGCAGGACCCAGGCCCCCAAACACTTTTTATGACAATAACTTGCATATAAGCCTTTAAAATTAGCACTTTAGATTTCTCCCATAGACTTTTACAGGGTGTTCGCGGCTTTTCGAATTTGCCGCGAACACCCCAAATTGTTCGCTGTTCGGTGAACAGGCGAACAGGCAATGTTTGAGTCGAACACGAAGCTCTTCCCTACTTCTAATATATCTAGAGTTGCCACCTCATCCCTTTAAACCTGAACACATATTAATTACACAGGTTCTGTGGCTGATTAAGGTGGTAATTAAACCCACTTGTTGCCTTATCTGCATTAAATTAGCCTCAGAACCTGTGTAATTAATATGTGTTCGGGTTTAAAGGGATGAGGTGGCAACCCTAAATATATCTTTGAAATGTTTTTTTTTTTTTTTTTTTTACCCAAATCTTTCAATACATTACAAAGAACAGAGAAGTGTTTCTAAACCCAATAAATGTTTATTTTCAGATCTTGATCTTTAAAGGTGACAATACACTGCAATCAGTTAGATCTTAAATAAATTAGATTTAGTGCAAGAGCCTGAATGATTTCCTATAATTTGAATTAATTGTTCAAGTGCATCTTCCTATTACCTATTTTGCCTAAATATCGAGTTGGACAGAGATTGGCCAATGGGATTGCATAGTGCATAACCATCTTAAATGCCAAATTTGGAATGTAGATGTGCCATGACCCACTTGTATTTTCCAAACAATATTTCTTGGGCATTATACAAGGCACATGAGAAACCACCTTTTTTCAAGACATGATAGAGTGATCAGGAATCTTCAAACTACGGCTCTCCAGCTGTTGCGGAACTACACATCCCATGAGGCATTGTAAAACTCTGACATTCACATACATGACTAGGCATGATGGGAATTGTAGTTCCTGAACAACTGGAGGGCCGTAGTTTGAAGACCCCTTGCTAGACCATTATTATGCCTCCAGAATTGGGAGTGTGGCATCTACCCAACTTCTCTCTGCTGGTGGACACAAGAACCTACATCTATAGATATATATTTGGGCAGCACAGTGGTGTGGTTGTTAGCACTTTCGCCTAACAGCAAAAAGGGTCGCTGTTTCAAATCCCGCCCGTGACACCATCTGTCTGGAGTTTGCATGTTCTCCCTGTGCCTGCATGGGTTTCCTCCCACACAAACACCACCCCATGTAAAAAATAAATAAATCATTATCTTAATTTGCAAAAAAGGATCATCTCTTTTTCAGAGAAAAGTGAGTGGGTAGATTAGCAGCAGTACAAGCAACTTCCTGTAGGGGCGTGATGTCACTCCTGTGTGCTGGCCACCGTTTCCAGGAACCAGATATGCACCACGGGTACATACCTCCGCGCACACAGCAGTTGCGCATCTCACATACACAGCAGTCGCGCATCTAGCTGCTGGAACACAGTTTTTAGTGTAGTGCTTGTTTGCTACTAGTAACTAACATCCACCATGTCACCCTGCTGCCAGACCTCCATCTATCACTTCTGAGACAATGAACAGTCATTTGCGTTGTTTTTGTTTTGTTTATTGGGGGATATGACTTGGTTGGGGGAAAGGAAATATGGGATGCCTATAGAACAATTGCTTTGCCATCATATTTAAGAATTAGAACGAAAGGTTGAGCCGCACAACAAATGTTTCTAGTGAAAGGCAACTGATGTTTTCTATTAACCACTTCAGCCCCGGAATATTTTACCCCCTTCCTGACCAGAGCACTTTTTGCGATTCGGCACTGCATCGCTTTAACTGACAATTGCGACGTGGCTCCCAAACAAAATTGACGTCCTTTTTTTTCCACAAATAGAGCATTCTTTTGGTGGTATTTGATCACCTTTGCGGTTTTTATTTTTTGCGCCAAACATAGCGCCAATTTTGAAAAAAACACATTATTTTTTACTTTTTGCTATAATAAATATCTCCAAAAATATATAAAAAAAAAATGTTTTCCTCAGTTTAGGCCTATACTTATTCTTCTACATAATTTTGGTAAAAAAAATAGCAATAAGCGTTTATTGATTGGTTTGCGCAAAAATGATAGCGTCTACAAAATAGGGGATAATTTGGGCATTTTTATTGATAATTATTTTTTTTTACTAGTAATGGTGGCGATCAGCGATTTTTTATCGTGATCAAAATCTGACAATTTTGACACATTTTTGGGACCATTGGCATTAATACTGCTAAAAAATTTAATTGATTACTGTAAAATTGTCACTGGCAGTGAAGGGGTTAACCACTAGGTGGCGCTGTAGGGGTTAAGTGTGTCCTAGGGAGTGATTCTAACTGTGGGGGGGGAGGGGCTGTGTGTGACATGTCACTGATCACCGCCCCTAATCGCAGGGAGTGGTGATCAGTGACAGCGTCATTAGGCAGAACGGGGAGATGCTTGTTTACATTAGCATCTCCCAGTTCTTCCTCACCGTGAGACGATCGCGGGTATCCCCGTGATCACGGTCACGGAGCTCCCGGCGCGCCTGTGCCCACAAGCCACCTCTTAAAGGGCCACGTACAGGTACACTAAATTGCCTTACGTGACCTTCTGCAGCAACATATCTGCGTGAGGCGGTCGGTAAGCGGTTAAACAAGGTGTAAATGGGCTATTGACATGCATCACAGTTAAACTTGTGTCTTTGTAAAGTTAAACTAAATGAAATCCTTTCTTATTTTTGGTTGGGGATAGAGTGCAGAGGGATTAGAAGTTTTGCCACTTTCTCCTTCAAATGTATTCACTTCCTGTCACATAGCCAAACAGGAAGTGAGGGTAAAACCCTACCAATGTCTTTTCTTGGGGACACACAGGTCAATCTAACTAGTTTTCCCATTAGGTAAATTGCATTTTAGTATTTTGACACAGAGAGACACACACACACACACACACACACACACACACACACACACACCTCAAATGCAGCTAGCACAAAATAACATACCCCCCTGTCCAAACTTAAGCACATCAATCAGCATGCTACAAAAGTTACAGATGGGACAAACACCCCCTGGGCCAGGGGGGCAAACAAAGAGCCTAACATGGCAAAAGTTATACAACAAATACCATTGCAGTCTATGGGAACTGACTTGTTATTTTGCTAGTCCCCACTTGGCTGGCTTATATTCTAGTTATTGGCCTTAAAATGGTTATGGGGGCCCAGGTCCCACCCTGAGGGACATATATCAATGTCACCAATTAGGCGCGCTCCCGCGGCGTCGCTCGGGACCCGGTGCGGGTGCCCGGCGGCCTCGATGTCCGCCGGGCACCCGCGATTGCCCGTTAAAACAACGGGACCGTGCGGGACCGTGGAGCTGTGTGTGTAAACACACAGCTCCACGTCCTGTCAGCGAGCAGGAGACCGATCATGTGATCCCAGCACGGAGGAACACATGATCGGTCTCCTCCCCTTGAGTCCCCTCCCCCCACAGTTAGAATCACACATTTAGGGAAAACATTAACCCCTCCCCGCCCCCTAGTGTTAACCCCTTCCCTGCCAGTCACATTTACACAGTAATCAATGCAATTTTATAGCAACGATCGCTGTGTAAATGTGAATGGTCCCAAAAATGTGTCAAAAGTGTCCGAAGTGTCCGCCGCAATGTCGCAGTCACGAAAAAAAAAAATCGCAGATCGCCGCCATTACTAGTAAAAAAAAAAAAAAAAAAATGCAATAAATCTATCCCCTATATTGTAGACGCTATAACTTTTGCGCAAACCGATCAATATACGCTTATTGTGATTTTTTTTACCAAAAATATGTAGAAGAATACGTATCGGCCTAAACTGAGGAAAAAAATATTTTTTTAAAAAAAAAATGGGATATTTATTATAGCAAAAAGTAAAAAATATTGTGTTTTTTTTCAAAATTGTCGCTCTTCTTTTGTTTATAGCGCAAAAAATAAAAACCGCAGGGGCGATCAAATACCACCAAAAGAAAGCTCTATTTGTGGGAAAAAAAGGACGTCAATTTTGTTTGGGTGTAACGTCGCACGACCGCGCAATTGTCAGTTAAAGCGACGCAGTGCCGAATCGCAAAAAGTGCTCTGGTAAGGAAGGGTGTAAAATGGCCCGGTGCTGAAGCGGTTAAAAATGCAAAATTGCTTAAAAGCTAGTAACTTGAGGGGGAGCTTACTCTGCCTGTAAAGTGGTACATCCGTAGCATGCATCCAAAATGCTGCTTCAAAGATGTACGGATTTAGAGAAAGCTTACAAATCTATATTGCAGCTGCAAGATTTTAACACAAAAAAAAAAGATAGCCTGCTTCCACTATTGATAATAACGGTAAACAGGATGAAAAGAGAGAGAAAATCTCCCTAATGGGGGCACAGACAGCGCTAAAATGACAGGTGTTCTAACCCCTCTTCAATCTATCCAAAACTAAAAAAGAAAAGTTTTGCCCTTATAGTTATATTTTAACTATCGATTAAGATGGTACTTCTATTTATATAGCAAAAAATAACAAACCCAGTAAGAATTAAAGCGACATTTTTCACCTTAATGCATTCTATGCATTAAAGTGGATGTAAACCCCCAAATTTTTATTTTATTTTTTTGATGTCATAATGTAGAGAATAAAATTTCCTTTAATTTGAGCTCAGTCTTGCCACAAAGATTTACTCGAGGCTTGAGCAATCATATTTTATTATTCAGTTAGAGAAATCTTGACAAAGTCTTGAAAACTTTGTCAAAAATGCCCCCTTGCTGTGAGTGACAGGTGATTTACATATCTCATGCACTAGCCTGAGACAGGTTATCATCAGATCACTGGATGTTCACTGCATCCCATGATGAGAAACATCCAGTAAAGGCAGCCAATCCTGGGAGAGCTGGAGAGGAGGGGAGGGGATGTGAATTGTGAACTTTTTACACAGGATGTGCCTGTCTCAGGCTAGTGCATGAGATATGTAAATCACCTGTCAATCACAGCAAGGGGGCGTTTTTTTACAAAGTTTTCAAGACTTTGTCAAGATTTCTCTAACTGAACAATAAAAGAGAATTGCTCAGGCCTTGAGTAAATCTGTGTGGCAAGACTGGGCTCAAATGAAAGGAAATCTTTTTCTCTACATTATGACATCAAAAAAAAAAAAAAAATTAACTTTAAGGTGAAATATTTTTTTTAATGCAGCAGCCCCCCCGAGCCCCCCTTATACTTACCTGAGCCCTGAAATTTGCGTGTCAGTAATCAGCACACCAGCTCCGGCTGGTGCCTCATGTCCTGATTGGATAGATTGATAGCAGCGCAGCCATTGGCTCCTGCTGCTGTCAATCAAATCCAATGACGCGGGGGGTGGGGCCGAGACATACATTCAGTGGCTATGGATGCAGAATGATGGACTCGGGAGCGTGCCCGCAAGGTAACCCCCTGGGAGAGCGCTTCTCCTTGGGTGTTATCTGATGTGGGGAGGAGCCGGGAGAGCCGCCGGGGGACCCCAGAAGACAAGGATCGGGGGCCAAGGAAACAAACCCCTACGGTCAGTTTAAATGCCACCAAAAGAAAGCTCTATTTGTGTGAAAAAAATGATATAAATGTAATTTTGGTACAGTGTTGTATGACCAAGCAATCGCCAATTAAAATAATGCAGTGCTGAATAGCAAAGATACCCAGTCATGAAAACCTTCTGGAAATCAAGTGGTGTGTCTATTGCTGCCTCTGTGCCTTCCAGTCCCAGTGACAGCCACTTCTCTCGTGAGTCCCAAGGAAAGGAAGTGAGGAAAAATTCTCCAATGAGCGAACAGACAGAGATGAAAAAAATTGCTGGATTGCTAGAAAGCTTGCTGGAAGCTATAAAAATAATCTTGGAGGTCAGACAGGCTCCAGAGTGTTCTGACTGTATGAGTAACATGTATGATATTAGTGTGTTTATACAGTTAATATTCAGAGGAAGTGTCATATGATATGGTGTTATAGTGGTTTACATGTCACTTGCTGTGACGACTTGGGGTTGATTTATTAAAATGAATAGATTTCACTTTGCAAAGGAAGTTGCACTTTGTAATTTTCTCCAGAGCTTAGTGAATATTGTGAAGCTCTGCTACCTTCTTCATCCAATCATGTGCAAGCAAAGATTTTTTTTTCCCTCACACCTGATTGGGTATTCTTTGCAAAGTGACATTTCACCACATCCACTAGGCTTTGGGGAAAACTCCCTTGCAAAGTGCAACTTCCCTTGCAAAGTGAACAGTCTATTTACCTTTATTAAATCACCCCCCTTTCCGTACTGTCCCCTGCCTAGCGGGATAATCTGCCAAGCACTTGGTCGGTTTGAAAAATAGGTGGAGCTGCAGAAAGAGGATTTCTTGGAAACTTTGCAAATCGAATCGCATTATTCATCTGCTTGGGGAAGTTTCATAAAGAATAACACCAAATCTGCAGCCATGTCTGTTCACATATTGAGATGCCGCATTCCAGAGTGCAAGCCGAGCGTATCACTTGTATGTCTTTGGGGAAGGTTAATATCTGCTTATTAGACAAGCTTTTAGCATATGCATTTATTTCCATCATAATTGCATTTCGCAGAGCCGCTGCCAGATTGTATCACGAATATTAGAAAGAGCTTTGTCTTTGCCTTGCCAGCCTAAAAAAAAGACAATACCTCTCATAAACTGATAATAAGTCAGAAATAAATTAGCTTTGAATCACTTCTCAGGGAATAAAAGGTGACTGCAAATCACACCAGCCAAGCATTATCCAGAAATGGAGGAAAACTTTTTTTTTTTCTCAAAATTTGAGCATATAGTATACTGAGCCATTTTATACAGTATGGACAATTTATAAAAGGTTGAGTACAAAAAATAAAATTGGACTGTAGTCACTAGTTCCCTTATTTCGTTCTGTAAGAATATGAAACCTGATTAGGTAAACCTGGCTTGCACACGTAGTGGTTCCCTACCCCCCCGGAGACTAGCGGGGCTCCCCTGAGGTCGGGTAGGCTCGCAGTTACCCCAGGGCTGCTCTCTTGACTAGCATTGGGTGATGTAGAGAGATCCACCGCTCCAGGATGATCCACCCAGACTCAATCCCACAGCTGTTCCTATGGTTAGAGAACCCAGGTGCAGGCATGGCACAAGCTGATGAAGATGCAAATTAAGGACTCTGAGCGGTCGCACTCCAAGAAAAATTCAAAAGCCTTTATTGGTAAAATATGGAATCACACAAAAATAGGTCATAGCAAAGCAGGAAAATAGCTAACGCGTTTCACACTACCAAGAATGCTTACTCACAGCTATTAGTAAGCACTCTTGGTAGTGTGAACAGGAAAACTATTGCCTAAATGCTGTCATGTGATGGGCTAATTAGCAATTTGTGTTACCAAGCAATTTAACAGATGTACCCAATAAAGAGGCTGGTAAATGTGTATATATACTGTATATATGTACACTATATTGTCAATAGTTTTGGGACACCTGCCTTTACACACACATGAACTTTAATGGCATCCCAGTCTTAGTCTGTAAGGTTCAATATTGAGTTGCCCCACCCTTTGCAACTATAACAGTTTCAACTCTTCTGGGAAGGCTGTCCACAAGGCTTAGGAGTGTCTATGGGAATGTTTGACCTTTCTTCCAGAAGCGTATTTGTTAGGTCAGTCATTGATGTTGGACGAGAAGGCCTGACTCACAGCAGTCTCCACTCTAATTCATTCCAAAGGTGTTCTATCGGGTTGAGGTCAGAACTCTGCAGGCCAGTCGTTTCTCCACCCCAAACTCGCTCATCCATGTCTTTATTGACCTTGCTTTGTGCACTGGTCCATATCATTTGGTAGAGGGGGGATTATGGTGTGGGGTTGTTTTTCAGGGGTTGGGCTTGGCCTCTTACTTCTAGTAAATTATTATTATTAATACAGGATTTATATAGCGCCAACAGTTTGCGCAGCGCTTAACAAAATAAGGCAGACATTACAATTACATAACAATTTGGTACAAGAGGAATCAGAGGGCCCTGCTCGCTAGAGCTTACAATCTAAAAAATGGAACTCTTAAGGCGTCAGCATACCAAGACATTTTTGGACAATTTCATGCCTCCAATTTCATGCTTTGTGGGATGGCCCCTTCCTGTTCCAACATGACTGGAACCCAGTGCACAAAGAAAGGTCCATAAAGAGACGGATGAGTGAGTTTGGGGAGGATGAACCTGACTGGCCTGCACAGAGTCCTGACCTCAACTCTATAGAACACCTTTGGGATGTATTAGAACGGAGACTGACGTCACAAATGCGCTTCTGGAAGAATGGTCAAACATACCCACTCCTAAACATTGTGGACAGCCTTCCCAGAAGAGTTGAAGCTGGTATAGCTGCAAAGGGTGTGCCATCTCAATATTGAACTCTACAGACAAAAACTGGGATGCTATTAAAGTTCATGTGCGTGTAGAGGCATATGTCCCAATACTTTTGACAATACAGTGTGTAGATGTGTATATATATATATATAGATGTGTATATATATATATATATATATATATATATATATGGGCTGTGGAAATTAAAGATTAATTCCTCGATTAATCGTACATTTTTAAAACAATCAAAATTCTTCTGAACGGTACTCACCTCTCCGCCGGATTCCGGGTCTTCAGGGAGTTCCGTCAGAGATCCGGTGACGTCATGGACATCGATGCCACCGGACTCCTCCCCCCTTCCCCAAGTGCCTGCATCTGATAACGAAGGGAAGGGGGGAGGAGTCCGGTGACATAGTAGTTCTGATTGAACGTAACGCGTACGGGGAGGAGCTACGCATGACGTCACCCGCTGCTGCCCTATGGAACTAACACGATTGTCGGCTTTACATGCTGTGTTTTTTCATCTTTATGTGAGTAGTTTGTGTTTGAACACAAAATTAAATCTTATACTTAAGCTGTGAGCACTTAGATCTTTTCTTTCTACCCATGACCTGGCGTCCTTGCTGAGATCTAAGGAGACATGAGAGAAGTTTATGGTCTGTGTTAACCCTTTTGATACCTGCTTGCATGACCACCTGTTTGCACAGGGGTCCATGCCATAAGGTGAGAGTGATTAGTTAGACCGGAGGTGGAGGGATTGTCCAGCTACTGTGGAAAAAATAATTACTTACGTCAGTGCTACAGTTTGAATTTAAAATGTATTTGTGTGAACTGTGAAGTTAAGTCATGGATTGTGGAAACTAACTAGTGTCGGGTGATTGTATATAGTGTATACCACATTTACCACTGACTAATGCAGAGTTGCAATGCAAGGAGATAAGCTAAAAGTAGTTGGATCTGTATGTGCTTTATAATTAATCGAAATTAGTCGATTAATCGATAAAAAAAAAAAAATCAATTAATTAAACACGAAAATTTTAATCAGTAACAGCCCTAATATATATATTACAGTGTGTATATGTATGTGTGTGTGTGTATATGTATATATATATATATATATATATATATATATATATATATATATATATATATTAGGGCTGTTACTGATTAAAATTTTCGTGTTCGATTAATCGTTTTTTTTTTTTTTTTTAAATCAATTAATCGACTAATTTCAATTAATTATAACGCACATACAGATCCAACTACTTTTAGCTGATCTCCTTGCATTGCAACTCTGCATTAGTCAGTGGTAAATGTGGTATACACTATATACAATCACCCGACACTAGTTAGTTTCCACAATCCATGACTTAACTTCACAGTTCACACAAATACGTTTTAAATTCAAACTGTAGCACTGACATAAGTAATTATTTTTTCCACAGTAGCGTGACAATCCCTCCACCTCCGCTCTAACTAATCACTCTCACCTTATGGCATGGACCCCTGTGCAAACAAGTGGTCATGCAAGCGGGTATTAAAAGGGTTAACACGGACCATAAACTTCTCTCACGTCTCCTTAGATCTCAGCAAGGACGCCAGGTCATGGGTAGAAAGAAAAGATCTAAGTGCTCACCGCTTAAGTATAAGATTAATTTTTGTGTTCAAACACAAACTACTCACATAATGATGATAAAAACACAGCATGTAAAGCCGACAATCGTGTTAGTTCCGTAGGGCAGCAGCGGTGACGTCATGCGTAGCTCCTCCCCCGTACGCGTTACGTTCAATCAGAACTTCAACATCACCGGACTCCTCCCCCTTCCCTGCGTTAGCAGACGGAGGCACTTGGGGAAGAGGGGAGGAGTCCGGTGATGTCGATGTCCTCCGACGAAACTCCCTGAAGACCCGGAAGCTGGCGGAGAGGTGAGTTAATTTTTTTTGATCGATCAAAAAAATTAACGATTTACCGAGGAATTAATCTTTAATTTTCACAGCCCTAATATATATATATAATATATATATATATATAATATATAATTAACAGTTCATTCATACCTAGCTGTCCTTTAAGTGGCCTCAGTAAAGTTGATGTCACGGGATCGCTGGTTTTCTGTTTCAATGAGCGCTGTAAAACTCTGAATATATTACAAGCCAGTGACAAGTGAGGTAAAGGTATCTTCACTTTCCCTAATGCATCCTAAACCATGCTATATTTAATAGCCTCTCTTCAAGTTGAACATTCTTGCATTATCTCAATGCTCTATAATTGCTCTGGATAAGGTCCATACCATTAAGTGATGGGCGTTTCAAAAGCGTTTTTTACTTCCATCAACCATCACAGTTTGGAGTCTGTAACATACCACAAAGGTCTACACATGTGTAAAGCATTTCTCAGCAGTGATAGCTCCTGATTTACACTTCTTTAATTTATAGCCGAAGCAGAGAAGAGAGAGCAAACGGCAGATTATTTAGTGTCTTAAGTATTGTGGATTATATAACTGCCCTTGTAAATCCATCTAGAAGGAGGCCCCACTTACTTAGAAGCTTTACATCTGGAGCTTGAAATGCATTATTAAAAACAATTGTTGCTTACTTTAAAATCAGATGGAGTTGTGTAAAACACGACTTTGAGTTTATTAATGGGCCATAAAGCTAAAAACGCACTTATGAAATATATATTCATTGCAAAGTTTTACAGTAGAATTAAATGTAGCTTGTCTGAAATGTAGAAACTTTAATTTGCAGCTAAACTAAATGTGTTATTTTAGTAATTGGTGCGACATTTATAACAGTTAAGGAAAAATCCTGTCATTATAAAACTCCAATGAAATTAAGTAACATATGGTTATGTGCGCTTAGACTTTTAGAGACTCCGACGCCAAGCCATTTATTTTAACAAAATATTTCCATTGGATTATATGGGCATTTAACATATTTTATACATGTTATTTACCTGTAAAAGCCTCCCTTGTGTAGACATTAGAAAGGTCTGTGACTGCTGGTGGGCACCAACAATATTTTTGTTGGGTCTTGGGGGAACCCTTATTAAAACCAGTGTATTTGGGATCAATGGCAAAACCCCCCTTACATTAGTGGTCACTAGGAAGAATGCAACCCTTAGGCCCCTTTCACACTGGGGCGGGAGCCGCAGTGAAGGTAAAGCAGCGCTATATTTAGCGCTGCTTTACCGTCATTTTGCCCGCGGGATTCTGCCGCTCGTGGTGCGGTTTTACCCCCCGCGAGAGGCCGAAAAAGGGTTAAAATCCCCCGCAGAGCGCCGCCGGTATTGCCGCGGTATTACCGCGGTGTCCCATTCAAATCAATGGGAAGGAGCGGTATAGGAGCGGTGAATACACCGCTCCTATCCCGCTCCAAAGATGCTACTAGCAGGACTTTTTTTTGCCGTCCTGCTAGCGCACCGCTCCAGTGTGAAAGCCCGCCGGCTTTCACACTGGAGTGAATGGGGCCGTTTTTTTCAGGCGGTGTACAGGCGCTATTTTTAGCGCTGTACCGCCTGAAAACCGCCCCAGTGTGAAAGGGGCCTTACGGTGGTGGTCAGAATAGAATTCTTAAGCCCCATACATACTATCAGTTTTTCTGCTGAGTTTTTCCTTCAGATTTACCAAAACCATATAATATGAGGTCAAACCTTAGGAGTTTCAATCAGTATGCAATCAGGCAGGCCCTTCTACTACAAGGTTTTAGTAAATCTGAAGGAAAAACTCAGCAAAAAAACTGATAGTGTGTATGGGGCTTTTACAGAGTTAAATATAGTCATTGAAGTCATGCCACTGGCTCTGTAGTACAACAAGTAATGTTGGACCCAAAATGATCCAGGAACAATCAGATGGGAGGTCAATCAGCCACAGCTCAAGAAACCCCTAGCAACCTCTGGAGGAACCCTAGGGCTCCATGGAACCCATGGTTGAGAATGGCTGATCTATAGTTTTCTCCTTCACTCCTCCACCCACCACTACATAAAAAGTTGAGTAGGGAGGTTAGGGGAGGGGTGCAGTAGCTAGGCCAGCACAGACTTAGACACTCCAAGACAAGGAGAGGGCTATGATGTGGCAGAAGATAGGGGGTACTTTTGTTGTGCTAGGGCAGTGATGGCGAACCCTGGCACTCCAGATGTTTTGAACTACATTTCCCATGATGCAGAACTACACTGCAGAGTGCATGAGCATCATGGGAAATATAGTTCCAAAACATCTGGGGTGCCAAGGTTTGCCATCACTGTGCTAGGGAATTAACTATTTCTGGAGTGGCTGAATTCCATAGCAAGGCCAAAGGCACACTGCAAGTTAATTAAAAATAATTTATAGAAATTATACCTTACTGCATTCTATGCAGTAAGGTACAGTGCCTTGAAAAAGTATTCATACCTCTTGAAATTTTTCGACATTTTGTCATGTTACAACCAAAAAGGTAAATGTATTTTATTGGGATTTTATGTGATAGACCAACACAAAGTGGCACATGATTTTGAAGTGTAAGGAAAATTAAAAATGGTTTTCAAAATGTTTTACAAATAAATATCTGAAAAGTGTGTTTGTATTCGGCCTCCCTGACTTAATACTTTGTAGAACCTTTCGCTGCAATTACAGCTGCAAGTCTTTTTGGGGATGTCTCTATCAGCTTTGCACATCTAGAGTGAAATTTTTGCCCATTCTTCTTTGCAAAATTGCTCAAGCTCTGTCAGATTGGATGGAGAGCGTCTGTGAACAGCAATTTTCAAGTCTTGCCACAGATTCTCAATTGGATTTAGGTCTGGACTTTGACTGAGCCATTCTAATGCCGCGTACACATGATCGGAATTTGGGCCAGCAAAAGACCGATGAGAGCTTTTCATCGGAAAATGTGACTGTATGTATGCTCCATTGGAATTTTGCTGGCTGAATTCCCGCCAGCAAAAATTTGAGAGCATGTTCTCAATTTTTCCGATGGAAAGGTTTCTATCGGAAATTCCGATCGTCTGTAGCAATTCCGACGTGCAAAATTCCTACGCATGCTCGGAAACAATTCGATGCATGCACAGAAGCGTTGAACTTCATTTTTTCTCGGATCGTCGTAGTGTTGTTCATCACCGCGTTCTTGACGGTCAGAATTTAGTGTGACCGTGTGTAGGCAAGACAGTTTAAGCGGAATTCCGTAGGAAATTCCGCCGGGAAAACCATCAGAGCTTTTTCTGACAAGAATTCCGATCGTGTGTATGCGGCATAACACATGAATATGCTTTGATCTAAACCATTCCATTGTAGCTCTGGTGATATGTTTAGGGTCGTTGTCCTGCTGGAAGGTGAACCTCTGCCCTAGTCTCAGGTCTTTTGCAGACTTTAACAGATTTTCTTCTAAGATTGCCCTGTATTTGGCTCCATCCATCTTCCCATCAACTCTGACCAGCTTCCCTGTCAATGCTGAAGAAAAGCATCCTCACAACATAATGCTGCCACCACCATGTTTCACGGTGGGGATGGTGTGTTCCAGGTGATATGCAGTGTTGAGCCTTGTACACACGATCGGATTTTCCGAGGGGAAATGTGTTATTGACAGGCTGTTGACGGAAAATCTGACCGTTTGTACACTCCATCAGACAATTGTTGTCGGATTTTCTGCAGACAAATGTTGGATGGCAGGCTTTAAAATTTTCCGCGGACAAATGTCTGTTGTCGGATTTTCCGAGCGTGTGTACACAAGTCCGTCAGACAAAAGTCCAAAGTACAAACACGCATGCTTAGAAGCAAGGACGAGCCAGAAGCGGTCGGTCTTGTAAACTAGCATTCGTAATGGAGAATTAACATTCATGACGTGGAAAATTATGAAATCTCGAAATGCAGCGCACATTCTCTTCTTAATATAGGGGGTCAACAATGCCAAGAGTTGGTGAAAGCAGGGGTCTGTCATCCGGAGATAATTCCGAAAAACTTGGATTATTCTGGAGCTCCCGCAGCAAAGGCATATGACATAAATGGTCACGATTAATAAAGCAACCAATTTTTGGTCCAAGAATTCCTCCTGTTCCTGGACTGGACTTGGGTCAAAGCAATAACTCCAAGGCCAGTAATAAATAACACGTTATCTCCTCCGATTCCACAACATGTCTGGTTGACGAACAGCCGTTCATGAAACAAACTGAAAAGCACGAAATGAAAAGTGCAAACTGAAAAGCGCTAAATGAAAAGCGCGAATCAACACTCACCAAACTTCTACTAACACAAAATTGCAGGAGCCCAAAGGTTGTCGCTAAAGAGCTGAAAAAACACGTAGTATGTCACTACGTACGTGTTTGTTGGCCGACAATTTCTTGCCGTTTGTATGCAAGACAAAATCCAGGCACACGCCTTTGGACAAAATTCAGAGGTTTTGTCTGCAGAAAATCCGATCGTGTGTACCAGGCTTTAGTTTTCTGCCACACATAGCGTTTTGCTTTTAGACCAAAAAGTAAAATTTTGGTCTCATCTGACCAGAGCACCTTCTTCCACATGTTTTCTGTGTCCCCCACATGGCTTCTCACAAACTGCAAACGGGACTTCTTATGGCTTTCTTTTTGCCACTCTTAAATAAAGGCCAGATTTGTGGAGTGCACAACTAATCGTTGTCCTGTGGACAGATTCTCCCACTTGAGCTGTGGATCTCTGAAGCTCCACCAGAGTTATCATGGGCTTCTTGGCTGCTTCTCTGATTAATGATCTCCTTGCCCGGCCTGTCAGTGTAGTTGGATGGCCACAGGGGTCAAGTCCTGGGGAAAAAAGTGTGGGAACTCCCACCCAAGATCCACTCGTCCACCAAAAAAAAAAAAAAGGATACGCTCATATGCACGAACGCTTCAAAAGTGGTATTTTTCCATCCAATTTTCGTATTGTGTGTATGAAGCTTAACTGTTAGTACATAAAAAAAAACAACCCTCAATAAACATAAATACGGTAATTCTCTAAATAATCAGCATTCATTCAATTGTGCTTCCATGCAAATGTGAACATCATGTTCTGAGCTTTATCGGGGAATGTTATTTTGTATATAGAGTGTTTATGTGGTGAGTTTACACTTTTCATTGAACAGAGTTTGGATAACACAGGGTTAAACGGAAAGGTCACAAATGAACTGCACATTATCTGGACAGAATGCTTGGGGAGATAGTGATGTGTTCCTGCTTAGGAGATGTATGTTAGCTTGGGGGGCTGCAAACTCTGCAGGGCTCCAACACACACTCGCTGCTATTCCAACCCTTCACATATTTCCACATAAACTTCCCTCCTGGCATTAAACTTTGCCAGGTATTGTGCTCAGCTTACCACCCCAAACTGATGTTCCTCCCTCAGCTCACCTCTCTCCCTGCATGTCCTGTGAGCAGAATAGCTGTGCTCCTCCTCTGGGTTCTCTCATTATATGGCACTGAAGATAGAGGAGGGGGGGATTCAGTGGGTCACACAGAGCAAGTATGCAGGAGACTGGGGGGGGGGGGGGGGGGGGGGAGATGAGGAGACAGAAAATCAGGAGGGGCTGCCGGGGAGGAGCGCATCACTAGAGGTCTGACTAAATACAATCTCTTAGCAGCAGGGACCTGATCTACCTGTCAGCTAGCTGTGAGTGCCAGGTAGATTAAAGCGGAAGTTGTCATGGGGCCCCCTACTGACAATGCGTGAATGGTCAGGTGTGCGGCACTTACTATTGCGAGCTGTGTCGGCAGCTCCTGGTGCCACACAGCTCGCATACTTCAAAGTCTTGCAGAAAACAGATGCTAACGGGAACTGAGTTCCTGTTGTGGAAATAGTACAGGAACTCCGTTCCCATGCGTTCCCGCAGGACTTGAGCCCTGGATGGCCATGTCTTGGGGGGTTTGCAGTTGTGCCATACTCTTTCCATTTTCAGATGATGGATTGAACAGTGCTCTGTAAGATGTTCAAAGCTTGGGATATTTTTTTTATAACCTAACCCTGCTTTAAACTTATCCACAACTTTATCCCTGACCTGTCTGGGGCTGAACACAAATGCAAGCCACACTTTTCAGATATTTATTTGTAAAAAAAATTGGAAAAAAAAGAATTATCATTTTCCTTCCACTTCACAATTATGTGCCACTTTGTGTTGGTCTATCATATAAAATCACAATAAAATACATTTACGTTTTTGGTTGTAACATGACAAAATGTGGAAAATATCAAGGGGTATGAATACTTTTTAAAGGCACTGTAAAAAACCATCTGCATGCAGCTCCCTCCGCAGCCTCCACTAAATACATACCTGAGCCTGATCTCGATCCAGTGATGTACACGAGAGTTAAAACATTTTTTACTTTAATGCATTCCTTGCATTAAGGTAAAAAATGTTTAGGTGCCAGGATCCCCCCTCATCCCCCCCCCTTTTACTTACCTGAGCCCTTACTCGATCCAGCACTGTGCAAGTCTGTAGGTATTTTCTCCCCTCACTTCTGGGTCTTGCTGGCTTTGCTGGGGCAGCGGGAGCTATTGGCTCCCAGGGCTGTCAATCAAAGCCAGTGAAGAGTGCGGGTGGAGGGGCCGCTGTATGTGTCAATAGACGTCCCGCTGTATGTGTCAATAGAGTCCCGCTGTATGTGTCAATAGACGCACCAGCAGAGCTCAGGTGCTAGCACGCACGAGTGCCCCCATGGGACGTCGCTTTCCATGGGGTCACTGGACAGAGGGGAAGGGCCAGGAGCTCCAGCAAGGGACCCAAAAATAGGAGGTTCGCAGCCGCTCTGTGCAATTCCATTGCACAGAGCAGGTAAGTATAGACATGTTTGGTATTTAAAAATGAATACATTTATCACTTTAACATTGGGTAGGATATCATGTGCCCCAGGTGCTACATTGTCTATGAATATAATTCCTTTCTTCTCTATCCAAAAATATAAATAAACTAGCTGGAGACTGGGGGCATTTATATGACTGGGGGCATTTTCTGGGCTTTGCAATTTTCACTTGTTCCCAGTGACAAAAGAACCATTTCAGAAACAAACTGCAATGGACTCTTGGCATTGTGAGCCAGTATACCAGCAAATAAAACTAGACGAGTGTGGGCTACCCTGAGCACTAAATGCCACTTTTCTAAAATGTTTATTGTAAATCGTAAAAGGTATGTGTATGGTCATAGATATGCCTGTAAGGTGATGTCTATCTCTCAGATATGCAATACGGTTACACTCATCCATGTGGACACAAATAACCATTGATGGACGAGCCCCATATATCACTGTATCCACAAAAAAGCTTCTCTCTTATAGTGGGAGTAAACCCTCTGACACTTTTTTAGTTTTTTATACCCCTGTAATGCAAAAGGCATAATGAGCTAGTATGCACCGCATACTAGCTCATTATGAAATACTTACCTTAAAACGAGGCGACGGTATCTCACCTGGTCCACGCCAAGGTAGCTGACATGTTGCCTCGGCATGTCTTCCGGGTATCGCGGCTCCAGCACTGTGAGTGGCTGAAGCCGCGATGTTGTCACTTCTTTCCGGCAAGGTCCTGCGTCTGCCGGGCTTTCAGCCGAGAATCCCCTGTGCGCATGTGCCACTGCAGTCAGCGGCTCATTGCAAGGGGAATATCTCATAAACCGTACAGGTTTAGGAGAGATTTTTTTTACCTACAGGTAAGCCTTATTATAGGCTTACCTTTAGGTAAAAGTTAACTTTTGACTATACTACCGCTTTAATCAAGACTGCATTGACACAAGGCATATGTCACCCCACAAAAAAGAAAAATGGATGGGAGGGGGAAAGAATGTGTCAGGACAAAAATTTGATCATGTGAACCTAAATGAAAATAAAGTCAGAAGGTGCTCCCAAAATCAAATCACCCAAACCTAACATGTTTCACTCTTCAAATAGAGCTTTGTCAGAGGTAAAAAAAGGGGCACAGAAAGTGAAGAAAATGAGCAACCCAAAGTAACTGACTGTCACATGTTGAAAAGAAAAGGTATACCAGTATACCAGCAACATGGATGACGGAACTGGACCCAGTGATTAGTTTTATCGAGCGATGGACATGGATAAATTGATGAAAAATACAGTAATTCAGGTCACAGTGACTGACATTAGGATCTCTGAATTGTGGTTGCAGAGATATGAGAGTGTGACTCGCATCACACCAAGCTTCTTCTTAAGTGGTGTTGGCAGCAGCAGCATGTGGCAGATCTGCTGGAGCCAGAGGGCAGTGTGGGAGCCCTGGCTCTGCGCCTCTTGGTAGGTGCCACCTAATATAAATGACCTAATTGTTAGAATAGCCTACAGATACAGGAAAATTAGTAAATGCATTGTTTTCTGTATTAACACACAAATAACTAGACACACTTTACAAGATCTTCTATAAACATAAATGTGACAGAATGTGGAAATACCGCAATACACAGATTTTAAACCAATATTCTGTATTATCTCATTTTCATTTTCGTTGGCCATGAAGCCGAATACTATTGCTGCATTTGTGAATGAAATGCAATTATCTAGATGGATATACAGGCTTCTGGAATGAGGATAATAAAAACAATGCTCCTAATGGAATATTAAGTTACCATTGACAGTTATACAGCTTTGTGTATTAAATATTCAACTGGACATTTGAGCGATAGCATTAGTTATGGTGAAATGCCAAGGACTGCAAAACAATTATGTGTTGTCTCAAGGGTTTTTCTGTGTGTTATCCCTCTAAGACAGAAGACAGGGAACAACAATAATCCAGAAATAAAAAGTAACACAAGAGGAAAATGTTCTTTGCTTTTCGCAAAATATTACAAAAACCTGAACCAACTTAGGTGTGTACAAAATTTGGATTTTTTTTTCTTAAAGAGGAATTTCAGGAGCACTGCAAAGCTTACATTTGTTTGAAACCTCCCCAATATTAACCAATCAATCAATACCAGGCACTTTCGCCCCTTCCTGCCTAGGGCAATTTTCAGCTTTTCAGCACTGTCACACTTTGAATGACAATTGCGCGGTCATGCAGCACTGTACTCCAACTAAATTTTTATAATTTTCTTCCCACAAATAGAGATTTCTTTTGGTGGTATTTGATCACCTCTTAGTGTCTGTCATAGAATTTTGTTTTCTCCTTCACTGACGGGCACTGATGAGGCGGCACTGATGGGCACTGATGAGTTGGCACTGATAAGGTGGCACTAATGGGCACTGATGAGGAGGCACTGATATGTAGAATTGATGGGCACTAATAGGCGGCACTGGTATGCAGCACTGATGGGCACCGATAGGCGGCACTGATGGGCACTGATAGGCGACGCTGATTGGTACTAACAGGTTGCACTGATGGACACTAATAGATGGCACTGATGGGCACCACAGATGATGAGGTACTGACAGGTGTTACTGCTGGACACTGATTGGCACTGTGATGGGCACTGATTGGCACTTTGATTGGCACTGACAGATGTTATTGATGGGGCACTGACTGGCAGCTGATGGGCACTGATTGGCAGCTGATGGGCACATCTGAGGGGGGCTGTGCTGATAATCAATTGTGCTCTCCCTGTCAGTGCTAACCGAGAAATGCCATTTACCGGCATTTCCTGGTTCGCGCAATGATCAGCTGTGATTGGTTACAGCTGATCACGTGGTAAGAAGCCTCTGTCAGAGGCTCCTTACCACAATTGGAGATGAGATTTGTCAAACTGACACATCGCACCTCCGATCGCTGTGCTGCGCGCCCATGCATGTTATCCTGCTGGACATCATATGACACCCAGACAGGATAACAGAACCACCACCCGGCTGTCAATCTGCTATAGGCCTGGCTGGAAGTGGTTAAAGTGGTATTAAAGGCAAAAAAATTTATTTTTTACCTTAATGCATTCTCTTTATTAACCACTTGACCACCAGGAGATTTTACCCCCCTCATGACCAGAGCATTTTTTGCTATTCAGCTCTGCGCTACTTTAACTAGCAATTGCCCAATAATGCAACACTGTGCACAAATGAAATGTATATATATTTTTTCACACAAATATAGCTTACTTTTGGTGGTATTTGATCACCACTGGGTTTTTTATTTTTTATTATATAAACCAAAACGTAAAATTTCATCAAAAATTTAGGCCAAATTGTATTTCGCTACATGTCTTTGGTAAAAAAAAAAATTCCAATAAGTGTATATAGCATTAATTTGTGCCATAGTTATAGCATCTACAAACTATAGTATACATACTACAGACAGAAATTTTACCATGTCTCAGGGGGTGGGGCACATCCCAAATTATACCAAAAACAACAAAAAGGAGATTTCTTTCAAAAGAGAAAGGGGGACTTTAAAGGCTTCATACTGAAAATATAGCAGCACAATTCCATATAAAAAATGTATTTTAGAAACCTGTTAAAACTAGATGGTGAGGTAATAAACAACCACTATACTCTGATTACAAACAGTATAATACATAGCATTAAAAACAATTCAGGTGCATAAATGACAAATTAGATGCTGTTGTATCCCGCTGGTCTGTGCTGACGCATTTCACAGTCAATAGCTGCTTCATCAGGAAAACATTTTTACAGTACAAATATCATTACACTTTGAATATACTAGATTAGAACATGTAAACCAATACGCTTACCACAACGTCTGTCATATTTGTATCATATTTGTATGAACCACTAGATCTAAAGAGGATGCCACATTCAAGGTCTGAAAGCCAGCCCCTCACCAACCAAGCATGGGGGTGGCATGATGGGCACTGAACCACGCAGAGGGGAAACGAGGACCACAACCAACCACACCGTTACAACCGCAAAAATAATATAACTCTAAGTTTGCCTATATATGGCCCTACTTCACTAATACACAAAGTAGGGAGCAACAGAAGTCAGAATGACTACACAAACACCCACACACAAATTAATGAACTCTCAGTCTTACCATCCGCATGGCTCCTTTGGAGCATAAATCCCTCATATAGCCTCCTATACAGAATAAGACAAAGCCCTCTCCTCCTACCTCAAAGCCACAATTCATATTGCCAGATACTCCCACATAAAGTCTATACAACTACAACATCACACTATCAGCCATTCCCTACATCCTAACCTTACAACCACAGCACTCGAAACACTCATAAATTCCCCAACATCTCTCCCTAAATAGTCCCATCAGAGGAGGAGCTGACAATACGGCATCTGACATCACTAGGTGCGACAATCAGGCCGGAGAAGACAATTGCTGATTCCCTGTCAATACTGTCTGTGTTAATGGAGAATTGTGTGAATTTCTTTCCGGCAACCTATGGTTCCCAGAAATAAATTCACACCGTGTATGGCCAGCCTAAGACTTCAAACATACCTGTCTTTTTTTTATCCCCATTACATGGAAGATTGGGGATTAGTAGTTTACAAAAGGAAGATAACATTGTTTGTGATTTCAAATCAGCTCACAGCAAGATCAACAGGAATTTTTTTTTATACTTGCTGTACATGTTCTTAGACTAAATTTGTAGGCTGGAAGAGTCATCTCCTTACTTTAGTGCTAGATTGTATCTTTGAAGCTATAAAATCCATATACGTCTGCCATCTGCCGGTGAAAACTAGTATTGCAATACAACCAAAAAATACAGTGATTCTTTTTTAAAGCCACCATATTTTTGTGATAACAAGGAAGGGAGGAGCTTGGGTCTGGTCCAAACTAGGTGCTGTCTTTACCCAGAAGCTTGTTGCATTTCTGGGCCAATGAGCTCTAGGTGGGAGATGTATTGCTTCACAACTGCATGTTTACAAAGGGGTGGGGCTAATAAGACCATTTGGCCATATTAGTTTATATTAGGTTAAGGATGTCATAAGCATTTCTATCCTTTTGTTACATTAAATTGCATGATGGGGAATCTCCTGCCTGCAGCTTATTGGGTCAGCAGGTATGTGATCATGTGACAGCTTCCCACAGGTTCCCACTGGGTTTTGGACTGTGTTCAACACATCCAGCTCATCCCTAGTAACAGGAAAGACATCCATGCACTGAAAACAACAATGGAAGGAAGATGGAAATTCCCTGTGTGATTAAAGGCAGGCAAATAAACAGTTTTCCCTTTTTTTTCTGGAAATACCCTTTATTCATATTTTCCACATTCCTAGAAGCTCCAAAAGCATATACCACATCATAGCCCCAGCGTCTACTAAGTCCTAACCTACAAAATGTTTCAGAATTCACAATATTTCCAGACTAAAGAGATCAGGGGAAGTGTCATGAGGGCTCCATCCGTGGCCGGCGACCTGATGATCCTGCCAGTAATCGGCGCCTCAGCATCCCTGGTTCCCGTTCTCGGCTGCCATTGCGCATGCGCGAGCGCGCGCGTGCACGCGCGCGCCCGCAGACGGGGGCGAGCGTGCGCGGACGGGTGCGCGCCTCCATTGGCGCCAATGAGGCTATTTAAACCCTCCTGTGACTGACGGTCCCCGCTGTCTGCTCTACAACGTTCTGTGTATTGAAACCTGATCTGAAGTCTGTTTACCCGTATCTGACCCGGCTATCCTTGACCATCCGCTCTGTCCCTGTGTATCGACCTTGGCTTGTCTTTGACCATCCTCTTGTCTGCTCCATCTGTACCGTGCTGCCAGCCTGATATCTGACCCGGCCTGCCTGACCATTCCAGAGCCAGCTTACCTGCTATACCAGTCTGCCTACAGATCCAAGTCTGCCTGTTGTTCCAGTCTGCATACAGATCCAAGTCTGCCTGTTGTTCCAGTCTGCATACAGATCCAAGTCTGCCTGTTGTTCCAGTCTGCACACAGATACAAGTCTGCCTGTTGTTCCAGTCTGCATACAGATCCAAGTCTGCCTGTTGTTCCAGTCTGCACACAGATACAAGTCTGCCTGTTGTTCCAGTCTGCATACAGATCCAAGTCTGCCTGTTGTTCCAGTCTGCATACAGATACAAGTCTGCCTGTTGTTCCAGTCTGCATACAGACCCAAGTCTGCCTGTTGTTCCAGCCTGCACACAGATACAAGTCTGCCTGTTGTTCCAGTCTGCATACAGATCCAAGTCTACCTGTTGTTCCAGTCTGCATACAGATCCAGCTTACCTGTTGTTCCAGTCTGCACACAGATCCAGCTTACCTGTTGTTCCAGTCTGCATACAGATCCAGCTTACCTGTTGTTCCAGTCTGCACACAGATCCAGCTTACCTGTTGTTCCAGTCTGCCTACAGCTACCTACTTACCTCATCCGCTGAGCTTATCCAGGAAGCTCTCGTACCGGTCTGACCATTCCTGCCAGGCACCTGTGCCCCTCCTGACTCCTGGTCCTACTGTCCCATCATCAGGGGACCGGCGAGTGGGAGCCGCAAGGGAGGCCCTTCTCTGCTAATCAGACTCACCACTACCAGGGAGCGTGACAGTAGCAGACAGCCATGTCTGAGTCTGAGCAGGGGGCCTCTCCTATGGAAGGACTGTGCCAACACCTGGCAGGACTGACCGAGGCGGTAAAGAATCTCCAGCAGGGATACACCCGGTTGGAAGAACGGGTGCTGGCTCTACCACCAACAGCCCCATCTGGGGGAAGTCCAGGACCATCAGTGATAATGCTCCCTCCAGAGCCCCGGGTACCAATCCCCGAGAGATTCTCGGGTGCCCGCAACCTCTTTCGGGACTTCCGTAACTCCTGTGAACTATTCTTTGCACTACAGCCACGTACTTTTTCCCTGGAAGCCACCAAGGTGGGCTTCGTGATCTCCTTACTCTCCGGAGACCCGCGGACCTGGGCCCACCGCCTCCTAGAGCAGAAGGACCCCGCACTGGCCGGTCTTAATTCATTTTTTGACTCTATGGCCCAACTCTATGAAGACCCCCAACTCGCTGCCACCGCAGAGACCACTCTGCGCGCCCTCCAGCAGGGGCGAAGGCCTGTGGAAGACTATGTCGCGGACTTTAGGCGCTGGGGTGCGGATACCCAGTGGAACGACGCGGCTCTGCGTCACCAGTTCCGCCTAGGACTTTCTGAGGCACTAAAAGATGAGCTGGCGAGAGTTGGGGTACCCCAGACCCTGGACACTCTGATCAACCTGGTCATCCAGATTGACCGACGACTAAGGGAGCGCAGGTTGGAACGTGCATCTGGTTTCCCTCGTCCTACCTGGATGCTCCCCAAGGCCCCAAGTCACCTGCAGACTGGTTCGGTCCAGCGGTCTGTAACCCTCTCTGATTCCTCCGAGCCCATGCAGTTAGGGCTCTTGAGGCCTTCTCTAACTTCTGAGGAACGGCAACGTCGTCGGGTCAACAACTTGTGCCTCTACTGTGGTGAGCCTGGGCACTACGTAAGGAACTGTCCGGCCAAGGCTCGTAAGTGCCCTCTCATGCCTGCTTGCTCTATGGACTCCTCAACCCAGGTCTCCTCTCACCTTGCCCTTTCTGTCTTGTTACAGCTTCCGGGAAGAATCCTCCAGGTACCCGCCATTATTGATTCCGGGGCATGCAGCTGTTTCATGGACTCGTCCTTCGCTGCCCAACACCGGATCTCTCTCCAGTCTAAATCCCAGGGACTGTCAGTTTACCTGGCGGACGGCTCCTCCATCCGTTCAGGCCCGGTTACGCAAGAGACCATCCCACTGCCCATGACCATCTCGGACAATCACCAGGAACTTCTCTGCATGGACATTATTTCCTCTCCATTATCCCCTATAATCCTGGGCATGCCGTGGCTGAAGGCCCACAACCCAGTCATCGACTGGGCCACTGGGATGGTTTCCTTCTCCTCTCAGTACTGTCAGACGTCTTGCAGACCTCCTAATTCCTCCCAGCTGGCTACTCTGCTAAGTGGGGACTCTGAGATGGACCTCCGTCGGGCTATTCCCCAGGCCTACCACGACTATCTAGATGTCTTCAGCAAACAGGCAGCAGAGGTGCTCCCTCCTCACAGGGCTTATGATTGCCCAATTGAACTTTTCCCTGGAGCAGAGATCCCCTTTGGAAGGGTCTTCCCCCTGACAGAAGTGGAGCAAGGCAAGTTGAAGGAGTACATTGAGGAG
This sequence comes from Lithobates sylvaticus, assembly GCA_028564925.1. Taxonomy (NCBI): domain Eukaryota; kingdom Metazoa; phylum Chordata; class Amphibia; order Anura; family Ranidae; genus Lithobates; species Lithobates sylvaticus. Next base: position 75,993,978 of record CM053031.1, read on the forward strand.
AACCTCCGAAAAGGCTTCATCCGCCCATCTACCTCTCCTGCGGGCGCGGGCATATTTTTCGTGGAGAAAAAAGATCACACCCTTCGGCCCTGTGTGGACTATAGGGAGCTGAACAACATTACGGTCAAGAACCGTTACCCTCTCCCGTTGGTCCCTGAACTCTTCCAGAGGCTTGGCACGGCCACCATCTTCACGAAGCTTGACCTATGGGGGGCTTATAATCTGGTCCGGATTAAAGACGGGGATGAGTGGAAGACGGCCTTTCGGACACGGTATGGGCATTACGAGTATCTCGTGATGCCCTTCGGCCTGTGCAATGCCCCCGCAACCTTTCAATACTTCATTAACGACGTACTTCGGGACTTCCTGGACTTGTTTGCCGTGGTATATCTGGACGATATCTTGATTTTTTCCCCCTCTTTAGAGACCCACCGCAGACACGTCAAGGAGGTCCTGGGACGACTCCGTATCCACGGCCTGTATGCCAAGGCAGAGAAATGCCAGTTTGAACAGGAGAGTATCCCCTTCCTTGGGCTAATCATCTCAAGTACAGGCATCAAGATGGACCCCCAGAAGATTTCTGCCATCTTGGAATGGCCCACTCCGGCAGACAAAAAGGGCATCCAACGGTTCATTGGCTTTGCCAATTTTTACCGTAAGTTTATCAGGGGGTTCTCCGCCATTGTGGCGCCTATCACCCAACTGACCAAACAAGGGACCCGGTTCCGGTGGTCTTCTGAGGCCCAGGAGGCCTTTGATGCCCTTAAAACTCTGTTTACCTCGGCACCCATCCTCAGGCACCCGGACTCCTCTCTACCCTTCACCCTGGAGGTCGATGCCTCCGAGATCGCGGTGGGTGCCATTCTGTCCCAGAGACAGGGGGACAAGTCCCTGCTGCACCCGGTCGCCTTCTTCTCCCGCAAGTTGTCCTCGGCCGAGAGGAACTATGATGTGGGCGACCGAGAACTACTGGCGATCAAGGCTGCCCTGGAAGAATGGCGATACCTCCTGGAGGGGGCCTCTCACCCCATTCTAATATTCACCGACCATAAGAATCTGGAATACTTGAAGTCAGCCAAGAGATTGAAACCCAGACAAGCCAGATGGGCACTTTTCTTTTCCCGCTTTACTTTCCATGTGACATACCGGCCCGGATCCAAGAATGTCAAACCAGATGCCCTGTCTAGGATGTACCACAAGCACCAGGAAGAAGATCCCCCTGACACTATTCTGGCCCCAGGAAACTTTCTCCTTCTTCAAGAGGACTTGCTGTCCAAATTCAAACGTGCCTCAGCAGGGCAAAGGCCCACTTCCGAAACCCAGCTACAGGAGAAGGATGGTCCTATTCTGGTACGGGGACAAGATCTACACCCCGGAACAGCTCCGGGTAACAACTATGGAGCTGTGCCATGACCACGCCTTGGCTGGTCACTTCGGTGTCGCTAAGACCACCGACTTGGTACAGCGTACCTTCTGGTGGCCTCAACTACGGGCTGACTGTAAAAGATTTGTGGACACTTGCCCCACCTGCATCCAGAACAAGAATCCCAAAACCAAGGCCTGGGGTCTCCTTAAACCCCTGTCTGTCCCAGATCGTCCCTGGAGGATGATCTCCCTAGATTTCATTGTGGAGTTGCCCCCAGCGGAAGGCCACACGACGATCTTTGTGATCGTCGATCGGTTGTCCAAGATGGCTCACTTCATCCCCATGAAGGGCACCCCCTCGGCTCCAGAGACGGCACGGGCCTTTATTAGGGAAATTGTCCGCCTTCACGGGGTCCCGGCTAACATCGTCTCGGATCGAGGGGTACAATTCACCTCTCGATTCTGGAGGTCCCTGTGCCAGTCCTTGGATATCGAACTCTCTCTCTCCTCTGCGTACCATCCTCAGTCTAATGGGCAGACGGAGCGGACCAATCAGACCCTAGAGCAGTACCTGCGCTGCTTCTCCTCCTTCGCCCAAGATGACTGGATCTCCCTTCTGCCCCTGGCCGAGTTCGCATATAACAACGCCACCCACTCCGCCACCAAACAGACCCCCTTTTTCGCCAACTATGGGTACCACCCGGCATTTCTGCCTAACTCACTTCCTGACTGCACTGTGCCAGCAGTCCAAGAGCGAATTCAGTTCTTTTCCACCAACAACCAACTTCTTCAGGAGACCATGACTAGGACCCAGGAGTACAACAAAACCGTATTTGACAAAAAGAGACTGGGGGAACTGGTGCTTGTCCCGGGCGAAACTGTATGGCTATCCACCTCTAACCTAAAACTGGCTTGCCCTTCACGGAAACTGGGCCCCAAGTTCTTGGGCCCCTTCCCGGTCAAGAGGAGGATCAACGAGGTGGCGTATGAATTGGAACTTCCAGATTCTTTGAAGATTCACCCGGTCTTCCATGTGTCCTTACTGAAGCCCTCGGTTAGTAACCCTTTCCCCAACCGGAGGGCCATTCCTCCTGATCCGGTCATAGTGGACGGGGAGGAGGAGTTCGAGGTGGAAGCCATCCTTAATGTCAGAAGAAGGCAGAACCAGAACCAGTTCCTAATCAAGTGGAAGGGGTACGGCCCCGAGGAGAACTCCTGGGAGCCCGAGGAGAACATCCACGCTAAGAGTCTAGTCCAATCTTTTAAGAGAGCCCATCCTGAGAAATTTGCCCCGAGGGGCATCCGGAGGCTGCCCCTTGGGGGGGGCAATGTCATGAGGGCTCCATCCGTGGCCGGCGACCTGATGATCCTGCCAGTAATCGGCGCCTCAGCATCCCTGGTTCCCGTTCTCGGCTGCCATTGCGCATGCGCGAGCGCGCGCGTGCACGCACGCGCCCGCAGACGGGGGCGAGCGTGCGCGGACGGGTGCGCGCCTCCATTGGCGCCAATGAGGCTATTTAAACCCTCCTGTGACTGACGGTCCCCGCTGTCTGCTCTACAACGTTCTGTGTATTGAAACCTGATCTGAAGTCTGTTTACCCGTATCTGACCCGGCTATCCTTGACCATCCGCTCTGTCCCTGTGTATCGACCTTGGCTTGTCTTTGACCATCCTCTTGTCTGCTCCATCTGTACCGTGCTGCCAGCCTGATATCTGACCCGGCCTGCCTGACCATTCCAGAGCCAGCTTACCTGCTATACCAGTCTGCATACAGATCCAAGTCTGCCTGTTGTTCCAGTCTGCATACAGATCCAAGTCTGCCTGTTGTTCCAGTCTGCATACAGATCCAAGTCTGCCTGTTGTTCCAGTCTGCACACAGATACAAGTCTGCCTGTTGTTCCAGTCTGCACACAGATACAAGTCTGCCTGTTGTTCCAGTCTGCATACATATCCAAGTCTGCCTGTTGTTCCAGTCTGCATACAGATACAAGTCTGCCTGTTGTTCCAGTCTGCATACAGATCCAAGTCTGCCTGTTGTTCCAGCCTGCACACAGATACAAGTCTGCCTGTTGTTCCAGTCTGCATACAGATCCAAGTCTACCTGTTGTTCCAGTCTGCACACAGATCCAGCTTACCTGTTGTTCCAGTCTGCATACAGATCCAGCTTACCTGTTGTTCCAGTCTGCACACAGATCCAGCTTACCTGTTGTTCCAGTCTGCCTACAGCTACCTACTTACCTCATCCGATGAGCTTATCCAGGAAGCTCTCGTACCGGTCTGACCATTCCTGCCAGGCACCTGTGCCCCTCCTGACTCCTGGTCCTACTGTCCCATCATCAGGGGACCGGCGAGTGGGAGCCGCAAGGGAGGCCCTTCTCTGCTAATCAGACTCACCACTACCAGGGAGCGTGACAGGAAGTCTATTAGACTTTTCTGTGCTACATTAGTAGATGAAGGAGCTTAGAGTGTTAATAATTTCCATGCTAGACATTGTAAAGGCAAGTTTGCAAGGGTTAATTTAATGTTGGCTTGTAGGAGTTAGATTAGGGTTACGGTTTTAGGGTTAGGTAGTAAAATGTGGGGTTAGGTTTTAGGGTTCAGATGGTTCTTAAACTGTAAATGGTTCTTTTTTTCATAGGTTTAAAGAGAACCTGCCATGATTGGGCATATGTAAGATTCTGCATATACAGTCTTAAATAATACTAAATGTGCAGGCTTAGCTTTTGTGAACTGTAAAACCAACCTATAAGATTGGGGTCAGGTGGTGGTACAAAAGTGACTACAAAAGGTGTCTCTAAACTACTGTGAGATACAGCATTACCTTCTTATAACATAAAGGGGTTGATTTTCTAAGGGCAAATAGACTGTATACTTTGCAAGAGCAGTTGCTCCAGAGCTTAGTAAATGGGCAGAAGCTCTGCTGACTTCCATCATCCAATAATGTGCAAGCAAAAATGCAGTTTTTTATTTTCCTTGCACATGATTGGGTATTCTTTGCAAAGTGAAGCTTTACCTCGCATACTAAGCTCTGGAGCAACTGCACTTGCAGAGTGCACAGTATATTTACCTTTAGTAAATCAAGCCTAAAGTATTTACATGTACTTGCTTCCAGCACAAAACGCAAAACAAGGGGCTCAGTTTCTGCTAGTAGGTAAGAGGACAAAGTCATGTAAATTAGTCCTTTTTTGCCTCTTTTACAAACACATTTTTGGTAGTGCACATGTCTAATGGTCACAGCATATACCTTCATTTTAATAACATTAGCATTGTAATAGCAATACAAACAATAATTCTTTCTGACAATCCAATGTAAACTTACTTGAAAAATATTCTTTCTTGTTGTGATTGCTCTGTCTAATGACCTCTTTCCACAATTTCCTGTATTCTCTTTGCAGTTTATCCCCTGCTGTTTACTTTCCGTTTCTAAGGACTACATGCCCCATGGTACCTTGCTACCTACAAGCAGAGATTCTTGTACAGACTCTACCTCCTGAAACTCCTCCTCTCAGCACCTCTGTATATCAGAAGGCAGACTCTGTGAAATGTGTGACATGGCAGTGCCTACTCACAGGGCATAGTGAATATGTGTCTCAAAATTCAAGGTAAAGTAAATGTGTGCAGATCTTCACAAAAGTAGTTTACAAACTTTAATATCAGTCAGATGAATAGGAGTAGGCTAGAAATAATTGGAATAAAATGTGGACATGAATATACAATTTGACATTTTGACTATAGATACACCTTAATTTACACCATCTGTGTATTTTAATGGGTAGGCATTTGGTTGTTAGCTGCTGCTATCTTGTTCTACAAGTGTACATCTCATAGATTGTGAGCTCTAATGAGCAGTGTTGGTCATCTTACTTTAAAAAAGTAATTAGGTAAGTTACAAATTACTTCTCCCAAAAAGTAATTGGGTTAGTAACTCAGTTACTACATTGGAAAAGTAATTAGTTAAGCAGCAAAGTAACTGTGACTTATTTTTCTTATTTTGTATACGTGTAACTAAGGGGCGGGTCTAGTATTACTGTAACCAAGGGGCGCATTTATTATTATTGTTATATATCGTGTAACCAAGGGGCTGCTCTATTATTACTCTAACCAAGGGGCAGATCTGTTATAGCGTGTAAGCAAGGGCGGGTCTATTATTATTATATCGTGTAAGGGGCGGATGGCTACAGAAGAGAGCGAATGTTAAATTAATGGGCAGAGCTCGATATATAACAATAATAATAAATGCACCCCTGGGTTACAGTAATACTAGACCCGCCCCTTAGTTACACGATGGACGCCCCTTGCAGAGTAGCACGAGCATCAGGAGCGCGCGGCATCGCCTTGTACAATTACATGTTAACTGCACCTGCGCGGTGTAGAGTTCACTCAGAGCTGTTTGGGTTCGGAAATTTTCGAAAGCTCCGTAGTCCTTCGTACTGCGCAAGCGCTGCGCCTGCGCAGTACAGGGGGTCCTTATCCGGCGGGGGAACTTTTTCGGCAGGACACCGGAATTACACTACTGCCATCTAGTGGCGGTAGATGTAATTGGGGTAACTAAGCCAAAGTAATGGGAACTGAGTTACCATGAGGGGAAAAGTAATCAGTTAGATTACTCGTTACCCTCTAAAGTAACTGCGTTAAGTAACTCAGTTTATTTTAACTCAGTTACTCACATCACTGCTAATGAGCAGGGCCCAATGACTCCTCCTGTATTGATTGAATTGTAACTGTACTGTCTGTCCTCATGTTGTAAAGCTCTGTGCGAACTGTTGAGACTATATAAATCCTCTATAATAATAATGTATATGTAAACCCATGAAAATCTCTCTTCTACTATTATATTTAGTATAAGAATAATAGCATTCGGTGAAAACATTCCAACCCCGTTTATTGATGTTTCTCTTGATAGCAGTCCTCTGCGGTATCTACTATGATGTGATGTACCCTACTGACTATTTTTCAATTGGTTCTGTCAAAATAAGATTCCTTTTTTAAAAAGCGTGTCAAGTAATTGTTAGTATTTGTAAAGCCACAAGGACAAGTCATTAATAAAATGTATTACACACCTGTAACTGCGCACCAAGCTGCTAACTCTGATTTTCCGTGGTCCAGTCTTTCAAATTTATAGCTGCGTAACTGTTTCCTACTTTACTTTTTATCGCTGTTCATTCCTTCTATCTTTTACGTGTGGTGCATCACAGCTGACATATTAATAATGTTATTATAAGAGGTTCTAAAGGGGGATGTACGGTATGTCACAAAAGTGAGTACACCCCTCACATTTTTGTAAATATTTTATTATATCTTTTCATGTGACAACACTGAAGAAATGACACTTTGCTACAATGTAAAGTAGTGAGTGTACAGCTTGTATAACAGTGTACATTGGCTGTCCCCTCAAAATAACTCAACACACAGCCATTAATGTCTAAACCGCCGGCAACAAAAGTGAGTACACCCCTAAGTGAAAATGTCCAAATCGGCCAAAAGTGTCAATAGTTTGTGTGGCCACCCTTGTTTTCCAGCACTGCCTTAACCCTCTTGGGGATGGAGTTCACCAGAGCTTCCCAGGTTGCTACTGGAGTCCTCTTCCACTCCTCCATGATGACATCACAGAGCTGGTGGATGTTAGAGACCTTACGCTCCTCCACCTTCCATTTGAGTATGCCCCACAGATGCTCAATAGGGTTTAGGTCTGGAGACATGCTTGGCCAATGGCCAGTCCATCACCTTTACCCTCAGCTTCTTTAGCAAGGCAGTTGTTTCACTCGGAGGTGTGTTTGGGGTCATTATCATGTTGGAATACTGGCCTGCAGCCCAGTCTCCAAAGGGAGGGGATAATGCTCTGCTTCAGTATGTCACAGTACATGTTGGCATTCATGGTTCCCTCAATGAACTGTAGCTCCCCAATGCAGCACCATGCCATGACACTCCCACCAACACGCTTGACTGTACTCTTCACCTGGTTGTCGCCACACATGCTTTGCACCATCTGAACCATAAGTTTATCTTGGTCTCATGGTGGCATTGTCTTTCAGGAATAAGGGGGTGGCTAATACTATCGTTCAACTCAGTTACCAGCCTCAACCCCTTCTGTAACTCCCTGCTTCCATAGGTCACTGATGTATGCTCCAGTAAACTTCACCCTACAAAGACTGCAATGCCTTGTCACTACCACATCCATCCCTCAGCCAAGCCGACCACTGCAGAAAAGTTTCCTAAGGACATCTAGAAAACTCCATTAGCCTGGAATGAGGCAGAAATTTGAGTTTTTGGTTGGATGTAAATGTCAGTATAGAGCTTCACAAACAAATCACCTACCCAGTCATCTATTTTCCTTCACTGATGGCCTAACATAATCCCATTGGTGGGCAGTAGCTGAATACATAGTGGCCTAAATTGAGGAAGAAATTTGATTTTTTACATATTTTTATTGGATATGTTTTATAGCAGAAAGTAAAAAAATGTTTTTGTTTATAGTGCAAAAAAAAAAACAAAAAAAAGCAGAGGTGATCAAATAACACCAAAAAAAAGCTCTATTTGTGGGAAAAAAAGGACATCAATTTTGTTTGTGTACAGCGTGGCACGACAGCGCAATTGTCAGTTAAAGTAATGGAGCGCAGTATTGCAAAAAATGGCCTGGTCATTAAGGGGGTAGAGCCTCCTGGGGGGAAGTGGTTAAAGTGGAACTAAAGAGAGCTTTATTAGCTTTCCTACAACAATCCCCTTCCTATGCTAGTGCTGGCATCTTATACTGTGTGCTTTGGCTAGCTTCATTGGCTGGCACAGGAGGATGTCACTCCTGAGCATGTGCAGAATACAGTTGTCCCAGCACAAAGGGATCGGGCTGGCATTGCAAGCTGAGCTGCCCATGTGTAGGTAGGTACATTTTATTGCATTTCTCTTCTGCAAAAAAGAGTCTGCCCATTCACAGTGAGTAACAGTAGAACTTTATTTCCGCTTTAGGACTCTAGGGAGTTCCAAACAGGCCACGATAAAGTGATAAGCATGGGAAAGTAGACCGCACCTCTCCCTCTCCGAATACCAACAATATTAATTTCTAATAAATAAAGACACTCAACACAGAAGCTTGGTATATAATTGGCCGCGGCACGTTTATTGGTGTAATATTTAAATAAATTAAAATCCATTTAATCATTTTTATTAATACATAAAATTCTTAACTTGTAAATAATAACTACAAAACAGGTCAGTCTTCAGGACTCGAGCAATACCGCATATCAATTTACACAAGTCCCCCCTTTAAATTTAAAGAGTGACCAACCAGAGAACGTGCCTGCAACAAAGGGTGGGGGGTGGGGAGTTTGTTGCTGACTTCTGACCAACTGTGGAATATTCCCGCCGGGGCCGCTTTATATAGAGAGCCCCCTTTCTAGAATACTCCAGCTGCTCATGTGACCCTCTGGGAATTTCCACTGCGGTCATGTGACATTCTGCTACGTGACCCCGTTTTTCCTGCGTAAGAGTCAAATACATTTTTCTTAAAGTGACCCTTTTTTTTTTTAAAACAAAAAAGCTGGAAGGGGGCGGCCACATGCCCATGCTGTTTGGGCTAAAATACTTAAGCCCTCTCAGTCCATTCTTTTAGGCTGGGCTCACACTTAAGAACGCAGCGGTTTACAGCAGGGGTCCGGTGTGTCTCCATTCACCGTTCAGGTCCGATTTCAGACAAAATTTTTAGCTGAATTCAGACCTGAAATGGACCAAAAGATGCACAGGACTCCTGTGCAATTCACACCGGAGCCGCTGCGGAGATGTGTGAACCGGCTCAATAGAGAGCCGGTCACAATGTCCTGCTATGCGAATTGGATGTGGGGAAACCAGCATCAAATTCGCAAAGGTGTGAACCCAGCCTTAAAGCTGCTATTTAGACTTTAGCTCTAAAGCACACACAAAAAAAGAATATAAGTCATTTTTGAATAATTTGGTGAATTACCGTATTTATCAGCGTATAACACGCAGTTATGAAAATAGGGGGAAAATCACAGGTGTATGTTAAGCCACGTACACACGATCGGAAATTCGGCCAGCAAAAGACAGATGAGAGCTTTTGGCCAGAAAATGCGACTGTGTGTATGCTCCATCGGACTTTTGCTGGCCGAATTCCCGCCAGCAAAAGATTGAGAGCAGGTTCTCTATTTTTCGGCCGGAAAAAGTTCTGATTGGAAATTCCAATCATCTGTACCAATTCCGACATCAAAATTCCTACGCATGCTCGGAAACAATTTAATGTATGCTTGGAAGCATTGAAGTTCATTTTCTCGGCTCGTCGTAGTGTTGTACGTCACTGCGTTCTTGACGGTCGAAAGTTCAGCAAACTTTTGTGTGACCGTGTGTATGCAAGCCAAGCTTGAGCGGAATTCCATCGGAAAAAACATCCAAGATTTTTCAGACGGAAATTCCGCTCGTGTGTACGGGGCATTATACGCCGACAGCGTACCTCGGAGGGGAAGGAGGGGGTCGAGCGCCGCCGGAAATCACAGAGCCGTCATTTCCTCTCCACTCAGCTCTAACTCGGCTCGCATGTCACACACACAGTCCTGCCTCCGCCACCGGCATTGGACCAGTGTTCTGTCTATCACAGGAGCTGGTCCAATGCCAATGGCGGAGGCGGGACTGTGTGTGTCACTGCCGACTGAGAGGTGAGGGAAACAGATGACGGCTCTGTGATTTCATATGAGATAGGGAGCTGCATTGATGGGGGAGATGGGCACAGAACATTCTGCAGATGGGCACAGAACATTCTGCAGATGGGCACAGAACAGGCTGCAGATGGGGACAGAACAGGCTGCAGATGGGGACAGAACAGGCTGCAGATGGGCACAGAACAGGCTGCAGATGGGGACAGAAGAGACTGCAGATGGGCACTGTACAGGCTGCACTGAAGCTGCAGATTGGCACAGATTAGGCTGCATTGAGGCTGCAGATGGGCACTAATCAGGCTGCATTGATTCTCACTTACCAGTATTTTGCTTCAAAGTGGTTTATAAAAAAAAAAAAATTCCTGAAACTTCCCTCTTAAATTGGGGTGTGTGTTATACGTCAGCGAGTGTTATACGCCGATAAATACGGTAATCATAATCCAGTTTTGATTCTTAGAATTCTTTTGCACAAAAGTTGGAGTGAAACAATAAACTCAAAATGTTCATGTTTCAATGGAGTGCGCCTTTAAAGGAAGACCTAAGTGAATCATTTTAAATTCAGTAGCGTTGGTCGTCAGCAAGACTTTACATGTATTAAAATGCTATATATTACTTTAATACACTCCGCACATGTATGGCTTGCTTTTCCAATGAAATCTATATATTTCACATTTGTATGGAAGCAGTGAGTGTCATTATGGGTACAAGGAAACAGCTGAACACCAGAGGAAGATTTATGCCACGTTTATTAAGCCATTGTAACACCATCAAGGAAATACAGCAGTCACTGGCGCTATCTCAAACAACACATCATTATTACTTTTTGTATCACTGCGGTTAGCGGTTGTGATTATTTTCATAATATTTATGAAGCTGAGCAATCAAAACAATGCGTAACATCTGTCAGCAATGATACATCACTTTTTATTTTAATAAACTGCCTCATATCATGTGTACTGCGGAGGTCTCTCTATGAAATTTCAGCTGTATTAGGCAGGTATAGATCTGCGTTCCAAGACAAGCACTGGGTGGCAATTAAAAGGCTCAAATAACCTGCAGGATTAGGTAAAAACATCATTCAGCATTTTATTGCTTTCTGTTTGGCAGAGGTATCCTTAAATCAACAAAAAACAGGTGGCTTGGAAGAGATACACTTTTGAAAAGTACTTAATGTTTAACGTGATAGCTGGAATATTAATATTGTTGCACAATGATGTTTTTACAAGAGACGAATAATGTTAAACATAAGTTAGTATAACAAGAAACCACTTAAAGGTACACTCCAGTCAAAAGTGATACATATAGACGATGCACAGCCTAACTGCAGGGCACTTGCTTTTCATGCTGCTATAGTAAACCAGTCCAATAAGATCAACAATAATCTGGTGATTTGGGAACACATACTGTGATGCAGGAGTTCTGTTCCACGGCTTGTAAGGGGGTGTTAGTACAATCGCTTGGTGTGGCCACTAGGTGGTGCTTTTCCCTAACATATAAAAAGCGGGTTACAACAGAGAGTTGGAGAGTTTGGGTGGAAGTGAAGTTGCATGGTCTGTATGCTCCAAAGTTGTGTAAATAAAGCATTGAAAATTTACTGGACTCGAGTCCTTGTTTTGGCCTGTTCTATCAGGAGCCTGGCTCAGCTGAGTGAATGCAGGGTGAAGTGTCTGGCATGCGCATATGTACATGTGCTGGTGAATGTGTGTTCTATTTGCTCCCTCTGGAAGTGGGGACACACAATGTGAAATTACAGCATCAAGCCTGTTTGTGGTACCCAGGAATGAAATGTTATGCCCACGTTTTGACAGCCCTGCCTACAAGTTGACATACGCAAAAGTTCATGTCATCATTGACCTAATATGGCCACATGGCAAGCATCCTCACCCATTTGCTTACATCAACTGCGGGGCATGGGATTAGAGGACAAATGCAAACTTAGTACATAAACTATGAATATAATAAAAACAATTAAGACTTAAGTTGTGGTATGAATGGCCGCGGCCCTTTATTAATGATAATGACGATATAAAAGTAACCACTTACATTAACGATATTACATGTATAATCTTTTTTCTACAAAGATTATAAAACCACTGGTCCAGCTTTAAAAGCTCGAACCAACTACCACCTTAAATAAAACACTATCCCCCAATACAAATTGGGGATAATTACCAAATAGAAAAGGAGGGGGAAAAGGACCGCGACAAATATGGGGGGGGGGGGGGCGCCTTTTTCTTCTGCTGCAACCGTCGTTCTGACAAAAAACGTTCGGATGATTTCTTTTATAACCTTCTGTTTATTTCCTATAGGTTCTTTGGATCACCTGACTCAAACTCTCAAACTAAAAGGTAAGTAACCAATCAATTTAAATATGATATTTTTTCAAACTACTGGTCACCTTCCTGTATTGTCCCTATTCCCATAGGTAGGGGGCGCTATTTGCTCCCCCTACTTTCAAGGATGCTTGTGACATCATTGACCTAATATAGGCATGTTAGGTCAATGTCATTGACCTAATTTGGTCACCTTCTCTAATTGTCCTGGTGACAACTGTCACCCAGACAGAAGTTGGGGAAAAATTCAAAATTAAAGTTATCCCCAGAACAGTAATAGAGACCAAATCTTGAATACTACAAGGCTATGTAGGCTTGGCAATCTGAAGAAGGGGACCAGTCCCCCAAAACGTATCAGTTGTTTCCACCATTCGTGTGATCCCATGAAGTTGGAGGGCAGACTTCTGGATTCTGTATCATGATACGCTACCATTCCATTTTGGCTTGTGAGTATGTTTTGGATCTTTTTATGTTGTAATAAAGTTCTTGAGATAATGCACCCTTCTGTTCTTTGTACAATATTCCCTGATTTGAGGAGGGTAGCACCACTGCCATTATCCAGCTTGAGTTGCTTAGTGGCTATGGCATTGCATACTTTATGGCAAGCTTCTCTGTGAATTCTGAGCACTGAAGTGTCAAGTTTTTACTGGTGTTGTTATAGTGTGCTGGTGGCATATATTCTTCTTTATGTCCTTGATTCAAAGGATGAGGATCACTCTCATTTTGGTGTTCGACTTTGGTAACAGATGGGTGCTTGCAGTGACTGTAACGGATTACAGTAAAATGATTGGACATCACCAACACTACATTGCAAACATATACTTTAATTTATTAATCACATTAATCAAAAAAGCCAATGTTTTGGGGCCAGGCAGGGTACTTCTCTTAAGGCGACATAGTTGTCTATGTACTGACACCAGCCAACAGTCTGGCAGTTGCTGCAGTTCAATCTTACTCCAGGCCTTTACCAGGAATGTGTGCAATAAGTATATATTGACTGCGACTATTTGCACTTAGGTTCTCCTGTTTCTACCGCCAACCCTAATGTTTGTATATGGGCGGAGTCATCTGTACCCGCGCACGTGGGGATATATCTCTTGTGGAGTGCGCTCAATAATGCCCAGGACCAGGCACAGACTGAGGTTGTATGAAAAATCTAACATTAAGGCAGTTCCCCGACTTAGAGATGAGCCTTCACTGTGTACAGTAATAATTCAGAGTTCATCTGAAAAGCGACTTGTCTTATGTCACTACACACTGCAACTTGTATGTCTGCGTCCACTCCTTCAGTCCAGTGTACCTGTTACCTCACTCCCAGTAACAGAATGGGATGCCCCTCGAGCACCTAGCGTGGACCTCCTGCATGCTCTTCTCACTAACTTCCGTTTCTGTACCTCAGGATCAGGCTGTAGAACTCCGTAATGAGAGTTTGGATCTGGTTGCTAATGGATACCAAACACTAGGAAGGGAGCCAGAACATAGCCCCCTCAGAGGATCTGTCACCCTACCAGGTACCACACCTAACGACTTGTTGCTTGTGCCTTGAACTTGTACTTGGTTACTCTTAGCAACCACACTCCTCTTCTTCCCTTGCCAAGTTAACCCTTATGTAACATTGATACTTCATACCTCATAGTGCTGTTAGCATGGTTAATGTAACTTTACTAGAGAGATGCAGCATAAGAGTTCAATATGAACAACATCCTTTCCCTAATCCTAACTAGAATAATGTAGTGGCCCTGGCATACCTCCATTAGGTGAGAGCCCGTAATGGCATTGTCCATGGCTTAGATGTCTTCTGAAAACCCTGGTTTCTTCAATAGTGCCAACAACTGTGCTCACAGGTGATGCTGAAACTCACTGGACCCTCCGGAAACCTGCAGCTCAGACCCTGGACCTCAGGGGCCCCCCTGTTCATAGCACAAGTGGGCTGGCTAGGACCAAAAGCAAAGGAACAGAGCTAGAAATATTGAACCCTTTCCCCCCAGACTGGGCTAGCCGCTGGCTCACTATACTATACACAGTTCAAACGGCCTACATGTAGGTAGGTCAGTTGTATTCTGCCAAACTTAGCATTAGTGTCTATGTTTATGTGACTTTGGTGGGACCATTGGATTGTATTCACCTGACATGACTGGATCCGATTTTCTCCATACTAAATAAAGCAGAGACACAGAACGGCATTTTATTTTATTTTAGCAAAGGTTTTTCCATTTTTATAAAGGAATATTGCAAAATTGTGAAAACTACCAGTTATTCCTTTTGCGTTTATTCAATTTTGAAGAGAGATGATAATGTTAACATTTATTGCATTTAGATTACTCATACATCACAGCTGACACCCCGAGAATGTCTCTTCTATCTCACACACATGTGTTTAATATTACGTACCTGATTTAATACTTCATTTTCCTAAAGAAGGAAAACACCTTCAGATTAAACAACTGAAATGCAATTTTCAGCAGCTACAAAAGGCATAAAAGGAAATAGCTTTGCTATGTAAGACTTACTTGAAGTAAATCAGGAATATTGTGTACAATTGAAACAGTAAAAATACAATTATTTTTCTCTTGTTTTGTCTCCATAATGATGAGATGACCACATTTCAGAAATGCTAAGTCCCAGCAGTGTATGTGCTCGGCCTCTACCCCCACCAAGAGCTTTTTGGTGATGCCAGGTTGGCATTCTTAGCAACAAACCCCAGGAGGCCTGGTTTAAAGGTGAAATCTATTTGGATATAACAAATCACATAAATGCAGTTATGTATTTAATAAGGAATACATTCATTTAATATTTAAATGCAGCTGGTGAATTTGATTTGGTATATGCCTCTTGTAATCCTTTGTACAGCTCTGGGAGTAGGAGGGGCAGTACCAGGGACCAATTGGGTGTGACCCCCTAGAGCAGGGGTGTCCAAACTTTTTTCAAAGAGGGCCAGATTTGATGAAGTGAACATGCTTGAGGGCCGACCATTTTGCCTGACATTCTTTAAACCATTAAAATTCGGTCTAGGTGTGTTCGTCCGAGCACTAATACACTGCCCAACAAGAATTCTCTTGCCTTTGTGCTGTGTGTGGTGAATTGATGAGCTTGGGTGTGTTATTTGGATATACCGTATTTAATCGGCTTATAACACGCACTTTAACTTTAAAAAGGAAGTTTCAGGAAAAAAATCTTAAATTTTAAATAAAGAACTGTGAAGCAAAATAAGAGTCAGTGCCCATCAATGCAGCCTAAACAGTGCCCATCTGCAGCACCCACTCCATTGACATGAATGCAAACACCACTCCATTGACATGAATGCAACCCCCACTCCATTGATATGAATGCAACCCCCACTCCATTGACATGAATGCAACCCCCACTCCATTGACATGAATGCAACCCCCACTCCATTGACATGAATGCAGCCCCCACACTGACATGAATGCAGCCCCCACACTGACATGAATGCAGCCCCCACACTGACATGAATGCAGCCCCCACACTGACATGAATGCAGCCCCCACACTGACATGAATGCATCCCCCACACTGATATGAATGCAGCCCCCACACTGATATGAATGCAGCCCCCACACTGACATGAATGCAGACTCACCATTGCAGCCTGATTCATGCCCATCTGCAGCCTTGGAGGAGACAGGGAGGGGGGCGGGACGAGCGCCAACAGACATACAGGAGAAACTCCTGTTTTTATCGGCGGCCTCTTAAATTGAAAGTCCCGCCTCCTATGATGGACAAAACAGTTGTCCAATGGCAGCGCAGAAGATGGGACTTCCTTTTACACAGGACGCCGTGTAAACAGGAAATAATCCTCTCCTGTATGCACGGCACTCGTCCCACCCCCTCCAAGGTAGCCAGCATATCTATCTTTTGTGGCCCCCGGCGCTCAGGGATTCGTTGGGGGCCACAAAAGATATACATGTCAAAATTACCAGGCGGGCCGTCCGAAACTGGAACGCGGGCCGCGATTGGCCCGCGGGCCGGACTTTGGACATGCCTGCCCTAGAGACATCTTGTATATCCTGATCATGTACTTTTGTATTGATGTTATTCCTTGAATGTCCATGCACATGTCATAGTCCTATGTTTATGTATATTACTTATTTTTGTGTTTATTATGTGATGTACTGATTTATATATGTATTTCAGAGATCCTTTTTAAACTCTCAACAGTTTACCCCTGAGGAAGATTGAAATACGGTAGTTGAAATATCTGTTCAAATTTTCTCCCACATCTATGTGTTTCAAGTCACAAGCTTGTATCATCTACAGTTTTGGCATTTATAGTTGTGTTTTTGATTATTATATGTGATACTACATTAACCCTGCCTCTCTAGGTGCTTTTCTAACCCCTTCTTGCTGACATAATGCAAATATCCCGCCTTTGGATTCAAGGGGTTGCCTGCATCACCCCGTACGTTTTTTTAGAGCCAACGGTCCGCTTTCTTGTAATAACAACCGATGCGGCTAATCTGGGTATTAGCCGCAGGCTCTCTAAAAGCTTGCCTTTGGTAAGCGCATTATCTATGTGGTGGTGGTGCACTGTAATCAAGAGGTGTTTTGGTTAAGTACTCACCTATGTGCCATCCTTGAACTGCGATTTTTTTTATTTCATTGTTTTATTATATTATTTGGGCCGTTTGCAAATATGCTGATAAATTTATAGAGCAGAGGGATGATCTTATCAGTGTGCTGTTGCTCCTTCCCTGTCCAATCACAGGCTGGAGACAGAGAGGAGTTGACTTGGCTGTGTTGCTTAATTGCAGTACAAAAAAGTCAGGTCACCAGACTAGCTGTGCTTTTTGGCAGGTTGTGTAAATCTCATGACTGGATGGGAAGAAATACAAATCCTTTGGCAGGTAAAACAGCTTCCTGATATGTTTTTAGCTAACTAATTAACAATTTTTTATTTGCATGGAATTTAAGGGTTGTCTGTCATGAAAGAAGCACCTCGGCTAAAATTGGTGGCCTCCTTTAGAAAATGCTCCTTCTTTGGCTGTACCTTTCTTTAATACTTTTTGTACTTTCTGAGCCTCAGAACTGTGAGAAGCAATTCAGGATCAGGAATTGATTTATTGGGATGTTAGAATTTTGAATCTGCAAACTTGTTTTGGGTCAGTGACCTGGAAAGCACTGAAGCAAGGTAATGAGTATTACAGCAAGGCACCTGGCATTTTAAGGAGATTTGCAAGGGCAGTGG
The DNA here is from genome assembly GCA_028564925.1 of Lithobates sylvaticus. Classification (NCBI taxonomy): domain Eukaryota; kingdom Metazoa; phylum Chordata; class Amphibia; order Anura; family Ranidae; genus Lithobates; species Lithobates sylvaticus. The sequence continues at coordinate 76,011,538 of CM053031.1, forward strand.
CCATAATTTTCTCAATATAGGTTTTCTTCATAGATCAGCTAAATCATTCTAAAGCCTTGTTCACATGGGCATACTTAAAGTGTTACTAAACTCACAACAGTAAAATCGGTCTGTATATGCAGTAAATCATGCTTGTTATACTCACTGTGGAACCTAAGAGGTTAATCCTCTGCATTGTGTAAAAAGGTTATTTGATCCTGTCTTCTCTGTTCCTCCCCTTCTTCCACAGTCCCCAGTCTATCTGCTGATAGAACATAGGCTAGGGCACAGTGGCGGCTGGTGTTTTTCTGTTTGAGGGGGTGGCAAACAACCCCCCGTGGCACCTCACCCCCCCCCCATTCCCCCCCCCCCACTGTCTGCCGGTCAGTCCACTCGCACTTACCCCATCTAGGCGGCGGGCATCGTCGGGGATCGGGCACCTGAGAAGCAGCAGGGATCGGGGGAATAAGCAGCGGCGGGGATTGGGCATCCGAGGAGTGGTGAGGATCGGGGCACCAGACAGCCGCGGGCATCCAGGCATCGGCCAGCGGCTCTTCTCCTCCTCGCTTCAGCCGTGTGTCTCCTTCCCTCCTCCCAAGCGTCCAATAGGATTGTCTGTCCTTTCAGCAATTGGATGACTGGTATCAGACCCGCTTCCCAATTGGCCAAGAGGAGGACCAGTGTTGCAACAGCGAATATTTATTTGCTGTTGCAACACACCTGGGTGGGCTCCGGAAGCAATGCCCTGCGCCCCCCGAGCCCACCCTATTTTGAAGCCTATTAAAGCCTCTGGCTCTAATCAGTGCTTCAAAAGACACGCCCATCCCCACCATAGGAATTCATGCGCCCGGTGTCCTGAAAAGGGCTGGGCCCATAGATAGGGAGAGGGGGACGGCGCCCATGCACCCACAATGGATGGGCCACCCCTGCTAGGGGACAAGCTGCACATGCTCAGTTTGATGTATATTGCTAGAGAGTTTTTTTTTTCTTGGAGGAGTGCATGCAATCAGCACAGGGCAAATCAGCACTGTCCAGACAGAGGGTCAGGCGTCCTGCAGCTTGACACGCTTTAACCAGACACTGAGAAAAGTCACAAGACTGCTCTAATTGCTGGTGGAAAAAAAGGTATTTAGCAGTTTATATTTACTAAAATAATTGCATTTCCATGTTCTGTGGGAGACCAGATATATTAAATGCAGGGTCCTGGGTTTAGTAACACTTTAAGTGTACACCTGTGTGAAGGACATAGTTGTTCCATGTATCCCCATGCAGGCAGTCCTATTCATGTCAGTTGGGATGCAGTGGATGCACAGATATTTGACAGCCGTGCGAGTGCGGCTGTGTGACCCAGAATGCATACTGTCAGCCACAGCGTCCCAACTGACATGAATAGGACTGCCTGGATGGGGATGCACGGAAAACTTGTTCATCCCAATGTGGGCCAATATGGCCCTCGCATGGGCATAGACTTAATTACGCAAGCGGGAATGAGGCCTAATTGTGCCACACTCGTGATCGCATCGTAGGATCCAGGCAAAGTTGCTCACCTTGTCCCCAGGATCCTGCGATTTCTCCCCGCTGTGTCTGCGGGCTGTGTCCTCCACTTGATCTATCACAGTGCCGGTGCTCCGTTCCCTGCGAGCGTCGTACGGGGAGGGAGCCTGGCGCCAAATTCAAAAAGTGAAAAACACATACAGTACACTGTAATCTTACAGATTACATTACTTTTTTACCTTTTGTCGCTAATGCTTTGTCCAGTGTCCTGCATGCAGTTTTATATTATATATACTGTTCTTTCTGCCTGGAAACTTGAGAATGTTCACGGCAATCAAAAAATGTCCCTTTGCGTCAAAAGCGGTTTTAGACCAGCTAGAAAACAGCGATAATAAATTAGAATCACTTGCAAAATTGAGCGATAGCGATTTGTGGGGAAATTCGTCATCAAACACTGAAAGTAACGACAGCGGCAATTCTGCATCTGAGCAAATTTCTGTGTTTTTGATTTGATTACATTATTGAAAAAAAGTTATTATTATTACATTTCAATTTGTTATAATTATTTATAGTTATTTATTTTATTATAATTTATGATTTCGTGTTTCAAAATTTATCATAACTGGGATGTCTACTAGACTCTTTTTTGGACAGATTTAAGTGAGTTATTCCTAAGAATTTCAGGCCTACAATATAAAACACCAAATTTCTATGCAAAACAATGTAGTGCTTTCATCATCAAAAATCAGGCATAATCATACCGCCAGGGAGGTTAATGTAAAAAGTTTATATAAACTTAAAGTTTTTGTTACCCCAACATTTGATATTCCTGATATGTGCCTGCTGTACCATGTACCGTATTTATCGGCGTATGACACGCACCCAAAGTTTAGGAGGGCATTTTAAGGAAAAAAAGTTTTAGGAGGGAAGTTTAGGGGAAAAAAAAAAATTACATTTAAGCGTCATTTGCAGCTTGCCCAGCCACACACAGAGCTATATTTTGTTCCCAGAAGCACCATTTGCAGCCTTGTCCCATCACACACACCCAGAAGCACCTATAGGACAATATAGGACTTGAAGTGTGTTAGTCCCATCACACACACAGAGCTATATTTTGTTCCCAGAAGCACCTATAGGACTTGAAGTGTGTTAGTCCCATTACACACACAGAGCTATATTTTGTTCCCAGAAGCACCTATAGGACTTGAAGTGTGTTAGTCCCATCACACACACAGAGCTATATTTTCTTCCCAGAAGCACCTATAGGACTTGAAGTGTGTTAGTCCCATCACACACACAGAGCTATATTTTCTTCCCAGAAGCACCTATAGGACTTGAAGTGTGTTAGTCCCATTACACACACAGAGCTCCTATATATTCTTCTCAGCAGCACCCACAGGACTTCAGAAGTGTGTTGAAGTGGCATCACACAGAGCTCCTATTTTCTTTGCATAAGCACCCACAGGACTTCTAGTGTGTTAGTGGCATCACACACACAGCTCCTCTATTTTTCTTTCCCAGAAGCACCCATAGGACTTCTAGTGTGTTAGTGGCATCACACAGACTCCTATATATTCTTCTCAGCAGCACCCACAGGACTTCTAGTGTGTTAGTGGGCATCACACAGAGCTCCTCTATTTTCTTTGCATAAGCACCCACAGGACTTCTAGTGTGTTAGTGGCATCACACAGAGCTTCCAGAAGCTAGGACTATTTTCTTTGCATAAGCATTTTCTTCCCCACAGGACTTCTAGTGTGTTAGTGGCATCACACAGAGCTCCTCTATTTTTCTTTGCAGAAGCACCCATAGGACTTCTAGTGTGTTAGTGGCATCACACAGAGCTCCTATTATTCTTCTCAGCAGCACCCACAGGACTTCTAGTGTGTTAGTGGCATCACACACAGAGCTCCTCTATTTTCTTTGCAGAAGCACCCATAGGACTTCTAGTGTGTTAGTGGCATCACACAGAGCTCCTATATATTCTTCTCAGCAGCACCCACAGGACTTCTAGTGTGTTAGTGGCATCACACAGAGCTCCTATATATTCTTCTCAGCAGCACCCACAGGACTTCTAGTGTGTTAGTGGCATCACACAGAGCTCCTCTATTTTCTTTGCATAAGCACCCACAGGACTTCTAGTGTGTTAGTGGCATCACACAGAGCTCCTCTATTTTCTTTGCAGAAGCACCCATAGGACTTCTAGTGTGTTAGTGGCATCACACAGAGCTCCTATATATTCTTCTCAGCAGCACCCACAGGACTTCTAGTGTGTTAGTGGCATCACACAGAGCTCCTCTATTTTCTTTGCATAAGCACCCACAGGACTTCTAGTGTGTTAGTGGCATCACACAGAGCTCCTCTATTTTCTTTGCATAAGCACCCACAGGACTTCTAGTGTGTTAGTGGCATCACACAGAGCTCCTCTATTTCTTTGCAGAAGCACCCATAGGACCTAGTGTGTTAGTGGCATCACACAGAGACTTCTAGTGTGTGTTAGTGGCATCACACAGAGCTCCTATATTTTCTTCTCACAGCACCCACAGGACTACCGACTACAATGGCTGGAAGACCGCCAAGGGGAGGCAGAGCGTGCAGAGCCAAGAACACAGGGCAGGCAGGCTCTGTTTCTAGTGGACGTGGCCGTGGACGTGGACGTGGTCGTGCATCGTCATCAGCACGTGGCCATGGGACACGCGCGTCTTTGTTTTCGGCAGCTGGACATGTGGAGCCGCATCATGCTGAAGGCTTGGTAGAATGGATGACCAAGCCCTCCTCATCCTCCTCATCCTCTCTCACCCAGGCTCAGGGTACTGACAGAGCATCATCAGCCACCCCTTCCCTAGACCCACCATGTCCTCCTGAGGAGTCCCCCGAACTCTTTGAGCACAGTGTTGGGTACATGCTCCAGGAGGATGCCCAACGATTCGAAGGCTCGGATGACGATACCCAGCTTGAGGAATCTGGCAGTACTGTTCCACCAGCTGCAGCTTACTGCCAGGTTTGCTCTAGTGGTGAAGAGGGAGGGGATGATGAGGTCACTGACTCCACGTGGGTGCCTCAAGGGAGAGAGGATGAGGAGGAGGACGAGGAGGAGGAGGATGCGGCGTCACATGTCCAACGAGGCAGGATGCCCCCTGGAGGCCAGGTAGAGGCCAGCACAGCAACTGTACAACACCGCAGAGCTCCGCCTGTGCAGGGCGCTGCCTCTGCACGTTATCAGAAAAGTTCTTTGGTGTGGTCCTTTTTTGAGACGAGTGCAGCAGATCGCACCACTGCTATTTGCAATATTTGTCTCAAGCGTATCTCGCGTGGCCAAAACATCAGCCGCTTGGGCACGACAAGCATGACCAGACATATGGCGACCTGCCATGCAGCTCGTTGGCAGGCACACATAAAAGACCCACACCAAAGAACTAAGCGGACCTCTCCTTGCTCCTCCTCAGCTGGGATCTCCATCCCCCCACTACACCTTCAGTCCTCTCTGAAAGCTGCTCTGAGAGGACTGAAGGTGTAGAATTCGGTGTGTCACAACCAAGTACTTGCAGTACACCGACGTCCGAATGCAGCAGGCAAATTTCCCTGCCCCAGCTGCTGGACCGTAGAAAGAAGTACACTCCCAGCCATCCACATGCCCAGCGGTTGAATGCTAGCCTTGCTAAATTGCTAGCACTTCAACTGCTGCCTTTTCAGTTGGTAGACTCGGCCCCCTTCCGTGAGTTTGTTCAATGTGCGGTTCCTCAGTGGCAGGTTCCCAAACGCCACTTTTTCTCGCGGAAGGCGATTCCGTCTCTCTACCGGCATGTGGAGGGCAATGTCCATGCCTCGCTGGACAGGGCGGTCAGCGGTAAGGTGCATATTACCGCTGACTCATGGTCCAGCAGGCATGGACAGGGACGGTACCTTTCTTTCACGGCCCATTGGGTCACTCTATTGGCAGCTGGGAGGGATGCAGGACAAGGTGCAGTAGTGTTGGAGGTTGTTCCGCCACCACGCCTCCAAAACGCGACTACTGCTACTGGTTGTGACACACCTCTCTCCTCCACCCCCTCCTCTTCTTCTTCCTCCAGTGCTCTGTCCTTGGAACCAGCGGTGCTCCGTAGGCGTACAAGGGCTACGCAAGTACGCAGGCAAAAAGATGCCATGCCGTGCTTGCGCTGGTGTGTTGGGGGACAGGAGCCACACTGGGCCAGAGGTTCTGGCAGCTCTGCAGGGGCAGGCCGAGAGGTGGTTGACGCCACGTCAGCTTAAGCCAGGAATGGTCGTTTCTGACAATGGCACCAACCTCCTCTCCGCCCTGCGACAGGGGCAGCTCACCCATGTGCCCTGCATGGCTCACGTCCTCAACCTGGTGGTGCAGCGGTTCTTGGGCAGGTTCCCAGGCTTACAGGATGTCCTGAGGCAGGCCAGGAAAGTCTGTGTGCATTTCCGCCGATCTTATAATGCCAGTGCTCGCTGACTGAGCTGCAAAAGGAGCTGAACCTGCCCAAGAACCGCCTAATATCTGACATGCCCACCAGGTGGAACTCAACGTTGGCCATGCTGCAGCGACTGCACACGCAGCAGAGGGCCATCAATGAGTACCTTTGCGACTACGGCACCAGGACAGGGTCAGGGGAGCTTGGTTTTTTTTTCCCCACGTCAGTGGAGCATGATCAGGGATGCATGCACTGTCCTCTCACCATTTGAGGAGGCCACGAGGATGGTGAGCAGTGACAGTGCATGCATCAGTGACACTGTCCCTCTTGTCCACCTGTTGGAGCATACGCTGCGTGGGATAATGGACAGGGCACTTGAGGCAGAACAGAGGCAGGAAGAGGAGGACTTCCTTGCCTCTCAAGGCCCCCTTTATCCGGACAGTGTTCCTTCTGTCCCACCCATCACACAGGATTTGCAGCTTGCCCAGCGCCATTTGCAGCTTGCCCAGCGTCATTTGCAGCTTGCAGCTTGCCCAGCGCCATTTGCAGCTTGCCTAGCGTCATTTGCAGCTTGCCCAGCGTCATTTGAAGCTTGCCCAGCGCCATTTGCAGCCTTGCCCAGCGTCATTTGCAGCTTGCCCAGCGTCATTTGCAGCTTACCCAGCGTCATTTGCAGCTTGCCCAGCGTCATTTGCAGCTTGCCCAGCGCCATTTACAGCCTTGCCCAGTGTCATTTGCAGCTTGCCCAGTGTCATTTGCAGCTTGCCAGCGTCATTTGCAGCTTGCCCACTTTTAAATTTCCCGCCGCCGAGACAGACCGCGCGCGCCGCCGAAAAAGACCGAGCGCCGACGAAAAAGACGAGCCGACTGTTCGGCTCCGCTCGCAGTCCCACCTCCCTGCTGTTTCGGGAGCGAGCGCAGGGAGGTGGGACTGCATGGGGAGCCGAACAGTCGGCTCAGTCTTTTTTGTCGGCGCTCGGTCTTTTTCGGTGGCACTCGTTCTTTTTCGGCGGCGCTCGCTATTTTTTTTTTTTTTTTTGGCGGCACTCGATTTTTTTTGTCACTTTTTTGGGGGGGATCGGCGTATAACACGCACCCACGACTTTCCCCCGATTTTAAGGGGGAAAAAGTGTGTACTTTGTACAGTACGGTACGGTACTTGTATGCTAAAGTATCCTATTCCCTTTGTATTGCTTCCTTTGTGTGAAATTCCTGGTGATCCTGTCAGTCCCTCTGCTTTCCTGTTAAAAACTGACCACACTAAGCAAGAGAGCACACACGTGGTCCGGTCTCTAGCTATGATGGCAACTCAGGCTGCTCTCCTCCAATGATCAGACTTGTCCTGACACGTCGCCCCCCCCCCCCCCCCCCCCCCCTGCAGAGCATTTCACTGGGCAGCTCAGTATGCTGCAGATTCTCCTCCCCCCAGCTCTTGCAGATGAGAACAGAGGGATCGTGATCACTTATATAATGTTTTTTATATCTATACACAAATGTTTGCCTTTCATTTCAACTTTAAACTGAATGGGTTGTTTTATAAAGTGATCGTTTACAATCACTTTACCTACATGGGTTGCCAAGAAGCGTGCAAGCAATGCTTCGTCTTCTTAATAGAAACCTATTACTGAAATATTATTTGTAAAATGATTTCATTAAATAAATAAAACTTTAAAACATCTGACCAAAAACAATTCAAATTTAAGCTGTATTTAATTTAGGGATAATGACAGAGGATATATTTTTCTTTTTAGCGTAGGATGTTGTATTACCAGCAGCACGCTTTGAAGTTTCTGAAATAATGTGTGTCGGAAGTATGAAGAGATTTCCACACTTCCATCATATAATCAACACCCTTGTATTCTTTCAGCGGGTTCACACACATCATCATGGCCCCTGTCTTCCAATCACAATCGCAGGAAATGCATTGGCAAGTAGAGGAAAAAGATCAAAATTCTCGACTTCCATTGTACATTTGCCATCAGGTCCCCCATGAATAGAATATTTCCAGTGGTCACAGTGTCTACTCAAAGGTGATAATAGGTTTGCATGTGTGGCACGCGTCATTAATGGGAGGTTATTGTTTTTGGCACAGGCAAGTGGAAAATGTCTGGAAAATATTTGGAAAAAAAGATCATCCTGGTTCTCACACCCATGTTATTTCATTCAGTGCAGAATACATTTATTGTATTAACTATTTCAGCTCTAACACCTGTATACCCCTGATAGGTCAGAGCAATTGTTGCATTTCAGCTACGAGCCTCAGCATACTGATTAAGGTGCAGAAGCAATAAGTATACATTTCATTCTGGATAAACGAGGCTTTTTGGTAATTTTTGTCTTGCAAAAATAATTTTACCATATAAAAACGGTAAGAAAAAAAAAAAAAGTTTATTTTTGTTTGACTAATAAAAGTTTTAAAACTAATAGTTTTACTATAGATAAAACATACAAATTAGGTTGTATAGACATTTTTAAAAGTTTGATATTTGGGTATTTTTATAGTGAGGCTACAAGAAAAGAACAATACTTACAAAATAAAAAAAAATTACATATGGAAAAAATGACAAACAAAAAAGCAGCCAAAAATAACAAATTCAGGAGAAGATTACAGATTATGACCAACAAGGTGTTAAAGGGGAACAATTTTTATTAAAATTGAAACTTTTACTTGAGCTCTTGCTTAATCAGCCGCGCTCGCCGCACTCCAAGTGCCTTTAATGGTGTTTAAACGAATAACAATTTTGAACACAAGAAAAATGTAAAAACATTTTAAATTGTGAGGATGCTTTAAAGTGGATGTAAGCCCGATTCATGAAATTGGAGCTGGGCACATATATCTGCAGTGTTTTCTTATGTCTCTTCAAAGGACTAAGTCCCGTGGCTTTCTCCTGCTCCGTTCCTCTGTTATCAGCATGATAACTTCTGACAAGTTCTCCGACACATGTGATAAAACCAGCCTGAAATTTGTGTCAGGGAGGGTGCTATAAACAGATTAGCAGAAAGCTGCTCTACTCACAGTACAGCTCTGAAAATCTCTGCCTATCTGGATGGGGGGTGTGTGCCTTTCCACCAATCAGCTGTCTCCCAGTGTAATCCAACACTACTGCTACTGCTGAATGACAAAGTGAAAATTCTAACACGATGTGCACTTTCTGAACAATATATAAAGCTTAAAGAGGAGTTCCCCTTAGAAAAAAAAAAATTAAAAGTCAGTAGCTACAAATACTGCAGCTGCTGACTTTTAATAATCGGACACTTACCTGTCCCAGGGTCCAGCGATGCGGGGGAACGAAGCCCCACTTGTTCCCCCCTCCGCTCGGCAGCGCCGGCATTCTGACTGTGGGCATGCGCAAGCAGCGCCGCGCGCCGTGATTGGCCGCGCAGTCATCTGGGACCTGTCACGTGTCCCAGATGACTGACAGGAGGGAGGGGGCAGAGCTGAGCCCTTCCTGCGCCAAGGGGAAGTGATGTCACCAGCCCAGGCACTGAAGGAGGCAGACTACGAGGGACCCCCTAGCAACAGGCATTTAGAGGTGAGTTAAAAAAATAATAATTTCCAAATGTTTTATTTTTAATTTTTTTAGGAATTTTAATTAAATTATTTTTTTTTTTGAGTGCAACACCACTTTAAGACAGCAGATATACATGTAAAACTTATGTAGGAGGATTTCTTTCATCTCTGTGTGTCATCTGAGGCTGTTTACTTCTCTGGGTATAGGAGATGGTTTTCATCCATTTTAACTGACATTATGTGCAGATCAGAAGGTACTATTTTGGCCTGAATGTAAAAAAAAAAAAAAGGGGGTGTAAATAAATTGTAGAAATATATTGTTACAAAGTATTTATTGATGATACTTGCAAAACGCTATTTCACAGGTTGCAGCTGCTCCTCAAAACACAGTGGAGTGGGAACTGGCCATCATAATGACAGCTGGGTTGCATGTATTCCAAAAGAACAGCCCTGTAAATGAAGAAGAAGACCAAGGTGTACTAGGCACCCCTGTAAAAATCAAAAAAGTGTTTTAGGCTGTACTTTGTACACCCTGAATTTATAACTACCGTATTTTTCACTCCATAAGGCGCACCTGATCATAAGACGCACCTAGGTTTTAGAGGAAGAAAACAAGAAAAAAAATATTCTGAACCAAATGGTGTACTAAAATATTTAATATTATACTACTACTATAGGTGGGTGGTGGACACACAGCAATACCCCCCCCCCCCCCATCAAGCTCAGCTACACTATACCTAGGTAGTGGTTGTGGACACAGCAACCTCCCCCCTTCCCAGATCAGTTCAGGACGGCAGGGCAGACACAAACACCCCTTTAGCCTCTTCTATCACAACAGCTCAGGTGACTGGGCAGTGGATACCATGCCAGCCCACACCTCCCACCCCCTTATCACCAGCTCACCTCAGGCAGCAGAGGACACTGTCATTACAATCCACAACCCCCTCTGGCTGGCTTGCTTGCTGGCTGGCTGGCTGGCTCTCAGCCTCAAATACACCTGGGCAGCAGCTAGGAAGGAGGACTGGGGACATAGTTTGCAGCAGCAGCTGCCAGTGGGAGGAGCAGGAAGTGAAACTTGCCTGGACCAGACCACGGCGCCAGGGGTGTTTTGGCTGGAAAAAAAACAGCCAGGGCTCTCGCTGCTCTCGGGGATGGTGTCACCTCTGGCGGGTGTCACCTGACCTGGGTGCAGAACGCACCTCCATAGCGACGCCACTGACACCCCCACATGTTTTGGCACCCGGGGCGGACCGCTGCTCCCCCTGCTCCCCCTTGGTATGCCCTTGCAAGGATGCACCTGTCCTCTCTCCTCCACAGAGAAGCCGAGCGCCGGTATTCTGACACGGCGGCGAAGGAGGCGGTGGCTGGTTAGTATTCGCTCCATAAGAAGCAGGGAGACTTCCCCTCATTTTTTGAAGGGAAAAAAGTGAATCTTATCGTGCGAAAAATACGGTACATACAGTAACTAAAAAATATATAAAAATTGCTGATTACCATTTCAGAGGCTGTTTTTTGTTAGATCCAGCACCAAAAAATCATACTTAGTTCTCTTTGTTTATGAGGGGGCTGGAAAGCTCTATTTGTCATAATTAACCCCATCTGCCAGATCTCATTATGAGTTGTAAACTAGATTTAAACAGTCTTTCCCAACGCTTAATGATTTAGAAGCTTGACTTTTACATTGTATGGTAATGAGTGGAGATTCAGCCTGTCCCTAGCCTTACTATTGAAACAAAAACAAAATCTTTTGTTTAAGTATGCTGTGTAAATAGGAGCACATAACAAGGTTGAAGTTTTCTCCAATTTGACTGCAAAAATGGAAATATGCTTCAGGGTAAAAGTTCCTAAAAAAATTAATTCATGATAAAATATTCAAAAAACTTATTTTTTCACCTCAGCAACCAATTTAGACTAGAAAGTGGGAACGTGAGTCGGGATGTTCTATTTCTGGCGAGGACTAGGAAAAATAATTTCTCTTAAACTTCAAAATAGCCAGTCATGTATAGGAGAGGAACTATAAGATTCAGTCTCAGTGGTATTGCTGCCTTTTCACGTTGCATAAAATCTTTTGTTTGGTACCGTCAGTGCTTGAGATACAGGAATAGTAAGAGTAAAGTGCCATGTATATCAGGTCTTTTAGGCATATTCAACCCTTTTGGTGGGCCATCTTAGATCTCTGTACTCTGGCCATGGCCATAACCTGCCCAGAGTCCCCAGAGATTGCTCTAACTTTTGTACCCTTAAGGTGACTAAAAGAGACCTGCTGAGATTTTTTCCCTTTGCTGGTAAAATATGGATTCCTAGACACTGGAGGTCCACATTTATTCCTAGTATAGAGAACTGGACCACTGAAATGAATCACATTACGTGAAAGGAAGAACTGATGGCTAGACTACACGACAAGTATACCAACTTCACTAACACCTGGATTGCGTTCTCTAACTCCAACTCTCTCCATCGCCTCTACTGCTATAGAAACGGGATGATGATTGTACAGACTTCAGACCCACCCTGGCTGAGTTTCCTTCCCTCTTTTCCCTACTGGTTTGGTTCCCCGCCATTGTCCATTGGGGATGAGACTCCTCTCCTCATAGTCATTTCTGGTCATGGTGGTTTTGGTCACTTTGTATTTATAGCTCCCATTAAAGCCAATGTCCTTTATTCTTTTTGTACATATTGGGTGCGTGTTCCTATCCCTGTACATTGTGTCTCATTAAGATGCTCATCTATTATATTATTATTTATTTAAGGTACCCATATGGTTACGTCAATTTTCACAGCACTCACACAGTCACATCGTTCCCTACCCTCAAGGAGCCCACAATCCAAGGTCCCTAACTCACATTCATATACTAGGGCCAATTTTGGACAGAAGCCAATTAACCTACCAGCATGTCTTTGGAGTGTGGGAGGAAACCGGAGTACAGGGATAACATGCAAACTCCAGGCAGGTAGAGTCGTGGTTGGGATTCGAACCAATGATCCATTTTGCTGCTAGGAAAGAGGGCTACCCACTACACCACTGTGCCGCCCAAGTATTATATCTCCATATCCTTTTTTAGGAGACAAGGCTACCTTCTAGCTCTATCTCCTTTGTAAAACTTGAATAAAAATATATTCTTTAAAAAAGTATATATTTTTGTCTCCTTTCTAAGGACGGGTTTCCTGAGCCAACAGTAGAATGAAGATGCACAGCCACTTACAGTCTCCAATGGGAGAGAGTATGATATGGTGACAATTCAGAAGAACCATTGTGAAAAAGATAATTGTCACTCCACAGCAGGAAGTACCCAAACTGGAGCCTTAATGGCAGGATCGTATGGTATTATTTGCATGAAAGTTGAATATTTAAAATATACAGGCATACCCCACTTTTAAGTACACAATGGGGTTTATTTACTAAAGCTGGAAAGTGCAAAATCAGGCTCACTTCTGCATAGAAACCAATGAGCTTCCAGGTTTTATTACCAAAGCTTAATTGAACAAGCTGGGGTTAGAAGCTCATTGGTTTCTATGCAGAAGTGACCCTGATTTTGCACTTTCCAGCTTTAGTAAATAAATCCCATTGTGTACTTAAAAGTGGGGTATGCCTGTATTGAGAATTAAGTGGTTGGGTCTTGATCTACTTTAAAAAGTATTTATTCTTGCATGTCTGTAATATAGGGACCTCCGTTTGCAGGACTGTATAGATTAACATAAACAACACAAGAAACTCCAGGGACCATGTGCAAAAATCATCTGATGCCATAAAACACTGCAGCTGTGCCAATATCAGAAGATTAATTAAGTAGTATCTGAATGTAAATTGTGTAACCCATTGTATTCAGATTTTCACAGATCATACTGACTGTATCAGATGCAGGGTAGTTGGGAGAGTACTTCTTTCAGTCTTATCACATTCAGATGGAGGTCTGAATGTGATTGGTGGCTATGAGAAGCTTCTTTGTAGTGCATCTTCTCATATTAGGCTTGCTGTATGTGAATGGCATCTAAAATGATATTCCAGCATCATTAGCACTGGCTTCTAGAACCACCAGATTACTGATAGATGAAACTGGGGTGGAGTGGTGCAATACAATATTAACTGAATAAAAACAAACTGGAATGCTCAGCAGAAAGCCTGTGCTTCGTGCATGCATTGCATGGTTTAATTTCAATTCTGACTGGAGTTTATCTTTAACCACTTCAATACCGCCCGCTGTCATATGACGCCCACAAGGTGGATCTCCCATCCTGGGTGGGCGTCATATGACGTCCTCGGATTCCCGGCCGCTCGGGACCCGGTGCGAGTGCCCGGCGGCCGCGATGTCCGCCGGGCACCCACAATTGACGGTTAAAACAACGGACCGTGCGGGACCGTGGAGCTGTGTGTGTAAACACACAGCTCCACGTCCTGTCAGCGGAGAGGAGACCGATCATGTGATCCCAGTACGGAGGAACACATGATCGGTCTTCTCCCCTTGAGTCCCCTCCCCCCACAGTTAGAATCACTCCTATAGGGACACACATTAACCCCTACAGCGCCCCCTAGTGTTAACCCCTTCCCTGCCAGTCACATTTACACAGTAATCAATGCAATTTTATAGCAACGATCGCTGTGTAAATGTGAATGGTTCTAAAAATGTGTCAAAAGTGTCCGAAGTGTCCGCCGCAATGTCGCAGTCACGAAAAAAAAAATCGCAGATCGCCGCCATTACTAGTAAAAAAAAAAAAAAAAAAAATTCAATAAATCTATCCCCTATTTTGTAGACGCTATAACTTTTGCGCAAACCGATCAATATACGCTTATTGCGATTGTTTTTACCAAAAATATATAGAAGAATACATATCGGCCTAAACTGAGTAAAAAAATAGTTTTTTTAAAAAAAAAATGGGATATTTATTATAGCAAAAAGTAAAAAATATTGTGTTTTTTTTCAAAATTGTCGCTCTTCTTTTGTTTATAGCGCAAAAAAAAAAACCGCAGAGGTGATCAAATACCACCAAAAGAAAGCTCTATTTGTGGGAAAAAAAGGACGTCAATTTTGTTTGGGTGTAACGTCGCACGACCGCGCAATTGTTAGTTAAATCGACGCAGTGCCGAATCGCAAAAAGTGCTCTGGTAAGGAAGGGTAATAAATGGCCCGGTGCTGAAGCGGTTAAGACCCCATCCACACCAATGCAGTGCATCATTGCACATGTTTTATACTGTGCATTAACGTGGGTTGCATTTGAATGGGTTGGAGCGCACCCCAATGCAAGGTAGTGTGGTACCTTGCATTGGCATGTGCTGCAATGTATGTCCACTGGTTTAGGGCAGTGGTCTCCAAACTGCCACTTGGGGGCCAGATGCGGCCCCTTTCTTGCCCCAATCCGGCCTTGGCGGCACTTTTTCTAGTGATGCAAGGCACTATTCCTCCCACTGACAACAACAATGGGCCAATATTCCTCCTGTTGATGTCAATGATGGGACGTTATGGGGTTAATTTACTAAAGGCAAATAGACTGTGCGTTTTTCAAAGTGCAGTTGCTCCAGAGCTTCACTTCGCAAAGACTTGTCAATCACATACATGGAAAATAAAAACAGAATTTTTGCCTGCACATGATTGCATGTTGGAAGGCAGCAGTGCTCTCCCCCATTTACTAAGCTATGGAGAAATTGCAGTCTATTTGCCTTTAGTAAATCAACCTCAAAGAAACAAACAATAGGGCACTATTCCTCCCACTGACACCAGCAATGGGGCACTACCCCCCCCCAGTACCAAAGATGCTTTGTTTACTTCCACTGACACCAATGATGGGGCATTTTCCTCCCACTGACACCAATGATAAGGCACTATTTCTCCCACTGACACCAGTGATGGGGCACTATTCCTCCCCCTAGTACCAGAGATGCTTTGTTTACTTCCACTGACAACAATGATGAGGCATTTTCCTCCCACTGACACCAGTGATGGGGCACTATTCCTCCCACTGACACCAGTGATGGGGCACTATTCCTCCCACTGACACCAATGATAAGGCACTATTCCTCCCACTGGCCCCAGTGATGGGGCACTATTCCTCCCACTGACACCAATGATAAGGCACTATTCCTCCCACTGACACCAGTGATGGGGCACTATTCCTCCCCCTAGTACCAAAGATGCTTTGTTTACTTCCACTGACACCAATGATGAGTCTCTATTCCTTCCACTGACACCAGAGATGGGGCACTATTCCTCCTCCTAATCTCAAAGATGAATTGCTTACTCCCACTGACGTCAGGACACTTTCTACTCCCAATGGCCATAGTCTGACCCCTGGTTTAGTGGATTAGGGAATCATTCAAAATGAATAGTACTGCAATCATACGCACCGTGTTACATACCTCCCAACTTTTTGAGATGGGAATGAGGGACACCTATTAGCAAAAGTATGCAGCCATAGGTCATACCTCTGCCACGCCCCTTAAAGGAGAATTGTACAAAAAATAAAAAAGATTGGTTAAACCCACAAGTGCTTTTTTCACCACTAATATTCCTTTATATTGGCTTATGGAATTTACAAATGCAGCAATTTAGAAATCAGATGAAAGGTTTAGCACTGGGAAACACTTTTTGATAGATAAAAAGCACATTTTATATACATCTATATAGATCAGACCTAAATGAGGGACAAATGAGAAGGAATGAGGGACAGGGGGGACATTGCTCCAAATCAGGGACAGTCCCTCAAAATCAGGGACAGTTGGGAGCTATGCCGTGTTATATGCATATTACTGCAGCGCATATGTTTGAAGCCGGCCTAATGGTTGTTTGTGATCTGTACATATTGGTAGAAAGTCATTGTTATATAATAAATAATTATGTTGATATACTGTATAATCAGATTCTAGAATCATCTTGCATTTAGTTACTCCCCACACAGAAACCCATACTTGCTCCATTTTACTGTAAAATAAACATGAAACACTAAGGCCTAATGTGTGCGCTGCTTAGATGTGTTGAGCTAAGCAGTTATTCTTTAGTATGGAAATTCTATTTAGAATAAGTGGCATAATCCATCAGGCCATGGTACAACCCTGTCTCAGTTGTGCAGAGGTTAATCCTCCGATGTGGCACACTCACTGCTAGCGGTACAAGAGCAGACTCTGGTTGGAGACACAGAGAGAGGGGAACTGTATGAGGCAGCAGATTGAAGCTGACAGACCGTGATCCATATTTTTCAGCTAATAAATCTCTGTTATGGAATTCTGTGTCCATCTCCCTTGTCACTTTACACTGGGACACTGAGGCCTAATATCAAAGGAGCCCAGACACCAGCTTTCTGCTTGAAAGGCACCATAAAATGCTGTTACATTACATTTCTCTGTTACCTTTCCAACTGTTTGACAATAGTTTTCTGTGAAAAATGAATACTGCATTAATTTTGGTTACTGCTAACCTTTACTTTACCGTGCCGTCATACCTAATCAGCTTGCTATCTTTTTATTCTAGTCACATTCTGCCATGTAAGATATGCAAGGATGCTTCTATCTGAGAGCAAATTAAACAAAAAATTTGAGTATTTTTAGCCTAAGCCTAAAGTGCCCAACCTTTTTTTTTTAAAGGACGTGTATCGTTTTTTAAAATATATATATACGAATATATACTATATACTGTATATATATATGACGATTAAAACCCAATTCTGTGCTAATTTCAGCAACAGCTTAATGTAGTGTTGCCAACTGTCAGTATTTTTACTGGCAGCCATTAAAAAATGGGCACTTGTCTCCTGCCAGTAACAGGAAAAGGTTGGCAGTAAAAAAATATGGCTGTCACGCTCGGAACTGTTAATGCGCATTAACAGTTCCGGTCCGGAGTCACCCGAGACCATCCGAGCGAGTTTCCCTTCTACAGTGTGTTTGGGCGCTGCAAGCAGGGGGGCAGGTCTGGCGGAGGCAGTGCCTGAGCACATTGTGTGATGTCATGGTGCAAGGGGGCCGAGTGGAGTATCCGGACCCTTGTGTACGGGTCTGCGAGATTAGAGCAAGGCAAGTCGGGAGCGGGACTGTCAGTGCTGTTTGGACTGGAGTGGACTGAAGGGACCACCTGGAGTGGAGAGAGAATGTCACTGTGAATCAGGAGGGGACATGTCGGGTCGGTGATCTGTGTTGATGCACACTGCTGTCATTGTCACTGTAATGCCGCGTACACATGGTTGGACTTTCCGATGGGAAATGTTAGATGTGAGCTTGTTGGTGGAAGTCCAACCGTGTGTATGCTCAAATCGAACATTTGTTGGCAGACTTTCTGCCAATAAATGTTTGCTAGCAGGTTCTCAAATTTTCCGCCAACAAAATTTTGTTGTCGGACTTTCCGATCGTGTGTATACAAGTCCATCGCACAAAATTCCACGCATGCTCAGAAGCAGAAGCGGCCGGTCTTGTAAACTAGCGTTCGTAATGGGGAATTAACATTTGTTACGTGGCAAATTAGGAAATCTCCAAATGCAGCGCACAATTCACTTCTTCTTTAATGGGATAATAATGAAGCTGCTTTGCTGGTGATACTGATGGAGTTATTGAAAACAAATTTTCAAAGGCTTTTTTTTCAAGTGATATCAAGAATAATAATAATAGCGCAAAATAAAAAATGCAAAAAGAAAATCAACACTCACCAAACTTCTACTAACACAAAAATTAGCAGAAGGAGCCCAAAGGGTGGCGCTAAAGAGCTGAAAAAACACGTAGTACATCTAGTATGTCACTACGTTCGTAATTGTTGGCCAACATTTGTGTGACCATGTGTATGCAAGACAAGTTGGAGCCAACAACCTTCAAACAAAATTCCACGGTTTTGTTGTCGGAAAGTCCGATCGTGTGAACGGGACATAAGAGGAAATTTCACATGTGTGTGCCTGTCCATTCTAATTTCTTGCCCTCCTGAGTCTCTGAGCTACTTACTTACTATATCAAAAATAAAATAAGAATTTAATTTTTTGCCCTAAAATCTAACTTAAATCACATTGCTAATTGCATTTGTAGCCTAAATACTGAAATTTGCACTTAAAACTGTAATTTTGTAACTTTTGGAAATGCTAGTAAATATTTGGCTGTACAAGTAAATTTTGGGTGTCACATCAGTAAATTTCAAACTGGTAGGTTGGCTACTGGCTCAACGTGAGAGTGAGGCAAAGGTGAGTATGGGGTAGGCCTTAAAATGAATCCTCCCTAGCTGGTCATAATGTATCTATATGACTATGGTAGGGACATTAGACTAGAAGCTCCACTAGAGCCTAGACTAATGTCAGTGGTTTTATGCACACTGTAATGCCGCGTACACACGAGCGGAATTTCCGTCCGAAAAATCTTGGATGTTTTTTCCAATGGAATTCCGCTCAAGCTTGGCTTGCATACACACGGTCACACAAAAGTTCTCTGAACTTTCGAGCGTCAAGAACGCAGTGATGTACAACACTACGAGCCGAGAAAATTAAGTTCAATGCTTCCGAGCATGCGTCAAATTGTTTGTGAGCATGCACGATTTTTTTGCGCGTCCGAATTGCATTTTCGAATAAGAACTTTTCCCGACCGAAAAATAGAGAACATGCTCTCAATCTTTTGCTGGCTGGAATTCCGCCAGCAATGGAGCATACTCACGGTCCCATTTTCCGACAAAAAGCTCTCATCTGAGTTTTGCTGGCGGCATTTCCGATCATGTGTACGCGGCATAAGCCAATGCAGTGTTTTTTGGCATCATATAAATGAATAAAATACATAAATAAATTTACTTTAAGATAGGTTGCAAATCATTTGGAATATTGAAACACTTGTGTTAGTTCCATGACAAGGTCGAAAATTAGCTGTACAAATATAAATCCTCCTATGCAGTGAAATGCATTACTATCATTTGCCTTCCTTTCTCACACCATGCATTATAAACGTAGCATGTAATTATTTTCCAATAGCTCCAAAAAAAAGCTATTTCTCATAGACTCCAATAGCTTTAAAAATTACAATCAATTTTGGCATAAAATATAGTAAAAAAAAACAAGGCACTGTTTCAAAACACCTTTTCACTTTCAGTTTTGCTCATTTAAAAAAGTGAAACTTTTTTATTTGAACATTTTCCAAGTTGAAAAGACATTTAAATTAATCCTGGTGGTATTGGAAGAACCTTTGCTGTGACCCTTCAAACATTTACTTGCAGAAATATTTTTCAATTGGAAGACAAGTTGTCTCTGCGGATATATAAAGAGACTACGGAGACCCATTTGTGCGGAGATAATCAACGCTGTTGTTTTTCAGGAGAAAAATTAGCCCTTATTGCAATATTTTATTATTACGGCACATTCTACATCACATTCAATAAGTAGGTTCTGGGTTAATTATGTTTTCATAAATGGCAGAACATATATTGCAAGCTGTGCATGTTTAGTACTTTACATAGTGGAGGAAGGGTTTAAAAGATATCTGATTGGAGTATCTGAGTGTTACATAAAGCAAAAGCTGTTAAATAAAATTATGTTTTGCCTCATATAAAACTGGATTTAGGAAAAATATCAATTGTTGACCATAAAACCAATCAGGTGTTTTGCTCAATCTTCTCAACTGCAGCAGGGAAATTAGAGCTGACATTTAATTGGCTATAATCAGCAGCATCAATTTTTTCTTTAGTTTATTTGATTTTGAGATATTTAGTATAATTTATTTTCGTTATTTATTACAGGTATTTATATAGCGCTGTCAATTTGCACAGCGCTTTACACATACACTATATTACCAAAAGTTTTGGGACATCTGCCTGTACACGCACATTAACTTTAATGGCATACCAGTTTTAGTCCATAGGGTTCAATATTGAGTTGGCCCAGCCTTTGCAGCTATAACAGCTTCAACTCTTCTGGGAAGGCTGTCCACAAGGTTTAGGAGTGTTTCTATGGGAATGTTTGACCATTCTTCCAGAAGCGCATTTGTCTTAGCTCTAACTCATCTTAAAGGTGTTCTATCGGGTTGAGGTCAGGACTCTGTGCAGGCCAGTCAAGTTCCTCCACCCCAAAATCTCTCATCCATGTCTTTATGGACCTTGCTTTGTGCACTGGTGTGCAGTCATGTTGAAACAGGAAGGGGCCATCCCCAAACTGTTCGAGCAAAGTTGGGAGCATGAAATTGTCCAAAATGTCTTGGTATGCTGACGCCTTAAGAGTTCCCTTCACTGGAACTAAGGAGCCAAGCCCACACCACACCACTAAGAAAACAACCCCACACCATAATCCCCCCTCCACCAAATGATTTGGACCAGTGCCCAAAGCAAGGTCCATAAAGACATGAATGAGCGAGTTTGGGGTGGACGGACTTGACTGGCCTGCACAAAGTCCTGACCTCCACCCGATAGAACACCTTTGGGATGAATTAGAGCGGAGACTACTAACCAGGCCTTCTTGTCCAACATGCGGGACCTCACAAACGCATTTCTGGAAGAATGGTCAAACATATCCCATTGACACACTCCTAAACCTTGTGGACAGCCTTCCCAGAAGAGTTAAAACTGTTATAGCTGCAAAGGGTTTTCCAACCAATATTAAACCCTACGGATTAAGACTGGAATGCCATTAAAGTTCATGTGCATGTAAAGGCAGGCGTCACAATACTTTTGGCAATATAGTGTATATTGTACATTTACATCAGTCCCTGCCCTCAAGGAGCTTACAATCTAACCCTAACTCACATTCATACATACACACACATAGGGCCAATTTAGGCATGAGAAAATTAACCTACCAGCATGTCTTTGGAGTGTGGGAGGAAACCGCATATAATTGGATATGTCAAATTATTATGCAAAGAGGCAATTTTTCTACAATGAATCAGTGTTATTTCTGGATTATAAGGTATCAGAGCTCTGGAAAGACCAGAACATGGACCAAAATCCACCCTAGATGCAAATTATCATTTTGTGAGATGATGACAAACAAAAAAAAAAAAATCAATCCAAATGGCGAGTTCTCTGGGCAACCTCTGATGCACTCAGCAGTTTGTGCACATGTTTCTGCAATTTACAAAACATTTATGGGCAATTTACAATGATGCACTGTGGTAGCATGCAGTAAAACAGGCGTTGTGCATTGTGGTGCCATCCATTTCATATGCCCCTGCCACACACCTTGCCAGTGCATCCATCCCTAACACACACATGCCTTTCAGCACGCCATAACAAATAGATGTGAACCATCTGGGCATTGTGGTGCATTGACAAAAAGGGGTCAGGCGCATTTTTTTGTGCTTTAAAGATAAACTCATTGCCCTCTCTCCTTATCCGATGGGTTGAGCTGAAATAACATACTCACCCACTTAGCAATTCCAGTGCTGTCCTGCTGTGATCCGTCAAACTGCTGCATGCCGGGACCTGCCCCACCACCTTCTTTACTGACATTAATACCAAAAATGGTGCCAATCTAGCACCACATCCCAAAACACTATAGCACAAAGAATGATTAGCTGAACTGGCAGCCTTCAGCCATAAAAATAAAAGGATTTTAATTCTGCTCTCACCTTCTAGAAAATACAAATGTGTATTATAAAAAATGTAATTGTTTATTTTATTTTTAACAAGTCAACTCAGCATTGGACTGGTTGATTATGTTTAAAAACAGTACATACAAAAAAGTTAAAAAATGAACATCAAAAGCATGAACACAACCCCTTATGCATTTCACCCCATCCACAGTATGTCTGTGTACAAACATAATGTACATCCCACTTCTCTAAAGAGGGCTGCACATATACTGCCCACCGGATGTATACCAGTCCTCTTTATCATGTAACAGAGAGAAGAAAATGCAGTTGTAGAGTGTGGAGGGCCTACAGTTACATGGCGCGTTTCGAAGGTATGCTTCCTCAGGAGAGAAGGTGTTCTAGACTACAAGTCCCATCATGCCTCTGCCTGTGGGAGTCATGCTTATTACTGGCAGCCTTGCAATGCCTCATGGGACTTGTAGTTTCGCAACAGCTGGAGGGATGCCAGTTCGAGACCCCTGTTCTAGGTAGTGAAAGATAGAAAAGAAAAACCATATCCAAAATATGAACAACACTTGACAAGAAAACATACCATATATTACAAATGGCGACATTGGCAAGCTGGGTCATCCACCAAATTATATATTATACATAAACGAATAATTACTCAACAGTATAAAAAAATTAAAAATTTCCATGTAGGGTTAACCACCTATATATCTAATGCCCCGTACACAGGGTCGGAAATTCCGATGGAAAAAGTCTGATCGGATTATGTTGTCGGAAAATCCGATCGTGTGTGGGCTCTAGCGGGCTTTTTCCATCGGAAATTCCGTCGGAAAGAATTTGAGAGCAGGATCTCAAATTTTCCGACAACAAAATCCGATCGGACTTTTTCCGATCGTGTGTAGGGAATTCCGGCGAACAAAGTGCCACGCATACTTAGATCAAGTTACGAGACCAAAGCTATTGGCTACTAGCCTCTACGTAGTACCGTCGTATGCAATGAACGTCACCACGTTCAGAATGATCGGATTTCCCGACAACTTTGTCCGACCGTGTGTATGCAACACCAGTTTCGGACAAAATCCGTCGCGAAAAATCGGACGGATTTTGTAGTCGGAATTTCCGACCGTGTGTACGGGGGCTAACAATACTCAATAAAACAATATATTTTACCAGAAGGTTGCCGGAAAAAAAAAGGATCCTAGTGAGGTGCGGGTGACTGACGTTGCCAGGGAGCAAGTTTTGGGTATGGATATACAACTTTAAATTGTTACAAAACTCACAACAGTAAAACCAAACTGTTTATGTAGTAAAGCATGCTTGTTATACTCACCGTGTGACCTAAGGGGTTAATCCTCTGCATTGTGTAAAAAGGCTCTTTGATCCTGTCTTCTCTGATCCTCTGCTTCTTTTACTGTCCCCAATCCATCTCCTGATAGTACAGAGCCTAGGGAGCACTCTGCACATGCTCAGTTTGGTGTGTATTGCTAGAGATTTTTTATTTTTTTCTTAGGAGGGTGCATGTGATCAGCACAGGGCCAATCAGCACTCTCCAGTCAGGGGTCATGCAGCCTCATTGGACAGTTTAAAAAACTCCTCCTGCAGGCTGTAACCAGTGCTTGGCCAGACACTGATAGAAGTCACAAGACTGCTATATACTGCTGATGAGAAAAGGTATTTAGCAGTTTATATTTATTAAAATAATTGCATTTCCATGTTCTGTGTAATGTGGGAGACCAGATATAGTGAATGCAGGGTCCTGGGTTTAGTAACACTTTAAATAGTTTATACGTTCACTTCCTTGTTTAGAAATATCATCATATCATTTATTAATATTATTATTTATAATAATACATGCACAGTGATCGGATTCAGTTGTGTATGACAGGCGGCCCTGGTAATAGACAACAACGCAGTTTTATATGTTTTCTTTGAAGCTGAGTGTGGCTGGAATAAGGAAAGGCAAACTGCAGTTTTGATTGATGTGTTGGTTGTATGAACACAATACTACAAACAAACTGCTGTATAAATCATTGACTGATTAAAGATGTCGCCAGTGCTTCTCACTGCTGGTTCTGATCATCGTTGTTCCTCCCACCTAAGAACAAATGGATAGTTTTGATTTTATGGACATAGTAACAGATTAAAGGATGATGCTGACAGGGCCCACCTTGATATATAAACTCCTCCATATAATGTTCTGTCAGGTCTGGGGTGTTCTCAGGGGATCATTCAGCATAGTTTGACACAAGTTGGAAAAGCACACTTTTGACATCTATAACGTATTGTTCCACCTAGGCCTGTCATTAAAAATGGAACATTTCATATATTGTTGCAGGAATAAGGCTGCATGATTAAAATGTAGACTGAAAAGTGTAAAATGGAAGCTGTCACTTTCCCTGTCCAGAAAAGCCTTTTCTATTCCTGGTCAGGGTTCACCTCAATTATTTGAGTCAATGCTTACAAGTATATTCAAAGCCAAAATCTGTTTTTATTGTTTTGCATAGAGTAAGTATAGTGCATCCCCCATAGGAGCTGCTGGTGAATAGGGATTCCCCACTCCGCACAACCAGGCACACTGAATTTGCACAGGCTCGCTTGAGACAGGAAAACAGTCAAGCAACTTTGTTTTGTTTTCTTATTTAGTGGTTAATAAACTTGGATGGGGATAGGGGTATTAGGGGATGCCCACTTGACTGGACTGGACTAGTCTCTTTAGGGACACTCTAACTATATACACTCTCTGTATCCACACCTCCTCCTCCAGCACATTACTTTCTTGCAGAACAAATCAGACCCAGCTGGAACACTGTTTAGTACATCTGGCAAGGCCAGATAAGCAACAGCCCTTTACAGGCAGGGACCGCAGGTCCCTTTGGTGTGTAGACAAAAATGTCCAGTGTCCAGCTACATTACTAAGGCTACTGATCCTATCATCACCTCTTCAGGCTCTTCCAGCCTGCCTGGCTGCAGCTGCCCCCTTCAGTAGCCCTCCTGGCTACTTCCCACACTCACCAGCCACCTGGCTGTCTTTACCCTGGAGATCTCCCGGACGTGCTAGCTGGCTCCTGCTGTCCTCACTCTTGCTCCCGTGCCTCTGGAGAGGATACCTCCTTGTGTTGTTAGAGGATCCCTCCGGGGAAACCCAAGCCCCAGGCCCAAGGTCACCTTCCCCCCAGACTAGGGAGCTACCCTCAGGGGCCTCCGACAGCCTCCTCAGCACTCCATCTCCAGCTTCCCCCCGAACTCTACACCCCCTTGCTGGCATGACCCTGAGTATTTAAGAGGGGCCTACCCCCCCACTGGCCCATTTGCTGGAGATTGAATGGGCCCTCCTCAATACTCAAGGTAGCTCCTCCTAACCTCCCTCCTATTCTTCTGGAAACTTCTCCAAGGTTCCAGCAAGTAGGGAGGTACCAGAGATGCTACCTGGTGAGTCATTCAGCCTTTGTGAGTCACTCACCCTGACCCAGATTAAACACTGCTGCCAGCCAAGCCTAACAATTTACCTACACTACAGAAAAAATTAAATTTCTAGCACACTAGAGGATTCTACATGAAGAAGGATTAAAATGCTTGTTAAGGTTTTTAGAAGTCTGAGTCTCATTGAGAAGATTCTTCTTCATTTCTTGTCCCAAAGACACAACAGGCAGTAGCTGAAATATCTTAAATGTGAGGGAAATCCTCTCTTACACAGCTGTCACCACAAGTGTCCCCATTGGAATTTTTCCTATCTACTTCTTTTCTGGTGACTCGTTCCCAGTGACAATGGATACCAGGACATCTATAGAAGGTGTTCCTGACTGGGGTGCTATAGGCAATAAAAACCTTCCTACCTGCACGTTATGTTTTTCACCTGCATAAGGTGTGCATTGAGGGTGTCATTTGTTACCTTGTATAAACAGCCTATAGTAGAGTACATCTTCACATTCCTCTGTCAGAAGTTTCTGTTTGTGTTCAAACATAAGGCATCTGGCATGGCATTGTGCAGGGTAATCTATATCCTGTCTGTTGTGTGAGGACCGAACCTTTCAAGAAACTACACATCCCACAATCCCTGGGTCTCTCAGCCTAGTGCTCTGCCGGTGAGAGCTAAACGATAATAAATGTTGACGCAGACACAAACAGGCAGAGCAACTAACAGTTTCAAATCACTTGCACTCTGACATTGTAATGCAACACAGAGGAAATGGCAAGGTGTGCATTGGACACATTGGGGTTGATTTACTAAAACTGGAGAGTGCAAAAACTGGTGCAGCTCTGCATAGCATCAGCTTCCATTTTTTTGTCAAGTCTTAATTGAAAAAGCTGAAGTTAGAAGCTGATTGGCTACCGTGTGCAGCTGCACCAGGTTTTGAACACTCCAGTTTTAGTAAATCAACCCCTGTGACCGGAAACGAGAAGCTGTCTTGTCCCTTTAGCAAACAGGGACAGGCTATCTGCAGCAACATGAGCAAAGGCAAATCAATCAGCCATGATATCATAACCTGCAGCCACATTATGTGAGCCCATAAATGCAAGGTAAGGCAAGCAAATGAAACGGAATATAGCTACATTAATACTTAGTAAAACAATGAAAACATTTGAAAGGGTACAATTCTTTAAGTAACCTGCTAGTCAATAAAGGACTCTTTTAGACAGAGTGCTGAATGGTGGGAATTAACAACATGGTTGGGCAGGCATGTGCCCAAATTTAGTTAAGTTAAGTTAAGACCTCCATAGCAATGTAAAAATATCTCATACATGGAACAAGAAGGGTCTTCACAGGCAGTGTTCGCTAACTGCAATTTAGTTTTAGTTTTAGATGGTTAGTGAAATTAATACTGAAATTGGAATAACTTCTAACCTAAATATTATCCAAAGGTGATTAAGTATTCCCTATATTTATTCCATATATGTATTAACTTGTCTATTCCTATAGTTAGCTAGTCTATTAAAACTCTGATAATGTTACTGTTGATATCACAATAATATAAGGTTAACTATGAAAATAAACACACTGCTTAATAAAACAATGTTTTATTTATCTCCCAAGAAAATAGGAAAATGCTAACATGAAGATACTAAAAGAAGATATTACAAAGCATGTAACAATAGAACATATAACACAAGAACATCAAAGATACTTATCGCATGGTCTCCTCAGCTGGGCTTAAGATGATAGAGAGCCATGAGGCTCAAAAATGGTAGAGAGAGAGAGCTCTATCTCAGGCAGCCCTTTTTATACTTCATACACCAGTCAAACTCAACCCCATCCCATCTAGACTTTTGACCCATTGATCTTTGTAACCCACCTTCATCAATTATCCCAATTAGCCCTCTTTGAAGCTCGCTTGCATAGCATTATAACATCAGACGGTCCGGAGCCAAGCTTTTGTTCAGCCTTGATGGAGGCATGATCTCTTCTTTCAGATATGCTACAAAGCTTTGATGTGCAACTTGTTACATTCCAGACCTGGTATCAACCATAAAGATAAACTCCAGAAACATGATATTAAACCATTAAAATGGCCTTTAAAGGTCAAAACCAGCCATTTTGTTTGGATATAGTAGAGAAGAGTTAAAATATCTACCAGGTTTTATTTTCTGCCTGTGACTCTATGGTGGGCATTTTTCTCTACTTCCTTTCCTGTTCCTGTGGTGCCAGGATATGGGGCTGATGGGTGTGGTCCTGAATAGGAAGGCATGCACAAAAAAGAAATAATAACCCTCCCTTTCCCATACTAAAAATGTCTGTGACCGCGCTGGAGCAATTTCCCATTATTTCCTATTGTGACATAAAATGAAGGCAAATTAACTTTATTTACAACTGTACTATACTTAAGAATGTTTGTATTTCCAAACTGCAGGGACCTATGGCACATGTGCTTCTCGCTACAATAATGAGAACAGTGTCCCAATAAGTCTCATTGAGAAGATTCTTCTTCATTTCTTGTCCCAAAGACACAACAGGCAGTAGCTGAAATATCTTAAATGTGAGGGAAATCCTCTCTTACACAGCTGTCACCACAAGTGTCCCCATTGGAATTTTTCCTATCTACTTCTTTTCTGGTGACTCGTTCCCAGTGACAATGGATACCAGGACATCTATAGAAGGTGTTCCTGACTGGGGTGCTATAGGCAATAAAAACCTTCCTACCTGCACGTTATGTTTTTCACCTGCATAAGGTGTGCATTGAGGGTGTCATTTGTTACCTTGTATAAACAGCCTATAGTAGAGTACATCTTCACATTCCTCTGTCAGAAGTTTTTGTTTGTGTTCAAACATAAGGCATCTGGCATGGCATTGTGCAGGGTAATCTATATCCTGTCTGTTGTGTGAGGACCGAACCTTTCAAGAAACTACACATCCCACAATCCCTGGGTCTCTCAGCCTAGTGCTCTGCCGGTGAGAGCTAAACGATAATAAACGTTGACGCAGACACAAACAGGCAGAGCAACTAACAGTTTCAAATCACTTGCACTCTGACATTGTAATGCAACACAGAGGAAATGGCAAGGTGTGCATTGGACACATTGGGGTTGATTTACTAAAACTGGAGAGTGCAAAATGCTCTGTATAGTATCAGCTTCCATTTTTTTGTCAAATCTTAATTGAAAA
The DNA here is from genome assembly GCA_028564925.1 of Lithobates sylvaticus. NCBI lineage: Eukaryota > Metazoa > Chordata > Amphibia > Anura > Ranidae > Lithobates > Lithobates sylvaticus. The sequence continues at coordinate 76,040,004 of CM053031.1, forward strand.
AGCTGAAGTTAGAAGCTGATTGGCTACCGTGTGCAGCTGCACCAGATTTTGAACACTCCAGTTTTAGTAAATCAACCTCTGTGACCTGGAACAAGAAGCTGTCTTGTCCCTTTAGCAAACAGGGACAGGCTATCTGCAGCAACATGAGCAAAGGCAAATCAATCAGCCATGATATCATAACCTGCAGCCACATTATGTGAGCCCATAAATGCAAGGTAAGGCAAGCAAATGAAACGGAATATAGCTACATTAATACTTAGTAAAACAATGAAAACATTTGAAAGGGTACAATTCTTTAAGTAACCTGCTAGTCAATAAAGGACTCTTTTAGACAGAGTGCTGAATGGTGGGAATTAACAACATGGTTGGGCAGGCATGTGCCCAAATTTAGTTAAGTTAAGTTAAGACCTCCATAGCAATGTAAAAATATCTCATACATGGAACAAGAAGGGTCTTCACAGGCAGTGTTCGCTAACTGCAATTTAGTTTTAGTTTTAGATGGTTAGTGAAATTAATACTGAAATTGGAATAACTTCTAACCTAAATATTATCCAAAGGTGATTAAGTATTCCCTATATTTATTCCATATATGTATTAACTTGTCTATTCCTATAGTTAGCTAGTCTATTAAAACTCTGATAATGTTACTGTTGATATCACAATAATATAAGGTTAACTATGAAAATAAACACACTGCTTAATAAAACAATGTTTTATTTATCTCCCAAGAAAATAGGAAAATGCTAACATGAAGATACTAAAAGAAGATATTACAAAGCATGTAACAATAGAACATATAACACAAGAACATCAAAGATACTTATCGCATGGTCTCCTCAGCTGGGCTTAAGATGATAGAGAGCCATGAGGCTCAAAAATGGTAGAGAGAGAGAGCTCTATCTCAGGCAGCCCTTTTTATACTTCATACACCAGTCAAACTCAACCCCATCCCATCTAGACTTTTGACCCATTGATCTTTGTAACCCACCTTCATCAATTATCCCAATTAGCCCTCTTTGAAGCTCGCTTGCATAGCATTATAACATCAGACGGTCCGGAGCCAAGCTTTTGTTCAGCCTTGATGGAGGCATGATCTCTTCTTTCAGATATGCTACAAAGCTTTGATGTGCAACTTGTTACATTCCAGACCTGGTATCAACCATAAAGATAAACTCCAGAAACATGATATTAAACCATTAAAATGGCCTTTAAAGGTCAAAACCAGCCATTTTGTTTGGATATAGTAGAGAAGAGTTAAAATATCTGCCAGGTTTTATTTTCTGCCTGTGACTCTATGGTGGGCATTTTTCTCTACTTCCTTTCCTGTTCCTGTGGTGCCAGGATATGGGGCTGATGGGTGTGGTCCTGAATAGGAAGGCATGCACAAAAAAGAAATAATAACCCTCCCTTTCCCATACTAAAAATGTCTGTGACCGCGCTGGAGCAATTTCCCATTATTTCCTATTGTGACATAAAATGAAGGCAAATTAACTTTATTTACAACTGTACTATACTTAAGAATGTTTGTATTTCCAAACTGCAGGGACCTATGGCACATGTGCTTCTCGCTACAATAATGAGAACAGTGTCCCAATAAACAGCCTGGAGCGTGGATATCAGAGGAGCTGGATACAAATTACTGGTAGTTCGTTTGTTGTAGAATGTCAAACAAGTTCTTATGGAGCACAATAACTCTGATGAAGAAGTTCTCATCAGAAACAAGGTACCCACTAGCAAATGGACCCAGACTATAAGATCCAATTATTAGTTGTTTTCACAGTGAATCATAGAGCGTCCAACATGTTTTGGGGACACTGACATTACCCCATTATCAGGGCTACAGTGGAAACAGGAATATAAAAAAGGAATAGCTGGAACAATCATAAAAGTTTACAGAATCTATCATAACATAAAATAATACAAAATAAACTTGTATAGCAAAACCAATCACACAAGGTCATAAAGAAATGCAAAATATATCATTGAGAATAATCAAGTATCAAAAAAACATGTTTTCCCACATAGTTGCAAAGTGTGCAGGTGCACGCTCAACCCCTGCATGGTTAGAGTTCCATCCAGCGGAGCTCCCACCGGCCTTTTCCGCCAGTACTGTGATGTAATTTTCGGTTCCCCAGCCAAATAACTTCCGGCCTTTGGGCGGTCCATTCCTAGGGACTCCGGCAGCTACTTACAGTGGCATCTCCTCCAGGGGACACCTGCCCATAGTTTCACTTTTGCTGAAACCAGGTACTTAGCCACTCCATCCTCCAAACCAGTGGGATGCACTAACTCCTCTGCCAAGCTACATGTAAGCTGTAAACTTTTATTCAAACACAAGTGTATTTGATGGGATTGTTTTATTTAATAAAAGGAGGGCTGTCAAGGATCAGCGTCAGAATATGCAGCTCTGCCATAGCAGCTTCCCTGTGCCACTCTGCATAAGGAAAGAACCTTTGTGCCTTCCTGATTCCCCAATACTATACCCTCCTGACCTCTCTGCACCATTCCCTCCTGAACCCCCACCCCCAGTACCATGCCCTGCTGATCCCCCAGTACTGTGGCCTCCTGACCTCCCTGCATCATGCCCTCCTGACCCCCAGTACCGTGGCCTCCTGACCTCACTGCACCATGCCCTCCTGACCCCCCCATTATTGTGCTCTCTTGACCCCCAGTACGTACCCTTCTGATCCACCTGTACTCTGCTCTCCTGAGCCCCCAGTACCATACCCCTTGATCCCCCTTTACCCTGCCCTTCTAACTCCCCAATACCATAACCTCCTGACCCCCCAGTACTGTGCCCTCCTGACCTCCATGCACAATGCCCTCCTGACCCACCTTTACCATGCTCTCCTGATCCCCCTGTACTCTGCTCTCCTGAGTTCCCAGTACCATATCCTTCTGACACCCCAGTATCGTCCCCTCTTGACCTCCATACACCATGCCATCATGACCCCCATTTCTGTGCTCTCCTGGCCCCCCAGTACCGTACCCCCCCGACCCCCCTTTACTCTGCCCTCCTGAGCCCCAGGTACCCTGCCCTCCTAGCCACCGAATACCATACCCTCCTGAACCCCCAGTACCATGCCCTACTGAACCCCCTACACCGTACCCTTCTAACGTCCCCCCAGTATTGTGCTCACCTGACCCCCAGTACTGTGCTCTCCTGAACCCCTGTCCTTTGCCCTGCTAACCTCTGACCTGCTCACCCCTGTCCTCTGCCCTACTGATCCATATACACTGCTCTTCATACTGCTGACCTCTGTACACTTTTCTTCATCCTATTGACTGCTATACATTGCCCTACCTACTACTGAGCCCTGGACGCTGCCCTACCCCTGCTTATACTGGCCAGAAATCAGAGAAGATAGCCAGGCCTGAAACTAGTTTAAAAATTCAGCCTGCAGTACCAGATGTTCGGCATTCATGATGGACTCCAGCAGACTTTTGGGGTGACCAATTACTCTCCAGACATGAAAAAAAATTGTGAATGAAAGTGAATCCAGAGTTTCTCACTGAAGCTAAATTTTAAGGTAGACTTTTAAGGTAGTTTATATTTCTACAGTGACATTAGTTTTATAAGATTTTTCTAAGTCTTCTTTACGCCATCTACTTTTTATTGGGGGCTTGCTACTTAATTTCTTGAATAAAAAAAGGGCGCTGCACCCTGGTGATCTTTGATCTCTTCCATGCTGTCCAGGTAGATCTCCACCTCTCCAACGCAAAGGTTGTCTATCCCTGCATTACGCAATCATTATACTGATTATTACGTCAGAACTTTTCTCCTAGAAAACTCTTGCGAAATAACATCAGTAAAATTTCTATGGCCACGTAAATGGAGCCTAACTGATCTTTATGAAGCTGGGTGCATTGTTCCTTAGACATCAATGCATCTACTGTACATTCAGATAAGTAAAAAAAAAAATATATATATTTTTTTACTCCATTGTGCAAAGGCCTTAAAGTGGTTCTAAAGGCAGAAGGGTTTTGTATCTTAATGCATTAAGATAAAAAACCTTCTGTGTGCAGCTCCCCCCCCCAACCCCCCCTAATACTTACCTAAGCTCCAACTCCATACAGCGATGTTGCACGAGGGTTTTGGCTGTCTGGGACTCTCCCTCCTCATTGGCTGAGACAGCAGCGGGCGCCATTGGCTCCCGTTGCTGTCAATCAAAGTCTGTCGGCTTCGTGTCTGAATAGACACACGGAACTGCATCTCGAGTGCCCTCATAGCAAGCTGCTTGCTGTGGGGGCATTCGGCAGGATAGAGAGGCCAGGAGCGCCGGCGAGGGACCCGAGAAGGGAAGGATCAGGGCTGCTCTGTGCAAAACCACTACATGACATGTTTGTTATTTTTTAAACAAGAAAAAAAAAAACAAGACTTTAATATCACTTTAACAAATAAATATAATGTTTCAGGTTTCTGATTGACAACCCAACAGTCCAACATGATTTTAGATAATGGAGGTCTAATAACTATGGGCAACATACTACAAATAAGGTACTTGCTATTGATCAGATATTACAAAAAGTTAGTAAAAATAAAATTTGTCCCAGTAAATGCGGTAAAGTTTCCCTTTGCAAAGAATACCCAATCATGTGTAAGGAAAAAAAAAAAAAATGTTTTTGCTTGCACATAATTGGATAATGAAAGTCAGCAGAGCTTCACCTCAATCACTAAGCTCTGGGCAAGATCCCTTGCAAAGTGCAACCTCCCTTTCAAGGTAAACAGCCTATTTGCCTTTAGTAAATTAACCCCTCTGAACGCATTGTCATGGAAGAAATGAAGATACTTTGGAAGGTAAATGTAAAATCTGGCGACAAGGTGAATTTCCTTCACAGGAACAGGTGAAAGGGGTGGAGTATTAAGCTTTTCCACTATTCCTCCATGTTGCTACCCACAGGATTCTGAATCAGCAAAAAGCAAAAAGTCTCTTGTAGGAAGAAAAATACTGCCTACTGCTCGCCTCTTCAGTCACCCCTGGCTCCAGCTACAAGACAGTAGCAGCTTGTATAAAACATATATTGTGAAAGCCATTAAAGCCGTTTATTTCATTCATGTGATATAAAGCTATTTTTCTTTAAATAAATCTATCACTAGATACTTGTGTAGAGATTCAGGGATGACAGGTTTATCTGTTGTACTGTAAAAGCCAACTGGCATAAACTGATGTATACGAAGGACACGTACAAGAACAACAGCCTCTGGTACTGCATCTTGCTAATGTCACTTACATTGATCATTCTACAATGGGCTGCACGGAAAGATTCATTTTAATGTTTCCAAAATAAACACACTAACCTGGCTTCATTTTTAATATGTTAACTCCCTGCCGCAGCTATTAGTCAAATACACGCCATCAATCTGTATGTCTTTCATAATTTCAAGACTTCATGGTATATGTAATCTTCTTTGATATAGAGCAGTGGCCTCTAAACTGTAGCCCTTTGCTTGCTTCTATCCAGTCTTATGGGCCCCATTCCTCCCTCCCACTGACACCAACTACGAGGTTCCATTCCTTGCATTAACACCAGCAATGGGACATATTTTCTCCCAGTGACATCAATGATGGCATACTATTCCTCACACTAATACCAACAATGGGGTGCTATTCCTTCCATGGACACCAATGACGAGGCGCTATTACTCCCACTCACACCAATGATGGGGCATTCCTCCCACTGACAGCAATGATGGGGCACTATTGCTTCCACTAATAACAACAATGGGGCACTACTGCGCCTCCTACTAATCACAGTATGTAATAATTTTACTCCCACTGATCACTTGAGCCTGAAATATTGTTTACTCCCACTGACAGCAGGGAATTTTCTACTCCAACTACCCAGTCTACCCTCCCCAAAGTCTGAAGGACAATAAACTGGCCCTTTTTTTTAGAAAGTTTTGAGCCCCCTGATATAGAGGGTGAATGGTTCTTTAGGATAGCCATGACATCCGTAAAAACATTACTAACATATTACACTCACCCTCTGACTCTATTCTACACTCTCTAACTCCATTTCTTCTGTCATCTTCCCCAACTCTCTAAAACAAATGCGCTAGTCACCCCCAACCTTAAAAAGCCCTAACTGGACCCTACCAATCTTCACAACCCACCCCCCATATCCTTACTCCCCTCCAAACTCCTTAAACGACTGGTATACAACCGACTGAACAACCATCTGGCTAAGAACAAACTTCACGATCCCTTCAGTCCCGATTTCACCCTCAAAACTCCACGGAAACTGCTTTCCTTAAACTCACAAATTACATATTAACGGCTAAAACCAACATACACTATTCTGTTCCATTCTGGACCTCTCTGCTGAATTTGACACAGTTGACCACCCCTCCTCCTCAAAAAACTCCACTCCCTTGGTCTCTGTGACTGTACTCATCACTGTTTCTCATCCTACCTATCCCATCGCACACCTTCAGTGTCACTTACACCCTTTCCTCTCCTCTACCTTTCTCGGTCGGGTCCTCCAAGGTTCTTTTCTTGGTCCTCTCCTTTTCTTAATCTACACCTCCTTCCTGGGTCAGTTGATTGTCTCCCATGGCTTTCATCTCTGACGACAACCAAATCTATCTCTCCACCCCTCAGCTAACTCCATCAGTCTCCTCTCGCATCACCAGATTACCAACACACATATCAGCCTGGATGTCACATCACTTCCTCAAACTCATTACTATTACTCATTACTATTCAAAACCGAACTCATAATATTTCCTCCCCCACGTGCCTCTTCCCCTGATTTCTCTGTCAAAATCAACAGCTCAACTATCAACCCGTCCCCCCATGCCAAGGTCCAAGGTGAAATCCTGGACTCTGAACTATCCTTTTGGCCCCATATCCTGTCGCTGTCCAAAGCTTGCCACCTCAACCTCCGCAACATCACCAATATATGCCCCTTCCTAACCAAAGACACCACAAAGCTTCTAATCTACTCCCTGGTCATCTCTCGACTCGACTACTGCAACTCCCTCCACATTGGCTTACCATTAAATAGGCTATCCCCCCTTCATTCCATCATGAATGCTGCTGTCAGGCTTATCCACCTTACAAACCACTCGGCATTTGCTACCCCTCTTTGCCAATCCCTCCATTGGCAGCCACTCTTCCAAAAAATTTAATCCAAGACACTAACCATAATTTACAAAGCCCCCGGGTACATCACTAATCTGGTCTCAAAATACCAACCAAATCGTTCTCTTTGTTTCTCCCAAGACCTCCTGCTCTCTAGTTTCCTTGTCACCTCATCCCATGCTCCCCTCCAGGACTTCTCCCGAGCCTCTCCCATCCTCTGGAGTGCTTTACTCCAATCTGTCCGACTATCTCTTACTTTGTCCACTGTCAGACGATCCCTGAAAATTCATCTCTTCAGAAAATCCTCTCTGGCCCCCACCTAACAACTGTACATTTATTTTCATCATGAGCAAATACCCCATAGTTATTACCCCTCTTTGCCAATCCCTCCATTGGCAGCCACTCATCCAACAAATTAAATCCAAGACACTAACCATAATTTACAAAGCCCCCGGGTACATCATTAACCTGGTCTCAAAATACCAACCGAATCGTTCTCTTTGTTTCTCCCAAGACCTCCTGCTCTCTAGTTTCCTTGTCACCTCATCCCATGCTCCCCTCCAGGACTTCTCCTGAGCCTCTCCCATCCTCTGGAGTGCTTTACTCCAATCTGTCAGACTACCTCTTACTTTGTCCACTGTCAGACGATCCCTGAAAATTCATCTCTTCAGAAAATCCTCTCTGGCCCCCACCTAACAACTGTACATTTATTTTCATCATGAGCAAATCCCCCATAGTTATTACCTCTTGTATTGTAAGCTCTAACAAGAGGGCTCTCTGATTCCTACTGTTTTAAAGTTTATTGTAGCTGTACTGTCTACTCTCACGTTGTAAAGTGCTGTGTAAACTGTCGGCGTTATATAAATCCTGTATAATAATAACAATGTGTTGTTTTCACAGTTCATGATTTTTTTTATTTTTTTTTGGACTTGTAGCTCTGACTTCACTTTCTTTTCCTTTTCCTGTATACCATAACACTCAGTAATTTCAGACAACAGATTCTGAGTTTCTCTGTGGTCTTTAAACCCCATGACCCCACTTCCCCACCTCTCTGTTTTCCTGCAGTAGCCGAGTACAGCTTAATTTTTTGTTTGAGATCGTGTATAGTAAACAATACTGAAATTATTGGGATAATTGGGATGAACAAGAATTTGCAGCAGGTAAACTTTTCTCTAAATACGGACAATGACAGAGAAAAGAGTTAGAATGGAGTTTTCATGTAGAGTAGAACTGAAGACAAACTTTTTTTCCTGGCGCCAACATGGCATCATGCATGTGGAAGGAGATCCACCTATTTCCACCTACAGGACAAATGCATAGCTACAAAGTGTTGACACCCACACAGCAGCCCACCCGGAAGATGGTAGCTTCCTCATTTTTTTATAAAATAGCATTTACTTAAATTTGCCACCCTGGGAGCGGGTTATTTGTCTAACACGTGTAAGCTGCCATGTTGGTACCAAGAAAAGGAAAATTGTACCAAATCCTTACCATAATTTTCCTTTTCTGGTGTCAATTCATGGCATCATACTAATCCCCTCAGTTAATCAGTTCATTCCTAGCATTGTACAGGGATTGGGCTTTTGGTTGGGTGTCAATACTTTATAGCTATGCACTAGTCCTGTGGGTGGAAGTAGGCTATTACCACATGTATGCTGCCATGGATTAGAGCCTGGAAAGAAAAGTTATAGTAAGTATTTGGCACAATTTTCTGAGTTTTCATTTTGGATAGAGTAAAGCCTCACACGATCGGATTGTTGGTCAACAAAACCGTGGAATTTTGTCCGAAGGGCGTTGGCCCAAACTTGTCTTGCATACAAATGGCAAGGAATTGTTGGCCAACAAATATGAACGTACTACATTGTTTTTCAGCTCTTTAGTGCCACGCTTTGGGCTCCTTCTGCTAATTTCATGTAAGTAGAAGTTTGCTGAGTGTTGAGTCACGCTTTTCATTTAGCACTTTTCATTTCGCACCTTTCATGTTGCGCTTTTCAGTGGTTTCTGAACGGCCGTTCGTCAACCAGCCATGTTGCGGAATCGGAGGAGATAACGTGTTATTTATTATTGGCCTTGGGTTATTGTTTTAACATAATTTTTTTGGTTGAATGATTTGATTTGGTATATTTTCTATATTTTTGGATGCATAGAATGCACTTTTTGGTTAATTTTTATTGGCAGATGTGGCAGCATGTATAACTTTGTTTGTTTTCTTTTTTTAATGCACAATAAAAAAAAATTGTGGAGAATAATACTTGGCTATGTGTTTTACTTCAAATGACAGTTTGGGAGTAGGCAGTTACATTTAAAAAAAATACAATATAAAATTGACAAGGGACACCAACATAGTTGTAGCTTTGATCTTAAAAACTACGGGATAATGGTGTTGTGGTAACTTGCCCAAATAAAAATAAAAAAGCATAATAATATTATTCTTGATATCACTAGAAAAAAAAAGCCTTTGAAAATTCGTTTGCAATAACTCCATCAGTATCACCAGCAAAGCAGCTTCATTATTATCCCATTAAAGAAGAAGAGAATGTGCGCTGCATTTCGAGATTTCATAATTTGCCACGTCACAAATGTTAATTCTCCATTACAAACTCCAGTTTACAAGCTTCTGGCTCGTCCTTGCTTCCGAGCATGCGTGTTTGTACTTTGGACTTTTGTCCGATGGACTTGTGTACACACGATCGGAAAATCCGACAACAGACATTTGTCCGCGGAAAATTTTAAAACCTGCGATCCAACATTTGTCCGCGTAAAATTCAACAACAATTGTCCGGTGGAGCATACACACGGTTGGATTTTCCGCCAACAGCCTGTCATCACTCCGATCCTGTGTATGAGGCTTAAGGAAGGGTTATAACTCTTTTCAGTTTTTTATACCAGTTGTGTCTCATTGGGCAGGCTTCCCTTAACTTCCTGTCCCATAGCCAAAACAGAAAGTGTGCGGAAATTCCTCTAAAATTAGGGTAGTCATCAGGGTCACTAGAACTTATAGTCCTTATTAAAAACTCCCCTCTATTCCTGTTCTGGTGATCACTCAAAATGTTGGATTTTCTTTCACGTTCACTTTTGATAACAATCACTGAGACAAATAGCAATAGCAAGAAAACCTGGCAACTGTCCTATTCCTTCCCCACTCTATCCAAAACTACAGAAATACATTTTGCCTTTAGTTACGCACATATGTGTTATGTAGGCAGTAGGTTACAGCTGAAGTTGAATCTGCCTTCCCTGGTTCCACCTTTCCTCCCATCATCATCATGCTAATGAATTTATTTATTAAAATGTTTTGATTTTCATAAACGTATTTTAGACCCTGTGACACCATCACTGGGTTTCTGTACTTCTTTATGCAATGCAGCCAGATAATGGCTGGTGGCAGGGGCTGGCAGGGTGCTGTACATATCTTCCTGCTGTGGTGATGGCCACATGTGATGCTGAGCCTCCATGATTAACTGAAATACAACGAATGAAAGGGGCTGGCCAGTGACAGTTATGCTTTGTACACACGGTCGGACATTGCGACCACAAAATACATCAGATTTTTTCCGACAGATTTTGGCTGAAACTTGTCTTGCGCACACACGGTCGCACAAAGTTGTCGGAAAATGTGATAGTTCGAAACGAGGTGACGTATAAAACGTACGACGGGACTACATAGGGGCCAGTAGCCAATAGCTTTCTTCTCCAAATTTTTTCTGAGCATGCCTGGCACTTTGTGCATCGGAATTCTCGACACACGATCAGAAAAAGTCTGATCGGATTTTGTTGTTGGAAAATTTTAGATCCAGCTCTCAAATTTTTTCCGTTGGAAATTCTGATGGAAAAGTCCGATAGAGCCCACACACGATCGGACTTTCCGTCAACATAATCCGATCAGACCTTTTCTGACCGTGTGTACAAGGCATAAGGCTGGAGAGTCTCCAGCCAGGACACGAGGCAGGCTTTATCTGACTTGCTGCAGCTTCTGATGCACACTGTGAGAAGCTCTCAGTTTGCAGTGAGATGAGAGTAAGCTATTTCGGTACAGGAGAGGAACCTGTACAACCGCGCAAGATAAAGGGAAGGCTGGAGTTCAGCTTTAATAAAAATCTTCCTCTATTTGGTTTTGTAATGGTAACAGTGTTTTAAAAGTGTGGGCCCCCTAATTTTTTCCTTTTTCGGGGTTCTCATACACTAATGCCCCATACACACGGTCGGAAATTCCGACCACAAAATCCGTCGGATTTTTTCCGACAGATTTTGTCCGACACTGGTGTTGCATACACACGGTCGGATAAAGTTGTCGGAAAATCCGATCACTCTGAATGTGGTGACGTTCGTTGCATACGACGGAACTACGTAGAGGCTAGTAGCCAATAGCTTTGGTCTTGTAATTTGATCTGAGCATGCGTGGCACTTTGTCCGTCGGAATCCGCTACACACGATCGGAAAAAGTCAGATCGGACTTTGTTGTCGGAAAATTTGAGAGAAGGATCTCAAATTTTTTCCGACGGAAAAAGTCCGATGGCTCCCACACACGGTCGGATTTTCCGACAACATGGTCCGATAGGACATTTTCCGCTGGAAATTCCGACTGTATGTACGGGGCATAAGACTTCAGGAACCGATGTTAATTCCTAGAAGTAAGATCCCTGCGCAGCAGAATCCTGTGTGCAATGTATAATGCTCCCATACTTCACAATAACTAATCTTGTTCTGCTGCGGGTGATTTATGAAGCAGCCCAGGCTTTATCTCTTTCACTGTATGCCTCTGATGAATCAAAGATAAGACGGATACAGTGTAATCCCGCAAAACATAAGGCAGGCTTTTTAACATTATTTAATACTGACATTATGTAAACACATAAAAATGCATTAACTGTGTTGTGTGGAATATCAATTATTTGTTTAGCGCTGACATTAATGTGTCTTTGCTTAATCTTTTAAAGCACAAAGATCACAATATTGAAAAAAAAACTAAAATGTTATTTCATTTATCTTCTAGTTATTAGCACACTCCTGAACATCATTGACAGAACTGGGACATAATGACCTAATCAAAGATATTTCCACGAAGCTCCACCACTTTACGGACCAAAAATGAAGAACCTTAAAGTGATACTAAAATCTATGGCCCCTTTCACACTGGGGCGTTTTTCAGGCGGTACAGCGCTAAAAATAGCGCCTGTTCACCGCCTGAAAAAAATCCGGCCCCTTTAACTCCAGTGTGAAAGCCGGCGGGCTTTCACACTGGAGCGGTGCGCTAGCAGGACGGTCAAAAAAGTCCTGCTAGCAGCATCTTTGGAGCGGTATAGGAGCGGTGTATTCACCGCTCCTATACCGCTCCTTCCCATTGATTTGAATGGGAAATCGCGGTGAAACCGCGGCAATACCGCCGCAAAGCGCCGCTACGGCGGCGCTCTGCGGGGGGTCTTTAACCCTTTTTCGGCCGCTCGCGTGGGGTAAAACCGCACCGCGAGCGGCCGAATACCGCGGTTAAAACGACGGTAAAGCAGCGCTAAATATAGCGCTGCTTTACCGTCACCGCGGCTCCCCGCCCCAGTGTGAAAGGGGCCTATGGGGTTGATTTACTAAAGGCAAATAGACTGTGCACTTTGTAAAGTGCAGTTGCATTCTACAAGTGCTATTGCTCCATAACTTAGTAAATGAGGTAAACCTTCACTTTGCAAAGAGTACCCAATCATGTGTAAGGAAAAAAAAAAAAAAAAACAGCATTATTGCTTGCATATGATTGGATGATGAAAGTCAGCAGAGCTTTTGCTCATTTACTAAGCTCTGGAGCAACTGCACTTGCAGAATGCAACTGAACTTTTCAAAGTGCACAGTCTATTTGCCTTTAGTAAATAAACCTTTAAATGTTTTTTTTTTCCTTTGTTGCATTATCTGCATTAAAGCGGTTCTGCACTCTGAAAAAAAAATTTTTTTTTTAGGATGTAATATAAAGTGTGCTTACCTTTATTAGGGGACTCACCTGTTCCATCTTCCATCTCGATCGCCGCCGGTTTTCGTCCGATGAAGTTCCTCGTCTTCTTCTTTAGTGCTGGGGGCCATCTTGCCTGTGGGCATGTGAAACACCCACAGGAACTTTAGATGGCCCAGCATGCACTGCCGTTACTCGCGCGTGCGCAGTAACGGCTCATCTGCCGAGATCTCACGAGATTTCGGCAGATGCGGCCGAAATCTCGGGAGATTTCGGAAGATGTGGCCGAAATCTCGCGAGATTTCGGAAGATGCCCGCACTGACTCCTGGGATCAATGACACCAGATCCCAGGAGACAGTGCGGCGTGACGACGATCGACGCAAGACCCCGCCCGCCGCCGCAGAGGGAGAAGACCGGAAGTCTTCAATTACAAGGTAAGTAAAAAAAAAAAAAAAAAAAAAAACATTTCATTTAGTACTCTTTGCCTGATTTGGAAGGCAAAGAGATTTACTAAATGAAATGAGTGCAGAACCGCTTTAAGTTAAAAACACCTTTCCTACCTTCCTATGTTCCTAAACACTTACCTGGTTCCATGTCATTACTCCAGCCCTGTCTCCAGCTCCAGAACTGCTCCCTTTGTTTCCTGCATTCACGGGAGACACAGAGGGCAGCGGAGACCTAGGCTCCTGCTTTCATCAGTCAAACTTCTGTGTTAGCCCTTAGTATCACTTTAACCACTTAAAGACCAAGCCTCTTTCTGAGATTTGTTGTTTACAAGTTAAAAACATTTTTTTGCTAGAAAATTACTTAGAACCCCCAAACATTATACATTTTTTTCTAACACCCTAGAGAAAAAAATGGCGGTCGTTGCAATACTTTCTGGCACACTGTATTTGCACAGCGGTCTTACAAGCGCACTTTTTTTGGAAAAAAAAACACTTTTTTTAATAAAAAAAATAAGACAACAGTAAAGTTACGTTTTTTTAAGCGACGTTTAAAAAATTAAAAATTGCCTTTTTTTTAAATTTTTACAGTTTTTAAAAAAAAATTGTGTCACTTTTATTCCAATTACAAGGAATGTAAAAAAGGCATGACAGGACCTCTTAAATATGAAATCTGGGGTGAAAAAGACCTCAGATCTCATATTTACATATTACAAAAAAAAAAAGTGTCAATTAAAAAAATGAAAAAAAAAGTGGCCCTTTAATAGCTATGGGCGAAAGTGACGTTTTGACGTCGCTTCCGCCCTGCAGTGATATGGAGACGGCTGGGGCCATCTTCCCCTCACTCGTCTCATACCAAGCAAGGGGACAGATTAAGCAAGGGGACAGATCAAACATTCCAGTAGACACACTCCTAAACCTTGTGGACAGCCTTCCCAGAAGAGTTGAAGCTGTTATAGCTGCAAAGGGTGGTCCAACTCAATATTGAACCCTACGGACTAAGACTGGGATGCCATTAAAGTTCATGTGTGTGTAAAGGCAGACGTCCCAATACTTTTGATAATATGGTGTATGTCAAATGTGTAAAATTGAGCATTAGGACTTATTTTACCCTTAAGCACGAAGGGGTTAAAGCTTTTTGAATTGATATATCTCTGGCCAGGATGTTCAAAAGCAAATTAAAGAAATTTCTTTAGAGAGATTGGCAATAAAAGTTGGTAAATACTGTATCCAGCATAGTGTGGAGGAGAGCACTGTTGTCGAACACTGGATGGATATCACGTTTGTTTTATTATTTGTTTGGACATTGGGTGGATTGATTTCATAAGATATTATTTATTTACACAAATAATGTTTTAATTGGGAGTATTGTGTATGGGAACTTTCTTTTATTGTTGTAATACGTCAGTATCTAATCACATCAGCACTTTGTATAGATCTTTATAATAATTGAGGTGAAGCACTGCATTGAGGATTGTTATTGATTCTGTTTAAATTTTTTATATGAAATAAATCTATTGATTACCCCATCCATGGCTGAACAAAATAAGTCCTACTAATTCTTCCATCCATGCTATGAAAGAAATCTAGAGGAAGTAGGGGAAAACCGCGTTTTTTTTTTTTTTTTTTTTTTTCATTTTTTTTTTTTTTTTTTTTATTTTTATTTTATTTTATTTTATTTTAATTAAATTTTTATTTTTTATTTTTATTTTTATTAATTTTATTTTTATTTTTATTTTTATTTTATTATTATTTTTATCTTTATTTATTTTTATTTTTATTTTAATTTTATTTTTATTTTTATTTTTATTTTTATTTTTATTTTTATACATGATTTTTCACTTATATTTCTACACATGTTTTTTCACTTCTACCTGATTTCCATATACCACTCCTATTTTTTTCACACCCACTTCTTATTTTCATGCAATTCAAAGCTCCACCCTACACACCCGGTACACGGCCCCACATTTACCCTTTTAAAATTGATGTTAAAATGGGAACTAGGGGACATGTTATTTTGAGCCAAAGAGTCAAAGACCTTGAGAATAACATAATAACATAATTACAAATTGATGGCAATGTACAAATATTGTGAAAGCAATCCAGCTTTGTGGGGGGGAATACCCACAAAAAGGGACTATTTGAAACCAATAGAGTGTAAACTAATCTGACACCAAGAAAGCGAAAAACACACTTCCGGCGACGGAGGCAACACCAGGCAAAAGACCCGATCAAACCTCATACATAAGGGCGCATAAACGTATATTTAGTAAATGGAAACAGCATTTAAGATGGCTAGGTCTTCCAAAAGAAAGGGCAAATGTAGGGGATACCATAACCAAAATGGCGCTATAACAACTTCCGGTCACCAGACCAAAGATGGTGGCGCATACACTTCCGGAGGGAGGGAAAGAGGGCGGAAATGGTACGTTCGGAGGCAGGGAAGGAAAGCAACCTATCAAGGGGACACACACACAGGATTGGGGCTATATAAACACAGCTACCCACCTATCCAGCAGCTTCCTGATGACGCAAAACCCTTTGCGAAACGCGTAGAGGCTGCTGGGTAATCATACGCGATCGCGTCACTTCCGGGAGAGGGATCTCAGACCAGGAAGGGGGCTCAGGACGCACGCCAACCAAAAGGAACATTGTTTTTAAAAAACACAAGGCTGGATATGCTTAGTGCCAGCCACGGCACCGGACCATGTGAGTGTTTATGATATCTATTTTTTAAATAAAGACCTTTGAAAAACGTACTTCACTATCAGAAGCCCCTTGTTTATTATCTCATTTTCCGGGGAACCTGCGGAGCCTATCTGTGGAGTCCATCCTTACACCATCTGTACCAGGAACTGAGAGAAAGAGGGAGGCCATAGATAGGATTGGTTATCCTAAAGTAACCACACGCTTTACACTTACCAAGGTTTGGTAAGTGATCCATTACATAGTTGGTGACGGTCACAATGGAAGAAATCTGCACTATGAACATTTAAAGTTTAAACAAGCACAAGTGGTGTTGTCACGGACTTATATCTTGTCTTTACAAAAATTGATGTGATTTTATATTTTATTATATTTTTATAACTTGTTGAAAAGTTTAGTGGCTATAGTATACACGCAGTATATATTCTTTGTATCATAACATTGGGTTGTATGTTGTAGATGTGGGGGTTGGGGATGGCAATGAAGATGGGCTACTGATGCAATTGCTTTGATAGTAATAGTAGAAGCACCAGATTTTGCAACTAACATACATAACGTCATCTATTACCTGATAGACACCCATGATATTTATATGCACCAAGCACTTTGAATTAGCCGACTAAGGCATGGGACAAACACTGAGCACTTGACATCTTTTGATTTCAATTTATTCTCACTTTTTAATATTCTTTATTAACACACGGCATCTAAACAGTAGGCTGGCAACTGTATTTTAGATATTCAGAGTCCGTGGACGGACCATAGCACAGCACATAAGATTGCGGCAATCTTTATATTTTTTGATAAATAAGAACAGCGCGGTTTTCCCCTACTTCCTCTATATTTCGAATGGTCATTCATGGGTGACCATATTGTATAAAACTGCAGCTCATTATAGTAATACATACATTGTTGTAAAAAACTAACTAGCGCCGGTACCCTACGATTCTACTATGAAAGAAATCTATTGGATCCCCCATCCATGCTACAACAGAATATCTATCACTTCCCCCATCCATGGCTGAATGAAAGAAATCTATCAATCGCTCCATTCACAGATGAACTAAAGGAATCTATCAATTCCTCCAACCACTTTAAATAGCGCAGATGGAGGAATCTCATCTGCCAGCTATTTTATTATATATACAGTTGCACCAGAATGAGCGCCAAATGAACAATCCAAGATTTCAACAATTTATTGGTTCTGTAAATGACTACAGAAACACGTTGGCTGTTTGTTGTCCTTTCCGTTGTCATTTGCTGAACCAATAAATCATTGTTGGACTCTTGGATAATTACTTTGGTGCTCTTCTGGTGCAACTGTATAAAGACTACTCAGTTTGGATGGCCCCTATTTTTTGGTGGCCCCCACTTTCTGGAAAAATACCAAACCCAAGCCAGTTGACTCCTCTAAGGACTTCTTTTCTTTTTGCAAGGGGATCCAAATCCAGTTCATCGCCCCCAGCTCATCCTGGCTCTTGTATTCTGACAGCCGAAACCTGTTAGAGTTTCCAAGACTTTCTATTTATGCACAACGCTCCTCAAAAACTGCCACAGTCACATGTTTGCAAGGATCCACTTATGCCTTGTTTCCACTGAGCGGATCGGTTCGGTACGGTACGCTATTTTCAGTGTTTCCATTATGAAATGGAATACAACCGAACCATACCACACCATTTAGGGTCCTGCTTCAGATGTGGGGCCATAGAAAATGAAATGGTTCGGTTAGGGCGGAGCTACGATACATTCCACTGATTGGCGGACAGAAAAACGTCTGCCAATCAGTGTGAGGCCACGCTAGGCATTTTTTCTAAACCCCGTATGGACCCTGGTGGTCCGACTTGCAGTGGAAACGCTCACCTGAATAGGCCGGACCATTCTAACCCTTCCAAACTGTACCGACCCGAACCGATCCGCTCAGTGAAAATGAGGCATTAGAGGCCCCTCCATAACTCTGCCACAGATCTACCCACCGCCACCAAGATCTACCTCTCAATTATACTACATACCTCATGACTTTGTAAGCTGTGACAGAAGAGCCTTATTGGTTAGTTTGCTTATATAAGGCAATTTAAGACATCGTGGGTAAAAGTTTGGAAAACTTAATCGACCAATCAAGGCAACTATCTATCCAGTCAGAATTAAACATGGGCCACTTAACAAGTTATAATCTATATAATTTAGTTGAGTACCTATCATTTTAATTAAAAAAAAAACATCATTAACATAATTTTTCACTGTAGGTTAATCATGAAATTCATGGTAATGTATGCACTGCCATGTTTCTTATGCTCATTATACAATGTGTCCATTGATTAATTCAGCCTGTGTGTTCTTCATATCTTCTAATGTATGCCTCCTCTTTTATTAGGCTTTCATTTAACTTCATTCATCTTCTCCAGTGTGCATTCCATCTTCATCTCTTTTTTCTTAGTCTTCTTTCAAAGCATAATGTTTTCCTTTTGTTTGCAGATTGATTGATTATAGGACCATGACATGGCTGAGAAGATTATATGTCATCAAGATAATCCAAATACATAAGGTGTTCTTCTACAGGTCTGGCATGTGATTCTTTCAGTGTCTTGGATATGGCAAAAATTGTTTAGAAGTTTTTATAGCTTTGCCATTGTTTTTGGACAGCGTTGTTTTGCAGAACTCTAAACAGTCTATGGTGGTAATATCCTCCAAGACTTCCACTATTCTAGAACTTTTGTTTATGTTTTATTGCAGAGATACTGGGGAAGATTTACCAAAACTGGAACGTGCAAAATCTGGTCCAGCTCTGCATAGAAACCAATCAGCTTGTAAATATCTTGTCTTTAGCCCTTGTTTGGATAGGTAGTCTTTCCAATCCAATCAACTTTGAAATGCAATGCTTCTTATTGCCTAGGTTAAATAAGCAGCACAAGAATAGTATAGCCGGCCACACATGGATCGAAATTCGACTGGTCCATCAGTCCATTTCAACTCATCTATGGGCAGCTTAAGGCCCCTTTCACACGGGTGCCTCCATGGAACGGATTCCCCTTGCCCAGTGGACGATCGCTCTGCTGATCCCCACTGAGCAGGCGGATGACAGGTCCTGTCCACTCCGCTGTGCAGAGCAGACACGGACACAGTCCTTCTTTCCTCTATGAGGAAATCAGATGGAAACAGACCGCCTATTATATCTCTGGGTCCAAAATAAGCTATTTACTCAAAAAGGAGAGGTTTTATTTCAAAGCATTATAGAATTTTGATGAGGGGAAATGAAGAATCAGGAAAGGCAAAATATAAGCAGATAACATTTTCAGCTTTAACCCGGTGGGCCAGATGTCCCACTTGACCTTATGGATTTAGTATTATAATGGTGTTGTTAAATATGTAGGATGTAGTATACGTGCCCTACTCTAAACCATAGATTACACATAATAAAGCACCATGATTTGTCTTCAATAAGATATATGCTCTCTTCATTGACATATTTATATAATCTGCAAATTCGTTTTATATGTTTTATAATGGATTACGCTGATAGTCTCCATCCTCATAGATGTTTCTTTTATTCAGAGCCAACAGCTGTCATAGCTTTAGCAAAGAAGCATTTTTTGAAGTGAAGATCTGTAGAACTGTCAGATTTTTGTCTGGTGAGCTTCACTCTTTTTACAGATCTTGGTAATGGCTTCTTGATGTTTCTTTTTATTACTCTCCTGTAAATGGTTCCAGCACCGAGGTTACAAAGATTTTGTTTACCATATTCGAAAAATACATTTTTGTTAGTAATATATTCAGAATGTACTTACTTGCTTGCTCATTGTGGCAACGTGCGCTAAAATGCATGCGTGAATGTGCACTACCACAATGTATGGTGCATTGTGTGTTGGGCACCATTATACAATGCGTTTGGGAGAGACTTCTGAAGGGGTCCATATTCGATGAGGTTGTCCCTTAGATCATAGTCCCCCCCTATATCAGGAGTCTCCACTAAAATACCCCCCTTCCAGATCAGAAGTCCCCCCTGAGCTCAGAATTTTCCCTTAGATCAGGACTTCCCCCTTAGATCAAAATATTTCATCAGATCAGAATCCTCCCTTGGATCAGAGTCCCCCCCTAGATCAGGACTCCTCCTTAGATCAGAGTCCCCCCTAGATCAGGAATCCCTGTTAGATCAGTGTACCCCTTAGATCAGGAGACCTCTTGGATTGAAGTCATTCCTTAGATCAGAGTCCCTCTTTAGATCAAGTCCTTAATAGATAACAATATCCCTTAGATAGGAGCCCCCCTCCCTTAGATCAGCAGTCTCCCTTAGATTAAAGACCCCCCCCCCTCCTTAGATCAGAGTCCCCCTGAAGCTGGGGTGGAGCTTGGGGCAGAACAGTTTGGGACTAAGGAAGTTCGATCCTGCTGTGGGTGCTGGGAAAGTGTGTCATTGGTTAGCGGAACACTGGCGGTCCTAACAACCAATGATGACAATAACAAACCACACATTGCCCCTGTGGATAGACCCCTGGTAACGTCCATAATTATGAAAGGAAAATGTCAAATTAGACTGGATAATGTGCATAGATTTTCTAGCTCTTTAAAGTGTAACTCCGCTTTCCTGAGGAAAAAAACGAAATAAATAAATAATATAAATAATAATACAATTGCTACGCAAGGCATATTGTGGTGGAATGTTATCAAAAATTACCTTTACCTCTCAATCTGCAGTGCTGTCATTTTCTGTAAAATTCAATGCAATATAACAGCCTGGAGGCATTTTGTACACAGCTGGTATACAAAACTCCCTCATAAATATCATTTCCTGATTGGCTCACTGATTTTCTCAGAAGTCTGGTAGAAGTCAGATTTTAGGCATGCTCTGCAACTAAAATTTCATTTTTTGGTGAGATGTTTCCTAAGGGTTAATCACTTCTAAGGACAGCCATACATGGATTGAAATGTGGCTGGTTCATCAGGGACCGGTTGAATTTTGATCCATGTATGGGCAGGCTGGTTGTACAGAAGTCAATCTATCAACTTCTGTCCAACCAGCCTTTGGTTTTTCCCCAAACGATCAGCCAGCTATAGCCAGCCACACTGACCATTGTTTTCTGACAGCAGGGAAGCCTCCCCACCATCAGAACACAATAGATCAGAAGTAGTAATAACACAGCAAGAGTGATTCCTCTATCCACATTGAGTGAGTCAGGAAAAAAATACTGTATGGCCATCTTTAAGGAATGCAGTCCATGAAATTTTCTTCATTAGAAGACTGCAAGTTCATAAGCTCATTTATAATGAAAAACACTCCCATACAACTACTTTGTGCAACCAGGTGGATTATACCCTGTTTTTTTATTTTAGGACAAATTGGGCGTTCATTTGGTACTATCATGTTGTAAAGCTCTGCGCAGACTGTTGGCACTATATAAATCCTGTATAATATAATAATAATACTAAATAGCTATGGATATCTCCTATTTTTTTTTTTTTTTTTATTATCAAAGAAGACCCTACTTAGTAAAAAAAAAATAACTTTTTTTTTTTAATTAAGCTGTATATTTCGTGTTACTACCATAAGCTACAACCAAAGAACAACCCAAACAAATTTTAAAAAAATGTTGTCCTCCTTAAAACACACTGACACTAACTGACACTGATGCTAATTAAAAAAAATGATTCTGTCCAAACTATACTGACCCTGACCTTGACCTTTAACCCTTACTTGACCCAAACACTAACCCTGGCTCTGCCCTTGATCAACCCTTGATCTGGATATTTTTCTTTGTTCTTTATTTTATTTTTTATTATTTAGTTATTTTACATTTATTTACAAACACGTTTCTTTTTTTCTTTCTACAAGGAAAGAGAGAGATTCATTGTATGCAGTCCCTGCAATTTTTTTCATTAGAAGACTGCAAGTTCATCAGCTCACTGATAATGAAAAACACTCCCATTTAGATTAACTTTGCACACAACAGGAAGCTTATTCTTTAGAACAGAAACAGGTAGGAATCTGCAACAAAGTTTGTTAAAATCCCTTCAATATATATATAGATCTCCCAGAGGTGAATGTTTTTCTCAACAAAAGTGGGGTTACTCTTTAAATACTTCTTAGTAAATTATTTCCACATTTTAAAACAATACATATTATAAAATCAAAAATGTAAAAATGGTTAAAGGGCAAGTACACCCAAAAGTCAGCCACTTGCTTCTAATATGTCTTCTGCAGAGAGATATTTTATCATATCACCCTCCCTGACCCTGACTATGTTCCTGTTCTACTGAGCTTCTAGTGCATCCTCCATAATGTAGCAAAAAAATATATATATATCCAAGAGGAAGCATAGGACCAATCAATAACAACCACAGAAGGTGTGCAAACCTAGGAACTCAAACTCAGCTATCTTACCCAAAGAGATATAAAAAATTATCTGGCGATTTAAAGCTGAACTCTAGACAGATATTAAAGCGGAGTTCCGCCTATTTTTTATTTATTTTTAAAGTCAGCAGCTACAAATACTGCAGCTGCTGACTTTTAAAATAAGGACACTTACCTGTCCAGGGCGCCCATGATGTCGACACCCGAAGCCGATCTATCCCTTGGCTGTCGGGTGCTGCCGCCGCCATCCTCGGTAAGGGAATCAGGAAGTGAAGCCTTGCGTCTTCACTTCCTGGTTCCCTACTGCGCATGCGCGACTCTGCGGGAAGTGGCGTAGATACCCGTGGGTGGCTCGGGTATCTATGCCCGGAAGTGGGAGCAAAATACCTGTATTAGATAGGTATCTGCTCCCCCCTCCCCCTGAAAGGTGCCAAATGTGACACCGGAGGGGGGGAGGAACCGGAAAGCGGAAGTTTAATTTTTGGGTGGAACTCCGTGTTTTTCAAACAAACATTCATAGAAAAATGAAAAAAAGAACGTTAATACTTGGTTCACACTTGTGTTTGTGATTGCGCAGCCACAGCAGCCTATTCATTTAAATGGGCTGCTGTGCCTGCATGTTCCGGAAAAAATGGTGCATGCAACTTTTTAAAAATGTAGCCGCAGGAAAGCGCATGTTCTTTTTGACCATGAGATTTCCTTGAGGTTCCCACACCTGCAAACGTGCTGCGGGTTGAGGTGCATGAGGGTGCCATAAATCTTGTAAGAGCAATGCAATTGGCTGCGGGTGGTTATGGGAATGGGAACAGATCTGGGAACAGATACGATTCCTGCACTCGCTACCAGTCTGCACAGTGAGGGTAATTTACTAAAGGCAAATAGACTATGCACTTTGCAGTTGCTCCAAAGCTTAGTAAATGAGCAGAAGCTCTGCTGACTTGCAAAATGCAGTTCTTGGAATTTTTCTTGCACGTGATTGGGTATTCTTTGCAGACTGAAGCTTTACCTCATTTACTAAGCTTTGGAGGAACTGCACTTGCAAAATGTCAACTGCACTTTGCAAAGTGCTCAGTCTATTTGCCTTTAGTAAATCAACCCCAGTGTGAATCAAGCCTAATAACAATATTCTCAGTACATTCCATGTCGTTTGAAAATACTTCAACTGTTCATATTTTATCATTCAGTTTTGGAATGAATGGACTTTCCGAAATAAAAACCACAGAAATTTGTTAATTCAAGAATATTTTTCCATCCCACTCTTTCGAATTTTCTTGCCACTGTGGTTTTAAAATGAACGTCGATTGGACCTCTCTAGTAATTAGAAAATCTAACGAATGTTCCTAAATTTAAAAAAATATTCGAACAACATACTACTAGCATATGGCCAGCTTAAGTTGAGTCCAAACTCAGCATAAGGACAGTACTTACTTTCAATGTGAAATGTCCCTTTCATTTTCTAGAAAAAGGCTGGGGACAGGTCAAGGATGACCTGGGCTTGGAGGAAGTTGGTTGAGTGATATTGGCCTTTAGACTTAGGAAATCTAGTGGCTGAAAAATGTACTGTAGAGGAAACCTCTGGATTGAAGGTGAATATTGCAACAAGTGCTAATTACTTATTTTATATTTGACCAGACTATTTGCTTGTATCTTGTAATTTTTGGCTGGAGTTCTTCTGGGGTCTATAAAAATTTAAATTATACTGGATTAGTCTTCCATTTTAATAGTATTCAACAGTCTAACTGGGATGACACAAGGCTATTATAAGAATCTATTACAACAAAAATGACCATGATGGTCTAACACACAAGCAGTTAAAAGTTGGTTTATGTTTAGTTTTTAATTGGAGTATGAAGGAAAGAATTTAACCTTGTGCAAAAAGGACATGAGAAATGATTAGCGCTGTTTATTGTTTGTAATTATTTCTTCAACAGCAAAATGTATTACATGGGCAAGGTCAATACCTTTATCTCCAGATCAGAAAATTAAAGTGCAAGTCCATCCAAAGTGTTTTAATTTTAGTTTTGGATAGTGTGGGGAAGGATTAGAACCCTTGTTGGATTTTTACTATATGGGGCTCCGTTAGAGAGATTGCCTCTCATTTACTGTCACATTGTTAACAACTACCTCAGACATGAAGTTGAAAAAAAAAACTGCTTCAAGGACACAGAAAAGTGTAATAGCTTAAAAACAGAGGAATGGGACAAACATACAGTAAATATTGGTCAATGAGATCCTGTTTTGCATTTATGGATGCCGTATCTCTAGCCTTCCCCTACTCTGGTTAAAAAAAATGTTTTATGGGCTTGTTCACACTTTGGTCTCTGAAGAGAGTTATATTGTCAACAATCACCACCACACCAGTTACAGTGTCCCTGATTACCACCAAACCAGTTACAGTGTCCCTGATCACCACCACACCAGGTACAGAGTCCCTGATCACCACCACACCAGTTACAGTGTCCCTGATCACCACCACACCAGGTACAGAGTCCCTGATCACTGCCACACCAGTTACAGAGTCCCTGATCACCACCACACCAGTTACAGTGTCCCTGATCACCACCACACCAGTAACAGAGTCCCTGATCACCGCCACACCAGTTGGGGCTCTTTCACACGGGGCGGATCAGTGCAGATCCGCCCCGTGGATATCCGATTGCTCAGCGGGGATCGCCGGAGCGATCTCCGCTGAGCAGGAAGATGACAGGTCCGTCTCTGCACTCCGTGCAGGGACGGACCTGTCACAGCGCCGCTCTCCCCTATGGGGGATCGGGTGACGACGGACCGTAGAGTCCGTCGTCATCCGATCCGCTCTGCAGACGGATGGAAAAATAGGGTTTTCCTCCGTCTGCAGAAACGGAGCATAGCGGACACGGACGAGATCGGGTGTCAGCGGATGCTCATCCGCTGACACCAGCTATCCCATAGAGATACATGTATGTCCGTTTTTCATCCGAAAACGGAAGGATAAAAAACGGACATACGGACCGTCCGTGTGAAAGAGCCCTTACAGAGTCCCTGATCACCACCACACCAGTTATAGTGTCCCTGATCACCACCACACCAGTTACAGAGTCCCTGATCACCACCACACCAGTTACAGAGTCCCTGATCACCACCACACCAGTTACAGTGTCCCTGATCACCACCACACCAGTTACAGAGTGTCTGATTACCACCACACCAGTTACAGTGTCCCTGATCACCACCACACCAGTTACAGTGTCCCTGATCACCGCCACACCAGTTACAGTGTCCCTGATCACCACCACACCAGTTACAGAGTCCCTGATCACCACCACACCAGTTACAGTGTCCCTGATCACCACCACACCAGTTACAGTGTCCCTGATTACCACCACACCAGTTACAGTGTCCCTGATCACCACCACACCAGTTACAGTGTCTCTGATAACCACCACAGCAGTCACTGGGGTTGATTTACTGGAGACAAATAGACTGTGCACTTTGTAAAGTGCAGTTGCACTCTGCAAGACCAGTTGCTCCAGAGCTTAGTAAATGAGCAGAAGCTCTGCTGACTTCCATCATCCAATCATGTGCAAGCAAAAATGCAGTTATTTTTTATTCTCCTTGTGTGTGATTAGAACTTATTTTCAAAGTGAAGCTTTACCACATTTATTAACCGCTTGCCGACTGCCCTATAGCACATTTACTGCTACACTGTGCAGAATCACATATATACATGATTCTGCACTTTTGGATTTTGGCCGTGAGAAAGCGCCGCTGCGGGCGGCTCGCTCCTGCTGTGGTACCCGCCAATCGTTCGGCAAACTGACAGAATGCTGTCTATGTAAAGAAGGCAGATTGTCATTATGTCAGTACAGGAGACATGGATTTTTGAGGTAAAAAAGGACATCAATTTTATTTGGGTACAGTGTCACACGACCGCGCAATTGTCAGTTAAAGTAACGCAGTGCCATATTGCAAAAATTGGCCTAGTCAGGAAGGGGTAAACCTTTAGGCAGGTTAGGTGGTTAAGCTCTGGAGCAACTGCTCTTGCAGACCGCAACTGCACTTTGCCAAGTGCACAGTCTATTTGCCTTTAGTAAATCAACCCCATAGTGTCACTATAAGGACTTGTTCACATGTGCGATGCTCTCTTTAGAGCCATTCATGTTCAGATCGCTCTTCAGAGAGCATTTGACAGGCAGTGAGGAGGTGTTGCATTGCCTCTCACAGCCTGCTTTAACCCTTTGAACCCCACATTAGTGCGCCCCCATGTACGTGGTTTCAGGCCACTTGTAGAGCTGCTTACAGAAAGCTACAGAGGCTACAATTTCAGCCATGGTGGCAAAGCAAACTATCCCTGGCCACTTCCCTTTTCAGCTGAAGGGGTTCATTGCGGTTTACCGGTTGGGGGATGATAAAAATGTGGCTTAACGGTGGGGTTTTATGACTCCTTAACCACTAGTGTGAAGGAGCCTGTCTGGGTTGCTGTTGGGAGTTTTGTAAAAGGATATATATAAAAAGAAACATGCAATGCCATGTTTAGTGCTGTACCTCTTAACTTAATGCCCTACACACTAGTCAACAGGTTAAGCCCTGGTTCACACTGCTGCGGGATTGAAATCGTGCAAGCTCAGCTGAACTCGCACAATTTAATTCCCGCATGTCAGTCCGACGATTTCAGAGGCAAAAGTAGTACAGAAACTTCGGACGGTTCTATTGCGGGCAATAGCTGCCGATTTGGCATATCAAATCGCATGCCAAATCGCATTACTGTGAACCAGGGCTTAGAGTCTCACTAGAACTAATACATTCCTTATCCAGCCAGGTAGGCCCATTCCTTACTTTCCTTCATTTAAACTTCACAACAACTAAAGTGCGTTGTAGTTTGTGAAGACGTCCCCAATATTCTATGTTATCCCATGCCGCTTAGTCTATGTATTCCTGCAGTCTAACAGGACCCCCTAGAGGCAGCATGCAGGAAGACACGGGTTGTTAAAGTGTTTTGTGTCCTGCCTTTGTCTTCCCTTTAATAAGCCAATATTCACACAGATGTTTTCATGGCTATTTGTAACAGGATGCAGAAGACACAATTTCCTCAGTTTCTATTGCTCATTTGGTGAGCTGACATTGCAGTAGATCGTGGGTTAAAATAAGCAGTGACTGCAAACACACTGTGGCTGTTAATTGATTCTCTTTGATGTTTGATGTGCATTCCTTCCTGAAACAGTCACTTAGTCTTTTCTGTAGATGATCCTGTATCAAACAAGGGAGGACTAGGAAAGAGCGTTGTTAGATGTTATACTCCGTGCACAATGCCGCCTGTTTTACAGTCTCCCATTGTTCAATAGGTTTTACAAGAAGAAGAGTAACTGGCGATTGCGTACACCACATCTAGTGGTACTTGCCAGAAATGCCTGGTATCATATGATATTAAATCCTCATTCACACCGGTGTGATTTTATGGTCATTGGCTGACGGAGTCACTTTACACCCATATAAATCTCTTCTGTGCATCTTGGAAAAAAGTAAAGGTGCTTTTTCGTTCGATGCTGCGCGTTTTTGCCACTGAAGAATTCAATGGCAACGCATGAAAAATGCATGAAAATAAGGATGCACAAGTGTCAACCAAGCCTCAAACACTTACTACAAAGCAAATTAATGATGTGAACTGCATTTATTTTGTTCCTTGGCTTTGCAGTCAATGAAGGGCTCATTCACATGCTTTTCATGGATTCAAATCTACAACCAGAACCTTGTAACAGACATACATTTTCATCAAGCTCACTTTAACTAGCAGGCGGGAATTGTCCAGTAGCTCTCTGTGGCTGACCTTGTTCTTTCTAAAGCAAAATTGTACTGCTGCTGGCCATTTTTTTTATCAAGCTTTGATTATAAAGATTGCAGATTAAACAACAGTGTAAAATTAGCTAGCAGCAGGGCAATTGTGAATAGCAAGGCTAGGCCCAAATGTATTAGAGACAAAGAGCACAGGCTGGGGTTTTAATACAAGAACTTAAGGGGGTTGAAAAACCCTTGTTTTTTTTTTCTAAATAACAAACATGTCATACTTACCTTCACTGTGCAGTTTGTTTTGCACAGAGTGGCTCCTGGTGGCTCCTCCCCGCATCGAGTGCCCACATTGGAGAAGACTCTCCTAAGGTGGACACCCATGTGGGC
This sequence comes from Lithobates sylvaticus, assembly GCA_028564925.1. NCBI lineage: Eukaryota > Metazoa > Chordata > Amphibia > Anura > Ranidae > Lithobates > Lithobates sylvaticus. The sequence continues at coordinate 76,068,661 of CM053031.1, forward strand.
GTTCTGCTGAGTCCGGCTTCCATGTCCATTTACACAGAATGCAGGACTCAGCCCTGCCCCCTGGCGCCCACGTAATTGGATTTGATTGACAGCAGCAGGAGCCAATGGCTGTGCTGATATCAATCTATTCAATCAGGACACGAGACACCAGCTAGAGCTGGTGTGCTCATTCCCGGACATAGAAAGATCGGGTCAGGTAAGTAATACGGGGGCTGGGGGGGGGGCTGCAGCACCGCAGAAGGTTTTTTATCTTAATGGTGAAGGTGAAAACAGTATTATTTTCTTTGTTTTGTACCTTTGTTTTCACCTGGTGTTCTGGCCAGTAACACACCTCCTGTATTATGGAGACACATATCTGGAGGAATGAGCAGAAGAGGCACAACAGCCAGCACCATTGTCAGTCTGTGGGGGGGGGGGGGGGGGGGAAGGAGGGAGGGTACTGTAATGCCCCGTACACACGGTCGGAATTTCCGACGGAAAATGTCCTATCGGACCATGTTGTCGGAAAATCCGACCGTGTGTGGGCGCCATCAGACTTTTTCCGTCGGAAAAAATTTGAGATCCTGCTCTCAAATTTTCCGACAACAAAGTCCGATCGGACTTTTTCCGATCATGTGTAGCGAATTCCGACGGACAAAGTGCCACACATGCTCAGATCAAATTACAAGACCAAAGCTATTGGCTACCAGCCTCTACGTAGTTCCGTCGTACGCAACGAACGTCACTACGTTCAGAATGATCGGATTTTCCGACAACTTTGTCCGACCGTGTGTATGCAACACCAGTGTCGGACAAAATCCGTCGGAAAAAATCTGACGGATTTTGTGGTCGGAATTTCCGACCGTGTATATGGGGCATTAGATGTATTAGAAAATTTAATTACACTCACAAATTGAATCCAAACTCCAGCCCACACTTCAAAAAAATTTCAATTAAATAATACATTTAATCTCATCCATGTAAACTGATACATTTTACTGGAGAGCTTGAGCGTGGGAATAACAGCAAACTTACTGACTGGATCACTAGATGAAAATAGAAGAAAGAAAATACAGACATCACATCTAAGAATTGGTAAGCTGAAATACAATAAATATTTGCTTTTGGGTTTAATACTGCTTTAAGATACTGCAGGAAATACAGCAGTGTAAATATGGTTAGCAGCAGGATAATTTTGAATAGCAAGGCTAAGCCCAAATGTACAGGAGACAAAGATCACAGGCTGGGGTTTTACTATAAGAATTCAGATACTGCAGCAAATATAGCAGTGAAAAAATGGCCAGTAACAGGACTGTTTAATCCAGTGCTAGTAGATTAGACATGCTAGAGAGTACATGCAGGAGATTTACTACAGGAATTATATGACCAAAGATGATACAGTAGTGTAAAATTTGCCAGCAGCAGGGTAGTTTTATTGAGCAAGGCTAGGCCCAAATTTACTAGAAACAGAGAGCACAGGCTGAGGATTTACTAGAAGAATTTGAATACTGCAGCAGATATAGCTGTGTAAAATTGGCCAGTTTAAAATCACTTATATATCACTCTAGGGGGATCATTGCAACCCTAGAAATGCATTGGCTCACCTTGCTGAAAACCAGTAAACTTTATTTTGGACATTTACCAGTGGTGCTTTTATCCTCCAATCTACTTAAAGCGTGATTTCACCCTAAAGTGGAACTTCTGCTTTTCGGGACTCTCCCCCTCTCCGGTGTCACATTTGGCACCTTTGAGGGAGGAGGGGGTGCAGATACCCTCAACGAGAATCAGAGAGCTGAGCGATTGATTGGCCTCTGCTGCCGACATCGCTGGACCTTGGAAGAGGTAAGTGTCCATTTAGTAACAGTCAGCAGCTGCAGTATTTGTAGCTGCTGGCTTTTAAAAAAAAAAAATTTCAGGTGCAATCCCTCTTTAACCACTTCCCACCCGGCCAATGTAGATATACGGCCGGGTGGGAGCCGTCTACTTCTGATAGGACGTTCAGGAACGTCCTTCAGAAGTAGAGGGATCGCGCGCGCGCGTGCCCGCGCAGCGGCGCGATCCCGATGCGGCCGTGTCACCCGGACACGGCGCATCTCGAATCGGCAGGAGGGCACGGTGATTGGCCCTCCTGATCACATGACGGCCGTGACGAATCACGGCTGTCATGTGATGTAAACAAACAGCCGGTTGCTAGGCAATCGGCCCTCCTCTCCTCACACGGAAGTCGTCGGTGAGGAGAGGAGAGCGGATCGCTGCAGCCGGCTGGTGATCAGTGAGTATGAGATGTTTTTTTACTCACTGATCACCAGTCTAGGGTCCCCCATAGTAAAACACACGTCCCCACAGTAAAACACACATGTCCCCACAGTAAGACACACATGTCCCCACAGTAAGACACACATGTCCCCACAGTAAAACACACATGTCCCCAAAACACACATGTCCCCAAATAATAAAAACACATGTCCCTCACATATGTCCCACTAAAATCACATGTGCCAATGATTATCTGCACACATATGTCCGTGATCACCTGCACACCCCTTTTACATGATCATTTGCGTACATATGTCCGTGATCATGCGAACCAATTATTATACACTTAACGGAATTTTTTTTCCAAAAAACATGTAGCAGAATACATTTTGGCTTAAATTTATGACAAAATTTGATTTTATTGGATTTCTTTTAAAAAAGAAAGGAGAAAATATTGTTTTTTTTCAAAAATTTCCGCTATGTTTTCGCTTATATCGCAAAAAATAAAAAACGGAGTCGCGAATAAATACCACCAAACTAAAGCTCTATTTGTGCGAACAAAATGATAAAAAATTCATTTGGTTACAGTATTGCATGACCGCGCAATTGTCACTGAAAGTGCGCGAGCGCTGAAAGCTGAAAATTGGTCTGGGCAGGAAGGGTGTTTAAGTGCACAGTAGGCAAGTGGTTAAACTGATATCATGATTGAAAAGCAGACACCTAGAGATCTGTAGACATCTTCACGAGTGCCCCAGGAGTCACCAATCACAGACACCCATTAATAAATGGACACTTACCTGTCATAGGTTCCAGCGATGTGGGCAGCAGAGGCCTATCAATCGATCGGCTCTCTGCTGCTGCCGGCGCCATTCTCAGTGAGGGAATCAGAAAGTGGCTTCACTTCCCCGTTCCCTACTGCGCATGCGCGAGTCGCGCAGCGCAATGAGAATCGTCATTGCGCTGCGCGACTCGCGTGTGTCCCGGCAGACAGCGCGCCAGGACAGGAAGTGGCGTAAGCTCCCGTGGGAGTCTGTGCCCGGAAGTGGGTGCAGATACCTGTCTTAGACAGGTATCTGCACCCCCCTCCCCCTGAAAGGTGCCAAATGTGACACCGGAGGGGGGGGAAGGTTTCCGAAAAGCGGGAGTTCCACTTTAGGGTGGAATCCCACTTTAAAATAATGGTTAGCCTCACTGATCTATAGTGGACTTAAGCAAATGGGTGTAATTTTCTAAATTTCTTTTTGAGTTGAAGCATAAATTTGCATAAATGAGCACCCCAGGTTTTGTAGTTCTTAGGGCGATCAAGGACCTCATTTAGACATGTGATGGTGTTTACTGTCTCTCTAAATAATGATCCACAGTGGGTTGATATTCGGAGGCATTTGACAGGTGACTTGGAGGTAGTATGTTACGTCCTCACCGCCCGTGTTAAACACTGAATGCCCACAGCGCTGTGGTGCAACAGTGTGCATTATACAATTTTGCAGCATTGCCCGTTTGCTTGAACAGGTTGCATTTAGTGGTGGCACTGCCTGGCAGACATGACCTGTTGTAATGGTGTGCACTAACATGGCCACTGGTCATGCTAACCTGCAGCTCGGTGGTCAGGGGGTGGTAAAAATAGGTGGTTGAGCTGTTTGACAATCCTTGTAAACAAGGCAATGAAGCTATCTATAAGTATATCCAAGCAGCTTTAGGTGACTTCTTTTAATGCTATTGGTTTAGTAAATTGTGATGTAGAGGCGTTCTTTAAGGGCATACATTTTTCACAGTAATGACAATATTGAAGAAAATGTTCTCCTCATATAATAAAACTAAATGAATTTTTTTTCCAATGTTATGTCCTTGTAAATAGGATGCTCAGACAATTTAGTGCAGAGAAATGCAAGCCATCTTGGTTCCAAATAATTAAGATAAATGTAATCAATAAGTAATTCACATCTGCACATTTCTATTTCATTAGTTTACAACTCTTGGTTTAAACGCATTATTTTCCAGTAAGCTGAATGAATGAAGATACGGGATTCTTAATCCTCTCCATGGCGAGGCGGTAAAAAGTGAAACTGCTTTACAGCCAGATTAAAAAATGCATGGCGATTTCAATGGGATCATTTACAGTTATGCTGAGCTGCACTTTCATTTTTTTTTGTAATTTGCTCTGAAACATAAAAATAGAAATGAGAAGATAGATAAAATGAAGGCTCTATAGGAAGCGTGCATTTAAAAACCCTATAAAATCAGCAAGCATTAGCATGATGTAGGTTTTATTGGGGGGGTTATTTTTCAGTTCTTGCTGATCCACGTCTATACGTTCACTTATTTTGTTTAGTTATATCTACCATATAAGGCTTAATAGTCTACTCTGTGAACATTTCATAACACATTAATATAACAAAGATTTAAAAAAAAAAATGTAAAAACAAATTCACACTTTTTAAATACTTTTGGTCATTATATTTGTCTCTTTTGGCATTTTGTTGCGCTACTCCAAATTTGCATGCCCAGATTTTAATGATGTGCCCCCATAGTCATTTTTAAGGCTCATATTTGTTTTCTACACTGATCTACTAAATATTTCAGCGGATCCCCTGCGACTTATCACAGCAAGCAATAGAACCCATTACAAAGGACCCTGAGACCCATGTAGCTAGTAACATTTATTCTCATGTGTTACAAAGCCCACAAGCACTCATAAGAAAGCAAAAGTCTTTTTTCAGATTATAGTGGCTGAATTGAAAATGCAGCTGAATTGCGGTTTACCGCTGATACTTTACAGCGATGGTGTTCTGTTTTCAAGTCCCACCAGAAACACATTTAACGTGAAGTTCGTATGGTCTCCCCACGTTTGCAGGCATTTCCTTTGGGTATCATTAATGATTGATAGCTAAAGTAGGTCCTGAATAGAAAAAAGATCCATTTCTTATTACTGATGAAGGAGGATTAAGGCCCCTTTCACACATGCGGAACAATTTGTCTTTTTTTCATCCATCCGTTGACGAATGAAAAACAGACATCAATGCATCTCTATGGAAAAACGCATGTAAACAGATGATCCTCCATTTACATCCACTTCCATCAACATCTGTTTTTTGTAATGGATCAAAGCCCTATTTTTCTTCTGTTAAAAAAACAGATAGCACGAAAAACGAACAAATGGTCTGTTTTTGCATGAAAAAATGGCTCCGGGACTCAAGCGGTTTAGTACTTTAGCTGGCGGATGTAAAAAACTGATATAAAAACGTATGAAAAACAGTCCCCTTGTTTGAAAGGGGCCTTACTGTGTTCACTGTTGTATGGGACTGCATAGCCACTATAGGGGGTGGATATTTTGATTTTCTACAGGCTTAATTTTTTACTACAGGCCCAAAACTATGGAACATGATGTTTAATTCTAATTGGTGCTCGCAAGAATAAAAAACAGGACCAGGAAAAACTTAGCTACATAAAAGTGATAGAATTTGGTGATTTGTCTGCAGTTCCCAATTTACTAACTTCCATCTAAACTGGTCTTATATTGAGAAAGTACTTACTGTATTTATTGGCATATAACACTCACTTTTTCACCATGAAAATCGGGTGCAAATAGCATGTGCATGTTATACGCCAATACTTAAATTTTAGCTGCCTCTGAGGGGATAGGGAGGGGGCAGGACGAGCGCTGTCAGATTACATACAGTAAGAATCTCCTATTCACTTGGCGGCCTTTGTAATAGGAAGTCCCGTCTCCTGGGCCGCCATTGGACCACTGGTCTGTCTATCATAGGAGATTCTCACTGTATGTAATCTGTTGGCACTCATCCCGCCCCCCCTCCCTGTCCCCTCTAGGCTGCAGATGTGCATCAATCAGGCTGCATTGATGGCAATGGTGAGGCTGCATTGATGTGGAGTGATGAGGCTGCATTGATGGCACTTGTGAGGCTGCAGATATGCATTGATCAGGCTGCATTGATGGCAATGGTGAGGCTGCAGATATGCATTGATCAGGCTGCATTGATGGCAATGGTGAGGCTGCAGATGGGCACTGACCCTTATTTTGCTTCAAAAAATAGTTTTTTTCCTGAAACTGCCATCTTAAAGTGAATATGCGTGTTATACGCCTGTGCGTGTTATACGCTGATAAATACGGTATGTGACGTTGGTATTGAGTCTTACATCATTTCCTATTTAGTTGCTCATATATGATAATGAATAGTATTTCTGATGTAACTAAATAATAATTCACCTATTTTATTTTTGAGGGTTAGTAATAAATATTTTTTTTTAAACATAAGCAGCAACTTAAAAGCAAAGGTCATTTGACCTTTCTCCAAGGTCTATGCCAAGTTGTCAGTCACTAAGCTTTGTGTCTATGACTTTGTAGGGAGGTATGATGGGGATGAGAAATAATTCCATTATTTTTGGGATATGTGATAGAATGAGACACATAAATTCCCTTTTTGTTTTAAGAAAGCTTTACTGTGCTACACTCTAATTAGAGTCAGGGATTTTTGATTGCGTTAGTCCCTTCTTACCATAACCTGTGTGGTTATACTGTCTATGACTTCCAAAATACTTGGCATAGGCAAGTGCAGTGGGTGTTCACTTATATTTACATACCCTGCATAAAATATTAGGTTGCTGTATAAGAAGGATGTATTTGCACAATTTAAAGAAACAAAGTAAATAAAATGCACCTTTATCATGTAATTAGAAGAAACTGAGCACTTTCACACATGTGACAGAGACAAAGCATCTTCCATTATTCTAGTCTCGCAGCAACCAATCAGGAGTTTTATACACTATACTATAAATGTGTATATAGACTGTGCTGCCATAAATGTGAATTTTCTAGTGAGAACAAATTCCTTTCCCAAAAAAAACACCAAAACATCGTATTATAAGTGGCGACCGAACGATCGAGGTTGCGTATCCGAAATGACACACACCGCCCATGACAGTGGCAGAAAGATCGCGGCTGAGTTTCGAATGCCAAAGCCGAACACTGGAAGTGGCCATTTTGGAATTACAACTTTGGTAAAAAATCAAAACACCAATGGAGCAGTATGGCAAGCAAGAATCAAACACCAGACAACACCTACTTACTTTTTTGAAGAGATCTTTCTTGTCCTGATACACTATACTATAAATGTGCCTGACAGAACTTCTTGAGGGTAGTTTTGTTTGTTGTTGATGTCTTGCAGAGCGATTTGATATGAAGGGATTCAACGGACATGAGTTTCTCCCCCTCTTCATTGCCAAATACCAGGGATTTTCCCATATTGTGGCAGGGTATTACACCACATTACACCAACAAACCAAAGAGGCACGCCGCCCTGGAGGAACTTGTGGAATTTGTAAAGCCAAGGTTCCCCACGGCAACTGTTGCTGATATTAGAAAGAAGATTGGCAGCCTGAGGAGTGCGTATATCAGGGAGAGGAAGAAGGTCGTGAAGTCTGAGGAAACTGCAACTTCAGCAGATGAGGTCATGTCCCCAAGCTCTGGTACTATCAGAGTCTCCATTTTCTGAAGGAACAGGCTGATGTCACGGAGCCAACCTCAACAACTCCTCCTTCCACGCTTCCTTGCGCCCAGCCCACCCCTGATGAGGCTTCCGAGGAGCAACCTGGGCCTTCCAGTCTGGAAGAGGTGGAGGAGCCCGGCTTGTTCCAGGTATAGTAGTTTTGTTACCATTAATGGGAATAATGAATGATGTTCACTTAATTCAGGATCGCCAATTGCTTAGTTCCTAACGTGTTTGACATATCAACAGACAGTGGTGTGTGGATGGGGACATTGGAGGGGCCAGAATCTAAACTGCTGGGCTGAGAATTGTATGGTTTGCTATTTGTAAAACATTTTGCACCAGTCACTAGATGAGAATTGTGTTTGTTTGATGAACCAAAAAATAACCTGAAACTATGTCCCTTTTTCCTACACAGGGAAGACCTTAGCCAGGAGGTGGCTGTGGAAGGCTGGCAGTCAGGAGGAGGCAGGGGTTAGTGGCAGCCACCAGCTGGGTAGTGGCAGCCAGAGGGGTCTAGGCTCCTCGGAGCCTGACTGACACCCAAAACCCTCACCTCCGCCTCCGTACAAAAGGGCGAGAAGGGGGGTTATGCGGCACAGTCAGCGCTACGGACTGATCAGAGAGGCTTCAAGTGAAAAAACAAAAAAAAAAAAAGAAATTGAATAAAAAAAATTATAAACAATACAAAAAAAGCATATTAAAAAATAAAGTAGCCAAAAAAAAAGAATTAACATAAAAATAAAAAATAATATTCGACAATGTATATAGACTGTGCTGCCATAAATGTGATGGATTTTCTTTTTCTTCCCCCAGCATATGCTTTTCTTCAGCATAAGTGATAAGTGAAACAATATAGACTGTGCTGCCATAAATGTGAATTTTCTTTTTCTTCCGCATATGCTTTTCTTCAGCATAAGTACAAACCAAAAACAAAAACAAGAGAATGGCTTACCGCCAATATACCAGTCCTACACAAGGGGTTGGGGTTCCCGTCTGCTTCAGGGGAATTGCAAAGGCCACGGGAGCTCAGCAAAATGGTGCCTCAGTCTCTAGAGAGTCCACACTTGGCTGCGAACCAGTTCATACTCCCTCACAGACAGCTTCCATCCTGCTGTTTTTTAGGATTCCCTTGCAGGTAGCTTAACCCCTTCAGGACCAAAGTCCCTGTAATCAGGGTTTGGAGGTTCTTTCCCGCCCAAAATCTCTATAAACGTCTAAAGTAAATTATTCAAATTTTGAAAAAAGAAAACTAATGCTGACACAACAATTGAAGAGGTTAGTTGCAATATAGTAGATGTTGTTAATAGGTTTAGATACACTTTAAAGTTGCTGTCAGGAACAGGGTCTAGAAACAGGAAGAATTGCCTTGGAATAGCTTAAACCTCCATTGCAGTGCTGGATGCGTCCATAATATTAGCCTGTATCTATACTATAAAGCAGCAGTTATGAATTTACAGTTTGCCAAAGAGCAGAAAGAAATATGTAGTTATGCCCACTATCTTAAGATGAGAAATGAACCTCTTGTTTTTGGGAAGTATGACACTGTAGATCAGGGGTCTCAAACTGTCTGTCCTCCAGCTGTTGCAAAACTACAAGTCCCATGAGGCATTGCAAGCCTGACAGTTACAAGCATGACTCCCACAGGCAGAGGCATGATGGGACTTGTAGTTTCGTAACAGCTGGAGGGCCGCCAGTTTGAGGAGATACTTTCTGTTTTAAGTAGACTCTAATATACTTCATATTGGTTCAGAGGAGGGCTATTTGGTTTCTTTTGCCCAACTCACCATAACCTGTCGTGTTATCCCCGTTCGCTTTCAAGTCCGCCAAAGCCCAGCTGGAAAGTCCGGCGGTTTGTCCGCTGGACTAGGTCCGGTGGACAAAGTCCCTTCGTGTGTACGCGGCATTATTCAGAATCCTCTATTTTCCCCTATTGGGTCAACAGCCTGCCCACACATAGAGCTTGCCCTCCATATGAATCCACTTCTGACATTGTCAGGAAAGCGTTTTGGGGTAGAGATTGATCTGATTAGAGTGACAGGAGGCACTCTTTACTGTTACCCATTGCATGCAGACTGGCAATATAATGAATAATACAAGATGGCAGCTGCAAATGTGACAATGGAGATCACATTTTTAACAGTTAGTATTTGAATAAAAAAAAAAATAATAACCCCTCTTATTAAACACAATACGTACGCTCAAAGACACTTCTTCTACCAGACCATTTTTAGTGTTTTAAAAACTGTGAAACCTCACTGTATTAATTTGATGTTCTGTACTAATTTCTCTTCAGTTTTTAGCCATAGCATTCATTAAGCAGGTTTATATTTTATAGCTGCGATGGGCACACACACAGTGCAGGGTCATCTTTGAGGAGTAAAGCTATAAAGCACTGTATTTATTAGATCCTGTATATAATACACAGTAGTTTAATGACTAGAGTTAAAATATGCATTTCAGATACACTGCCAACAAATGTGATTCAAATTACGTGAATTGTAGCTATAAGCTGTTCGCCAGTAACCAAGCTGGAGGTTGTTAATATATAACTTATATATGTAACTATCCCTGAAGATTAAACATATCATAATTGTACAAATTATGACTGAAATGCAATACTGGGTTATTTTGTTTCCTACTTTTTCCTGGAGTTAAGAGGCAGAGCTGTGCTCCTTGAAGAACCTCATCACTTTTTGAAAATGTCCTCTATTTGCATAGGGTATAGACTTTAGGTTAACCTGCAGGAAATATATAAATGTATATACAGCACCTCACATTTTTGTAAATATTTTTTTATACCTTTTCATGTGACAACACTGAAGAAATGACACTTTGCTACAATGTAAAGTAGTGAGTGTACAGCTTGTATAACAGTGTAAATTAGCTGTCCCCTCAAAATAACTCAACACACCATTAATGTCTAAACAGCTAGCAGCAAAAGTGAGTACACCCCTAAGTGAAAATGTCCAAATTGGGTCTAATTAGCCATTTTCCCTCCCCAGTGTCATGTGACTAGTTAGAGTTACAATGTCTCAGGTGTGAATGGGAGCAGGTGTGTTAAATTTGGTGTTACCACTTTCAATTACTCATACTAGTCACTGAAAGTTCAACATGGCACCAAAGTGTCAATATTTTGTGTGGCCGCCATTATTTTCCAGCACTGCCTTAACCGTCTTGGGCATGGAGTTCACCAGAGCTTCACAAGTTGCCACTGAAGTCCTCTTCCACTCCTCCATGACAAAACCACGGAGCTAGTGGATATTAGAGACCTTGCGCTCCTCCACCTTCCATTTGAGGATGCCGCACAGATGCTCAATAGGGTTTAGGTCTGGAGACATGCTTGGTCAGTTCATCACCTTTACCCTCAGCTTCTTTAGCAAGGCAGTGGTTGTCTAAGGGTTGTTATTATGTTGGATTACTGCCCTGTGGCCCAGTCTCTGAAGGGAGGGATCATGCTCTGCTTCAGTATGTCACAGTACATGTTGGCATTCATGGTTCCCTCAATAAACTGTAGCTCCCCAGTGCTGGCAGCACACATGCGTCTGAACATCTGAACCAAATAAGTTTATCTTAGTAATCAGACCACAGGACATGGTTCCAGTAATCCATGTTCCTGGTTTGCATGTATTCAGCAAACTGTTTGCAGGCTTTCTTGTGCATCATCTTTAGAAGAGGCTTTCTTCTGGGATGGCAGCAATGCAGACCAAATTGATGTGCGGCGTATGGTCTGAGCACTGACAGGCTGACCCCCCCCCCCACCCCTTTAACCTCTGCAGAAATGCTGGCAGCACTCATACGTCTATTTCCCAAAGACAATCTCTGGATATGATGCTGAGCACGTGCACTCAACTTCTTTGGTTGACCATGGCGAGGCCTGTTCTGACTGGAACCTGTCCTGTTAAACCGCTGTATGGTATTGGCCACCATGCTGCAGCTCAGTTTCAGATCCTCAGAGAGTTCTTAGCCATGAGGTGCCATGTTGATCAGTATGAGAGAGTGAGAGTGATAACACCAAATTTAACACACCTACTCCCCATTCACACCTGAGACATTGTAACACTAATGAGTCACATGACACTGGGGAAGGGAAATGGCTAATTGGGCCTAATTTGGAAATTTTCACTTAGGGGTGTATTCACTTTTGTTGCCAGCGGTTTAGACATGGCTTTTTGAGATATTTTGAGAGTACAGCAAATTTACACTGTTATACAAGCTGTACACTCACTACTTTACATTGTAGCAAACATTTGTGTCATTTTGTCAGTGTTGTCACATGAAAAGATATAATAAAATATTTACAAAAAAAAATGTGAGGGGTGTACTCACTTTTGTGAGATACTGTATGTATAGCCTTGTGCACAACAATGAATGGGTTTGCAGGCTTTGAGTCTTTTACATTTGTAAAGATCTACATTTCAAGTTTGGATAGAGTGGGGCAGTGTTTTTCAACCTTTGTTCAGTCAAGGCACCCTTAAAAATTATGCACAGTCTCAAGGCACCCCATTCTAAAATGAAAAAAATCGAAGTAATAGTTTTACATAGGACAGCAACATCCACACGTGTAGAATGCCTAACATTAGAGGTGATATTTTTTTCCAAAGCAAATACACCTTTGCACACTGGTACTGACTAGTATTCCAGAATTTCTCTTCTCTCTCAGTTTCTGACCCTCACTCAGCTAATGTTACCCCAGGGCTGACAGACAGGGGCATGGGAGGGGCAAATAAGTATGCTGTGAAGGCATCCGATGTCCTTCTCATCAACCGATGACATTGTTGGTTATTAGTGAAAGAAAACAAAGTAAAGGAGTGCCGGTATCCAATAAAGGTAAGTATATTTGTATTTTATTTTAAGTTTCAGCAGTAAAAAGAGGCCAACGTGTTTTGGTGACTAAGGATTCCCCCTTCATTAGGGCTGCTAGTGGAAGTGGTTATGGAATAATCCTGTTGGAGGGTGTTTTTTGGCACATGAATTGGACTGTTAGATGTCCACAACGCTGGCTGTATGTTCAGAGGCATACAGCCAGCGTTGTGGACATCTAACAGTCTGATTCATGTGCCAAAGGCACCCTCCAATATCATTATTCCATTATTCTACTCCCCCTGAAGCCTCTTTTTACTGCTGAAACTTCAAATAAATACAATACAAATATACTTATCTTTATTGGATACCGGGTGCTCCGATACTTTCTTTTCTTTCACATTATATGCGGAGTCGACCTTAAGACTGCACAGGTAGCAGCCCAAGCCCAAAAAGGGCTCACCACAACCTTTTTCTTAAACCGGGTACGGACCTCTGGAAACCAATTCTTTCCTTCTGCCCACACCCTATCAATCTACAACACTGACTAATTGAGTCAGTCCAGCACGACCTACACCCACTCTAAACTTATCGTTGGTATTTAGGACACTGGCATCTGAAAGGCTGTTATGGTGCACAATGATAACCTGTGGTTATATGTAAGTAAAAGGCAGGCAGTTCCTTCAGCCATTTGTAAGTAAAAGGCTGAAGGAACCCCAGGGTGCCTGGGCACCCTGGTTGAAAAAGGCTGGAGTAGGGAATAGCTAAAACTTTTTAACCCTTCCCTTTACTATTGGGGAATTTGCTCTTCACTTCCTGTCCTATAAACACATCAAAAAGTGATAGGAAATTTCTTCAAAGTGAAAAAAAATGGTCTCTGAGACAGAGGGCATGTTTCCATGCAGGCTTCCCCCTCTATTTCTGTTTTGATGACAGCTCAAAATGTTGTATTTTTCCTCACTTACTGCCTCAGTGATAATGGTCACTAGAACAAATAGAGTGAATATCTGTAAAAGGGCGACAGACAGCAATAAAATGGGTTCCAACCCCCTCAATGCTATATCCAAAACTTAAAAAAAAAGAAACATTTTGGCTCTGGATACACTTGTCATTGACAGGCACTGGATACAGGTCTTTACAGACAAATGGTTAGACCGTCTTATGTCATGCTGAAAAAGAGCTCACCTGGCAAGCAACTGATTAGGCCCCATTCACACTTGCAAATGGGACCAACTCCGATTTTGTGTCCAAGGTTGATTATTCACAGGTGATCACTCCATGAGTGATTACATGTTAGTGGCTTGCAATTGGGCTGCCTCCCACAGCTAATCGCTGGGAATCCCTACTGGGGATCTTGCATGTTATCAGTGTTGGTATTATTCGCAAGTATGAATTTTAGTCTAATGTTCCCAGTAACCTACTGCTGCAATACAACATTAAAAGGGTCTAGATCAGATGCCCTTAAATTAATCATGCATCCTCATTCTTTACTAAAACAAATCTTTAATTTACTCCCCTGTTGCTCTGTCCAGCTGCCACGACTCCCTCCCTCCCTCTCCCCTATGTGACAGCATTGAACTAATCTCCAAGCAGCAGGGCTTTCACATGAAAACAAGGAGGGTGAATCACATACTCCTACATACCCAAAAGTATTGGGTATTTTTTTTCTCTTGCATATTACAATCCCCTAGCTGTCATGTGGATCTAAATTCCTCAGTTTGGGTTTTGAACCAGACAGTCTAGATTTATAGCTGATGTCTCGTTCTTTAATTGCTATGCAGAATATCTAGCCTAGGCATGCTGCACAGTAAAACAGGACCCCTCTCCCCCATCCACTCTGCCCGATGTACTTGCAGGACCCAATTATCAATTTGACAGCCAAATCTTGTTTTGTGTTTTAGTAGTGACTCTTGTGTGAATGAAGCCTGCAAAAACTGTTTCCAGATTTCATTCATATATACATGTTTACAGATGTTGCGCCCTCCTCTGGTTAGTCTGTTAGGTACAATTTGTTTTTAGCTCAATTTTAGTGAATGCAGCAGTCATTGCTTGTGTTGGTCTGATTAAGGTTTCCTGAGCCGAGTTTGATTACTCCCACCTGCCTCTGAAAGAAGTTTCCTGAGCATAGGAAAGGCAGATTCAAACAATCAGTTGAATATTTTCATGCCCCAGCCAATCCCTGAAAGGAGGCTTCTAGAAGGTGGCTGGGGGAGGATAAATATGCAGGAGGCCTGAGTAGATTGTTCTTTCCCTGAAGGGAGGGTTCAAGATTCTCTTGGGGCTGCTGCCCCTGGAGGCAGCTCCACTAAAGACAAGAAGCTTCAGTCTAGGCCTCAGCAGCTGCTTGGCTGAGGGACTAGGAGATGATTGCCTGAGCATTACATTTGCTTGAGGGTAACAACAAAGCCTGGGGAATGCCCAGGAAAAAACCAAGCCTACTTACCACCAGCTCGCAGACAACCAAATTAACCTGTCTAACAGTATGCCTTAAAAACAGGGGTTTAGTCCACACGCATTTGCAAACGCATGCGTAAGCCACAGAGCCTTGTCAAGGCACCCTGATATCTGTGGTTCTAACACTAAACTAAGAGTGTCCCCACAGTGGAGGCACATGCATTCTAATGGGTAGATGAGGACAGGTGGACTGAAGGGGAGCCCACCCCTTCTTAAGGGTACAGGAGCACACCAAACCCCCAGCAGATTGCACAATGACTGCAAAGGTGTTGGTGCGTTGCTGGACCAATACAAACACTATGTGATAACAAAAACTCGCCACCGCCCCCATCTACAGCTGGCTATTGCAGTAAGAGGCATTTGAAGGCTGAAGCAGACAACAACAAAGCCTGGGTAATGCCCAGGAAAAAACCAAGCCTACTTACCACCAGCTTGCAGCCAACCAAATTAACCTGTCTAACAGTATGCGTTTAAAAACAGGGGTTTAGTCCGCACGCATTTGCAAATGCATGCGTAAGCCACAGAGCCTCGTCAAGGCACCCTGATATCTGTGGTCCTAACACTAAACTAAGAGTGTCCCCACAGTGGAGGCACATGCAATGAAGCCCTGGGTCTGGAGAAGGTGCTTGTTATCTCCCTAACTAAGGGTCTACCTGAGGATGTTTGGTGGCAAAAGTTCCCAGGACGCTGTGAGAAAAGACCTTGCTGGAGACTATTAGTGCCAGAAGGGAATTAAGTGCTAAAGGTTGCTATATGGATTGCTGCTAAAGGGTCCCAGATATACTGATCATTGCCTGCTACCTCCAGAAAGGGTGCTATTTGAAGATTAGAGGGAAGTTTCTCCTCCTATTGTTGCTACTGATCGTTTTGGAGTATCTTTTGACCCTAATCCCCTCTACTGTAAAAGTTCTTCAGCAATAAATGCTAAAAACACATCCCCTAGATTGAGCCTGAATTGTCGGTGTGCATGGGACTGTGCTTGTGTGACTGGCAACTTCTACATTGGGAGGACCTGGTATATTCTTAGTGAGCAGTACTGAATGTAACCCTGGTAACTATGTCACCTTGAGGACGGGACCCTGCTTGGCCTACACATGAAGTATGTGAATTGGACTAATAAAAGTATATGCTTTCTGCATCTGAGTGCCGTGATAGTGTCTGCCAATGTCACTGCAAGCACCCATCCACCACCAAGATCAAACACTGTAAGGAGTGTTCCATATCTACAGTATACTTTTGCCTAACTGACTATCTGCACACAGATCACCACATGGCTGGGAATACTTACAATTTTTTTCTGTAATTGAGTGCACAAATATCAAATCAAAGCACTGGAGTGCAGACCTGACCTATTGCAATTTAACCGCTTCCTTACCAAAAAAAAGCTGCTCTGGACTGTACGTGGTCGTTCCCATGTTTGCTGTTACAGAGATAAAAATAAAAAGTGATCTATAAAAGAGGCCACAGTTGGTTATATGACTGCAATTGCTTCCAGCCTTAAGGAGCTTGTTATGCGTTTATTACACCGAGTACCTTTTTTATACAGCTCATACTGGATATATCATACTGTGGTTTTATAAAAATGTGAATGAATCAAAGCTAAAGAGTTTAACAGTATTCCCTTTTCCCATCGTTTAGCATTAACGTGGGTCAGCATATGTGGCATAGCATACACATATATTTTTCTCAAGTACATAATATAAATTTGTGAATTTTACTAGGAGCTGGAGGTGATACAGGAGGTTGGTATTTAACTGTGGCTTGTTGCATGTGCACCGTTAAGGGTGGTGTGGTTTTATATGGACCCATTCACACTTGTGGGCTGATTCATACATGCATGGCAATGCACCTGTTGCATGTGCTGTGCAATGTGGTGCCACTTATTGGGAATGGTACTGATGCATTGTGCAGTAGAGCACAACACATCACAGCACACTACAACATATACTGTATACCAGGGATATGCAATTAGTGGACTTCCAGATGTTGCAAAACTACAAGTCCCATCATGCCTCTGCCTCTGAGTGTTATGCTTTTGGCTGTCAGAGTCTTGCTATGCCTCATGGGACTTGTAGTTCTGCAACAGCTGGAGGTCGCTAATTGAATATCCCTGCTGTATACAATGAATTTTGGTGCACTGCATTTTGAAAAAAAAATAAAAATGTCATCTGTTGTGGTGTGTTGGCAGCCCATTCATAATGGTGCATGCACATGTGGTGACAAGGAGTATGCTGACAGGAAAAAAGCTGAAAAATTGCATCATCAGTCTTTTACTGTTCCTTCACTGTCTAATTACAGGCTGGGGCAGGTAAAGCGACTTAGACCCCTTTCACACCGCACCGCCCATAGCGTCGGCGGAAAAACGCCGCTATTTTTAGCAGCGTTTTACCGTGGGATTTGTGGCGCATTTCGGCCGCTAGCGGGGCACTTTTACCCCCCACTGGTGGCCGAGAAAGGGTTAAAACCCCCGGCAAAATGCCGCAATAGCGGCGTTTTGCTGGCGGTATTACAGCGCTGCCCCATTGATTTCAATGGGGAGGAGCGGTGGAGGAGCGGTGAGTTCACCGCTCCTTCACTGCTCCAAAGAAGCTGCTGGCAGGACTTTTTGTGACGCCCTGCCAGCGCACCAAAGAGGGACCCAAGAAGAGAAGGATCTGGGCTGCTCTGTGAAAAACCATTACACAGGGCAGGTAAGTATAACATCTTTGTTATTTAACCATTTCAGCCCCGGAAGATTTGGCTGCTCAATGACCAGGCCATTTTTTGCGATACGGCACTGCGTCGCTTTAACTGACAATTGCGCGGTCATGCGACGCTGTACCCAAACAAAATTGATGTCCATTTTTTCCCACAAATAGAGCTTCTTTTGGTGGTATTTGATCATCTCTGCGGTTTTTATTTTTTGCTCTATAAACAAAAAAAGAGCGACAATTTTGAAAAAAACACAATATATGCAGGAATCTTTTTTTTTTTTTCACCATCCAGCTGGTTGAATGAAATAAAAAAAATCACTGTGTGTACCCAGCTTTAGTTGTACGTCACCACGTTCTTGATTTGTGTGACTGTGTGTATGCAAGACAAGTTTGAGCCAACATCCTTCGGAAAAAAATCTACGGTTTTGTTGTCGGAAAATCCAATCGTGTGTACGGGGCATAAGTGTTTTGCCACCTTTTGTCTTAGGGTTGCATGACCCAATGTACTATGCAGGTAGAGTGTTATTTATGTAAATGTGGGCACAGCTTGTACCATTGGGCATGCTCAAGTTTGTCTCGGGCAGTCATTGTCAACCTTTTTACCCTTGAAGTAAATTTTGATAATAAGTACAATATCTACAGCTCAAGGTACTTTGGCATTAACAGATAAATGTAGATAGAGAAAATTGTAGCGTTCCTTCACCTTGGCAATCAGGCAGCTCCCCTACTTTGGTGGTCATAGAGAAGGGCTTCTTTAGATTGGTGGTCAGTGGGGAAAGACCACCTTGCAATGGTAATCATTGGGAGAAGCTGGCCATATACATATAGGCTAAAAAGAAAACATTCATCAGATCCACGTTTCACAGTGTAGATGGACATATCTCCCAATGCGGCTATTGGCTAATTTAATAATTTCACATTGGGATTAGTAACTTATTCTGAATCTGAATTGTATTTTGACAGCCAGCAGCTGCAACTGTCAAAATACCTGAACAGTGTCTGCATTTGATAGATGTAGGCACAATTCAGATGAAAATTTTTCACTTTTTCACTTGGCTTTTATTTTTCAGTCAGGGGATGAACAGGAGTACCCACTGAGTGAATTTCAGCTGGTTTACCAGGAACCGGCTAAAACTCACTCGTGTATGGCCAGCTTTACACTGGTGGTCATTGGCAAAAATATTGTATATGTTGGTGGTCAATGGGAAGAATTCCTCCACTACAGAGGGCCAAAAAGATCACTGGTATTAGTGGTTATTGATTTTAGAGAAGAAATTGCTAGTCTCTCAAGGAACTCCTAGCAGCTTCTGAAGGAATTTTAGGGTACCTTGGAATCTAACAATTGGCTAAAGCTCTACCAGTGTCTTTGTTTCCATGGAAAGTGTGGAGGCTGTTTGTCTGAAAATAAATCGTCTTATATCGGCTTTCTTTTATAAACTGGGTTTTGACTTTTTATAACACACAGGGGGTTATTTACGAAAGGTAAATCCACTTTGCACTACAAGTGCACTGCAAGTGCACTTGGAAGTGCAGTCGTTGTAAATCTGAGGGGTAGATCTGAAATGAGGGGAAGCTCAGCTGATTTTATCATCCAATCATGTGCAAGCTAAAATGCTGTTTTTTTTATTTTCCTTGCATGTCCCCCTCGGATTTACAGCGACTGAACTTCCAAGTGCACTTGAAGTGCACTTGTAGTGCAAAGTGGATTTGCCTTTTGTAAATAACCACCACTGTGTAATAAACTACAGTATGGATTAATTGTATGCAAAGGGAGATGAAAATAAAATGGGAGTTTGCTATTAGAGAACCTTTCTTCAACTACATCTTATTTCTATCATCTGGGATAATCCAGCTTCAAAGAAGAGAAAAGTGCCCCATGTAATCTGCAGCTGCAGCTTATCCCTTGTGCTGCCTCAGCTTCCGTAACACTTACAACTAAATGACAGAATTGCTAACAAGCTTCCAATCATGGGAGAAGCCAAGATCAGTATTGCATGGGCAGGGACTATGGACAGATGTCATAGGAAGCTACATGCATGGGATTAATATGTATTTTGCTGATATATTGAAATAATTGCAATAACATGAGATTGGTTTGGCTTGCTTGTCAGTGAAGTAGCTCCGGGTAGACAGATGTTCAGGTTAATGTGGAACAATAGGGACTTGCTTTATTGTTTGGCTTCTGGATGCTTTGTAACATTGCATGCTGTAGAAGAATGATGGAGGCAGCGCCAGGACTGTATCATAAAATAAGGCAATTGGTTTTGCAGAACAACTATAAAGAACTATGTACAACTCTGGATTTCAATTGTATATCTTCATAATTTTTTGTTTTTTTACCATGTCCCTCTTTACCTAAATTTTGAAAGTAATTTTAATAAAATAAGTATATATGAACACTATGTCATTGTAATGATTATACTCTAGTGATTCATACTTACATACCATAAAAACAATGAAACAACAGCCTGCTTGTTGACCTTGGGATTTTCTTGAGACTGGCCTTAGATGACCTTTCTGCCTTAAAGAGGATCTTCACCCTTAAGAAGAACCTACGTCGTATCTACCCCCTCCGCTATCTGATTTTTTTTTAAAGAAGAGCGTGAAGCCCGACCCCCCCCCCCCCCTGCACGTCATTTGCCTAAGCGAACAACCTGCACGGTCCTCACTTTGCTTATTGGGCTATGCACATCACATATCCCAGTAGCCAGATAGCAGGCCTGGCTCACAGTCTCCGTTCTAATTCCTCCCAAAGGGGTTCTATCGGGTTGAGGTCAGGACTCCGTGCAGGCTAGTCAAGTTCCTCCACCCCAAACTCCCTTATCCATGTCTTTATGGACCTTGCTTTGTGCACTGGTGCTCAGTCATGTTGGAACAGGAAGGGGCCATCCCCAAACTGTTCCCACAAAGTTGGGAGCATGAAATAGTCCAAAATGTCTTGGTATGCTGACGCCTTAAGTCTTCCCTTCACTGGAACTAAGGGGGCCTAGCCCAACCCCTGAAAAACAACCCCACACCATAATCCCCCCTCCACCAAATGTTTTTGACCAGTGCACAAAGCAAGGTCCATAAAGACATGGGCATGGGGGTGCTCTACACTTAGAAGTTGAAAGTAAACAGCAGAAGAGAAGTGAAAAAGCATGCAGCGAATCCAGGACTTTGTGGAAATTGATTGCCAGCAGATGGGCAGCATAAAATATTTTGCAAGTAAGCTTATATTGGATTGTCAAAAACAACTATTGTTTGTATTGTTATTACAATGCTGATGTTATAAAATGAAAGTGTATGCTGTGACCATGGATCTCCTATAGGAGTGTGTATAGGGGCTTTCAGACATTAAGCTGTTCTTATCTTTGCACTGACTAAACTGGAACGTTAATGCGGCGTACACACGGTCGGAATTTACGATGGAAACAGTCCGATGGGAGCTTTTCATCGGATTTTCCGACCGTGTGTATGCCCAACGGTCTTTTTCTTTCGGAATTTCCGACGGACTTTGAATTGAGAACCTGTTCTCAATTTTTCTGACGGAAAACCTTTCTATCGGATTTTCCGATCGTGTGTATGCAATTCCGACACGCAAAATTCCGATGCATGCTCGGAAACAATTCGACGCATGCTCGGAAGCATTAAACTTCCCTTTTATAGTGCTGCCGAACGTGTTTTATGTCGCTGTGTTATTGACCGTCGGAATTTGGTGTGATAGTGTGTAGGCAACACAGCTTGAGCGGAATTCCGTCCGAATTCCGTCGGAAAAACCGTCAGAGTTTTTTTTCCGACGAGAATTCAGATCGTGTGTACGCTGCATAAGAATCATCTGAAAATTTCCAACCTAGCTGACCAAACTTTTTTCTTTCCAACAGACTGTCACCAGAGATGGCATATTCACCAACTAGCTTTCAGAGAGACTGTCACCATCACCTTCCTTCCAAAACGATTTTGGTACACAAGGACGTGAAACAAGAAACTGTTTTTCAAAGAGTTACCTCATGTACTACGTGTGGCTATACACACGTAGATTTTTGTTCAAAAATTTTGGTTTTAAAAACGTTTGTTTGATTTTCTAATCATTAGTAGGGTCAAATCGACATTCGCTTTTTAACACAGTGATGAGAAAATTGAAAGGAGCAGGAAGGAAAATGTTCTCTTGAAAGAACGTATTTTCGGACAGTGTTTGTGGTTTTTGTTCGGTAATTATACTCATTTTAAAATTGAATGTTAAAAGCAAGTGAAATTTTCGAACAACGTTTGCCTATTCATTGAATGTACAATGAATTTTTGTAGGAATGTTTGTATGAATATTCTCATCCGAAAATCTACTAGTGTACGGCCAGCATAAGTTTTTTGTACCTGTTTATAACTGCCATCAACTAGTAAAGCCCTGCTTGTGTACGTTCTCATTTTCAGAGCACTGGTAATGGTAGGTGTCTATAACACTGGAAGCTAGAGGTCACGGATGGAAGTAGACTCTGCAATTGAACCAGGATATCCTGCCTCATTCTCATAGTCATTGTCAGTGTTGCTGCTAAATGAACTAACCCAGATGACCTGCTGGCCTGTGTGCCCTGTAGCTGTTTCCAGCTGCTAGCCTGTGTGATTCGGGACATCCATCCTTTGCATTTCAATCTAATGTAATGAAACCAAAAAAAAAAAAATTAACTCAAATTTTTTAATTTGATAAACCTTCTTCTGGATTTGTTTTACTGTATTTATTATACTAAAATATTGTTTTAAAAGCCAGGTTTACATTTAACATGAATTCCTTATTTATCCTTCTCTCTTCCCCTAGTTATAGTCCCCAATGACAGTGCAGACCTGGGAAGCAGATAAACTAAGCTTTCACCACTGTGGTCTTCTGAGAGCTGGGTGGTGATTATGCCCTCTCCAGTGTTTGGCATTGTGTAGTTGTGTGTGCTCTAGGCCTGACCTTATAGAATTATGGCCATCAGTCTCAGAAACATCCACATTTGGGACTCCTCATATTGTCCGACTTACCCGATTCTGCCTCTGTGCTTGTCAAGGGGAGGTCCATTATTGCTTGAGAGCTGGCATGGTGGTTAATCGCATCTCTATGTATGTATACTTAAGACAATGGGATTGATTTACTAAAGGCAAACAGACTGTGCAATTTGCAAGTGCAGTTGCACTCTACAAAGCTGCTCCAGAGCTTAGCAAATGAGGAAACCGCCTATTTGTCTTTAGTAAATCAACCCCAGTATATTTAATATTACTGTATATTGGTGATGTATATACAAGACTGTATATAGGTTCTGTATGTAAATTTTAACATATAATTCTATGTATTAATGTATAATTCTATTTTTTAGACCCCCTTATTATCATCCTGAAGAAGCAATACTTTTAACTGTAAAAAATTGTAATTGTCTACCTATTATATATCATTTGTATGGATACAACTGCATAAGCTGGCCATACATTTGTAGATTTCTCAACGAATGTTCCTTCTTGACTTGACAAAAGTCGTTAGAAAGTACTTCAAAATTTTGTTTGCTTTAAAAATTTAATTTGGGAATGAATGGACTTTCCATAAATGAACAATCAATGATTAGAAAATCTTTCAGTATTGTTGTGTATTGTATATCATCACTTATGCCCCGTACACAGGATCGGATTTTCTGACAACAAATGTTGGATGTGAGCTTGTTGACGGAAAGTTTGACTGTGTGTATGCTCCATCGAACATTTGTTGTCGGACTTTCCACCAACAACAAATGTTGGCTAGCAGGTTCTCAAATTTTCCGCCAACAAATGTTTGTTGTCAGGCTTTCTGATCGTGTGTGCACAAGTCCGTCTGACAAAAGTCCACGCATGCTCGGAAACAAGTACGAGCCAGAAGCACTCGGTCTTGTAAAACTAGCGTTCCTAATGGAGATATCACGTATGTCTTGTACGTCACTACGTTCGTAATTGTTGGCCAACATTTGTGTAACCGTGTGTATGCAAGACAAGTTGGAGCCAACAACCTTCGAACAAAAATCCACGGTTTTGTTGTCGGAAAGTCAGATCGCGTGTACGGGGCATTACTGTTATGTTATTCTCTGGAAAAAAAATCCAATAAAAGCAAGTTTTAAAAAAAAGAAAATCTTATGAACTTAAAGCAAAAATCTCCAAAGAAATTTGGCCAGTCTTATTCTAAAATTGATGCAATTTGCTAAGAGCAGGTAGTAAAAACAGGGACCTATAGAAGGTACAACTGAACTAGCCGACCCAAGGTGTTATATATTTTTATAATCTATGCATTTTTATTTTTTATACATGTTTAATAAAATCTGATGATCGTAAGAATTGTGTGGTGTGGTATGTAAATCAAAAGTCTGTTTAATAGTTTCATTTTCTGTCTTTATTAATATTTTGGATGTGGATGTGTTATCCCTATTCTGTATATGCCAACACTAATATTATACACTTTCCTTCTTTCATTTATGTAGTCATTTCAGATACAAACATTGGTTTGGTTGGAATTGTTCTTTAGCAACTTTTGTGAGACTGAATTGTATATACATTTATATGTGCCGTAGATGATAAAAGCATATCACCTAAATAGGAAGACCACATTGTACAATGAACTTGTTTACTTTAGTTAATAAACCTTGTTTCCATTTTCCTCCTTCGCTTTTATGTCTCATGTTACTCATTGTTCTTAGCAGACTAGTACTACGGTACTTATCGGCTCATTGCCATGTTATCGAGTGACATTGTTGCCTGTCTGTTATAGCAGCCGAATATTTTGTGTTGACAGTTTTCACGCACCATAAATTTCTCTGTTATAAAAGCAATGCTGACTGACTATAATTGTTTTCAATGACGGAACTTCAATTAAGTTGGTAGGAGAGCTCTAGTGAAACATCTACTTTAGTGAGTGACTTACATGTGTTTTTTTTTAGTAGTTGAATGTCCATTGAATGCTGTAGAATTGAGTTCATCATTATATAATTTCTTTTAAGGTTGTCATGATAATTATAATGTTAATTTAAGATTAATTCCTTGATTAATCAATTCATTTTTTTGATCGATCAAAATTCTTTTAATCGGTATTCACCTCTCCGCCAGCTTCCGGGTCTTCAGGGAGTTCCGTCGGAGATCCGTTGACTTAATGGACATTAACGTCACTGGACTCCTCCCTCCTTCCCCAAGGGGGAGGAGTCTGGTGATGTCGAAGTTCTGATTGAACAAACGTGTACGGGGAGGAGCTACGCATGACGTCACCCGCTGCTGCCCTACGGAACTAACCCGATTGTCAGCTTTACATGTTGTGTTTTTATCATCTTTATGTGAGTAGTTTGTGTTTGAACACAAAAATTAAATGTTATACTTAAGCGGTGAGCACTTAGATCTTTTCTTTCTACCCATGACCTGGCGTCCTTGCTGAGATCTAAGGAGACGTGACAGAAGTTTATGGTCCGTGTTAACCGTTTTGATACCCACTTGCATGACCACCTGTTTGCACAGGGGTCCATGCCATAAGGTGAGAGTGATTAGTTAAACCGGAGGTGGAGGGATTGTCACGCTACTGTGGAAAAAAAAATTACTTACGTCAGTGCTACAGTTTGAATTTAAAACATATTTGTGTGAACTGTGAAGTTAAGTCATGGATTGTGGAAACTAACTAGTGTCGGGTGATTATATATAGTGTATACCACATTTACCACTGACTAATGCAGAGTTGCAATGCAAGGAGATCAGCTAAAAGTAGTTGGATCTGTATGTGCGTTATAATTAATCGAAATTAGTTGATTAATCGATTAAAATTTTCGTGTTTGATTGATCAATTTTTTTTTTAATTAGTAACAGTCCTAGTATTAATACTAAATGTTAAAGAGTATCACTAGCCAAATAAAAACCTTTAGGACTTTATTTACAACGTCATTTTGGATAAAATAGTAAATAGGTAAAACTACTGTATTCTGTTAAAGAGACTTTTCTTTGCTTCTTGTCCCAGTGACACAACAAGAAGTAAAAGGAAATCTCTTGAAAGTTAGGAGAAATATCCTCATGGACTATTGCCCCCAGAACAAGTGTCCCCATTGGAAGAGTTTTCCTCTTGCCTGGTAAAAATTAACTTTTGGTTTTCCCATCAATATCTGTGCTGGTGACAAATACAAAGAGTGTAATTATATCCAGAGGGTACACAGACGGCTTGAAGGTTTTAACTACTCAAAATGCTGTCCAAAACTATATAAAAATTCTAGAATTTTTTTTTTTTTTAGAAAAATCTAAAAAATTCTATGCAATCTTTATATCTACAAGTACAAAGGAACTGAACTGCTCTCACTTACTGTAAGGTATGTAGATATAATTGCAAACTTGCTAACTGTAGCTGACAGGCAGGGAGGGGAGGGGGGAGGACAGAGGAGCACAGAGGAGACAGAGAGCAGGGCTGTGGATGACGGAGGCACGTATAAACTGACCATGGTGCCAGGGCTTAGCAGCCATGATACATCATGGTCAGTTTACAGAGGGCAGGGTAGAAACTGACAGGATAAGTCAGGTTTTTTAGGTGTTACAAGGGGCCAAATTACACATATATAGTGTATAGTAAAGTATATAGTAAAGTATAACATGCTTTAAAGGAGACGGATCAATTTTTGGGTTAACAAATGCTTTAAGAAAGACCGGTAACTTCCTGGAACATCACGTTACTTGTCATAGTGATATTTAAATACTAATAACATACTAATAAAAATGATCCAAAGAAAGTCAGCTAACGTCATAAGCAAATCTTAAATGTTCCTGTAAAGGTTGAGCTTGGCCTTGCACTTCTCATCTCCCGAGCCTCTTCCATCTTCTTGTTGGTCAGAGGCCACCCATCACTTCAAAGCACCAATAGGGAAGATTGGGAGGTGGACAGAGTGTATATTTGGATATAACTTAAGCTGTCTATATCTCTGGATCTACTAATTGCTTTAATTGAAGATAACTTCTGCTTGTGTTTTTTTTTTTTTTTTTTTTTTACAGTATACTCATTTTGAATCGCCCCATCCTCTCACAGGTTTGTTGGATGCTGATCTAAACAGTAAGGTGACTTTATGTACCCATGTACATTGATGATCTTTACCTGATCCTGACTATTTTAAGCATGTTACACTGCTGCAATTTTCTTACACTCAAGATGTATAACATACATAGGAAAAAACCTATACCTACAAAAAAGCTGCTACATGCAGTATTGTTCCAAAGTACGGCCCTTGGATGTGAGTAGGGATGTTCCCGATGTTCGAGTCGAACGTAAGTTCGACTCGAACATCCGGTGTTCATTTGTTAATAGAACAAACCAACATATGGGGCGTTTACGGTAAATTTGAGCACCGCGGAGCGCCCCATAATGCACTGCGAGATAGCAGTGCATTGACGGCTGCGGATTGGCCAAAGCATGCACCTGACCTGCATGCTTTGGCCAATCACAGCGAGATGTGCTGTGAGAGCCATGATTGGACAAAGGCAAGGTGCCTTTGGCCAATCATAGGTCAGGGGCTTAGTCCACGCCTCACATTATATAAGGCTGCAGCTTACACGGCGGCCGTATATAGTGAATGAATGGAGATTAGGCGGGTAGTGTAGTGTAGTGTGCAGTCAGTCAGTGTAGTAGTATACAGTTCAGAGTATATAGTGCTGTTAGTGTAGTATATATATATAATACAGTTCAGAGTATATAGTGCAGTCCGTAAAGTATATATAATGCAGTCCATATAGTATATATAATACAGTTCAAAGTATATAGTGCAGTCCGTATAGTATATATAATGCAGTTCAGAGTATATAGTGTAGTCTGTATAGTATACATAATGCAGTTCAGAGTATATAGTACAGTCCATATATTATATATAATGCAGTGCAGAGTATACATTATAGTGCAGCCCATGTAGTACATATATAATACAGTGGAGAAACTGACCTACCTACCTGACATACACTGACCTACCTACCTGACATACGCACACTGACCTACCTAACATATACACACTGACCTACCTGACATACATACATTGACCTACCTGACATACATACACTGACCTACCTAACATACACTGACCTACCTGAAATACATACACTGACCTACCTACCTGACATACACTGACCTACCTACCTGACATACATACACTGACCTACCTACCTGACATACATACACTGACCTACCTAACATACACTGACCTACCTGACATACATACACTGACCTACCTAACATACACTGACCTACCTACCTGACATACACTGACCTACCTAACATACACTGACCTACCCACCTGACACACACTGACCTACCTGACCAGGAGACTTCATGTGTCCTGCAGCAGCAGCTCAGCCGTGGTGTGCGGTGCGCGCCCCTCTTCACAGCAGGCAGCCGGAGGAGAGGAGGAGAGCCGAGCGGGGATCTCACTCTGCGGCTGCATTGTAATTCCCGCCTTCTGGAGCACGCACCGCCTATGATGGACATCACATGTCCCGTGGTCCCACCATTGGACCAGTGGGACGTCCATCGGCGCTGCAGGCTCCAGAAGGTGGGACCTGCTATGTGACTCGACGGCACTCGACGGCTCTTGGAATAAGATCGGTCCCTGCCCGGCGGCGCTCGGGGCTACAAATAGAACGGTGCCCACTCGAGACTCTGGGCTTTTTGGGGACGGTGAGCCCCCCCCACCGCCGAAGCCACTGGTGGAGAATATACAGTGCAGTCAGTGTAGTATATATAACACAGCGCATAGTGTAGTGCAGAGTATATAATACAGTGTATTGAAGTGGTTCAGTGGAACCCTATGACAGAATTAAGAAAAAAAAAAAGACGTTAGGTCCCCCCTAAAATCCATACCAGGCCGTTTGGGTCTGGTATAGATTTTAAGGGGAACTCCACGCCAAAAAGAAAAAAACAGGGTGGGGTCCCCCCAAAATCCATACCAGGCCCTTTGGGTCGGGCATAGATTTTAGGGGGAACTCCATGCCAAATGTTTTAAAAGATTGGCGTGGGGTCACTCCCAAAATCCATACCAGACCCTTATCCGAGCAAGCAGACCGGCAGGCCAGGAAACCTCCTGAACCATACCAGGCTACTTGCCCTCAACATGGGGAGGGTGCTCCCCAATGCACCTTGTCCCCATGTTGATGGGGACAAGAGCCTCTTCCCGATAACCCTGGCCATTGGTTGTCGGGGTCTATGGGCGGGGGGCTTATCGGAATCTGGAAGTACCCCTACTCATTCATAAAAAAAGTGTCAAAAAGTAAAAACCACAGCAGACAGTTTTTGACAATTAATTTACAAAAAAAAAAAAAAGTGTCTCGCGATGTCATCCATCTTCATAAAGAGCTCTGCCACGATGGGAGGCCTCTCGGCGACTGCTGTCTCTTGGCTTTGACAGCTGGTATATAGGCATGGGTGGGGCCACCCGGAGACACAACTGGATGACCCGTCCCCTTTTGATGTCATGTTACGTCAGTGGGTGGCCCCACCCTTGCCTATATAGGAGCTGTCAAAATGAAAAGACAGCAGTCGCTGGGAGGCCTTCCACGGAGGCAGAGTTTTTTTATTTTTTGGGTCCGTCGGGCGGCGTGATCGAAGATGGATGGACATCGCGGGACACTTTTTTTTTTTCTTTTTTAATAAAGGAATTGTCAAAAACTGTCTGTTGTGGTTTTTACTTTTTGACACTTTTTTTGATGAATAGGTAGGGGTACAATGTACCTGATACCCATTCACATAGGGGGGTGGGATCTGGGGGCCCCTTGTTAAAGGGGGCTTCCAGATTCTGATAAGCACCCCGCCCACAGACCCTGACAACCAATGGCCAGGGTTGTCAGGAAGAGGCTCTTGTCCCCATCCACATGGGGACAAGGTGCTTTGGGGTGACCCCTCCCCATGTTGAGAGAATGTGGCCTAGTATGGTTCAGGGGGGGGGGGGCGCTCGCTCATCCTGACCTCCAGGCTACATGCTTGGATAAGGGTCTGGTATGGATTTTGGGGGGGACCGCCACACCAATTAAAAAAAAAAAATTGGTAAATCTGAAGACAAAAATCAGCAGAAAATCTGATAGTGTGTACTGGGCTTTAAAAGCACAGTAAGAGGCTGAGCCAGCTGTCGATCAGGCATCTGAGTAAATCCTGATTATGGTCAGGATACTTCCAGAGATTGGAGTGGCTCTGTGTTGCCAGCTGACAGTAGGCTTTAGCCCGGGTCACAGGAGAGCACATTTAAGTGCACTCCTGTGACCCAGACGAGAAGTATGGCCAAAAAGAGCTTTGGGCATCCTTCTCTTTTAAGGTGCAGTGAATTGTAAAGAGGTTCCTATTATGTATTTATAACATATGGTAACAATTACATTGATAGAATACATTCTCTCTTTCTGCATGAGCATTAGATAGATCAATAGATTCTATAAACAGTACACATAAGAAGGCCAGTATGGTGGCCTGAATTTATGGGAGCAGCCCACTCATCTGTGGTCTTTGTTGGTTCCGGTGTGCGATACTGCACGTCACTGGGCCGATTCTTCCCAGCTCACCTAAAGTTAGTGAGTCTGTGCATTCGATCGCAGGTGCATTGCGGCTTCTCCGTTCGTGGTCTTTCGTAGGCATTTCCCACTAACTGTCGCAGGTAGTATTCAAACCTTTTCGTATCATGTACAATCTTGCGAGTTATGCTTCCTATCCTGCATCCCTTTCGTAAAAACCTGCCTCCAAGTTGTTGTTGCTCATGTCCCCACATCATTCAGCACAGGCGTAGTACATTCGTAAGTTCCTTCTGCCATACATACGTTTCATTTGTAAATCCAAGCCTCCAAACCGCTGTCAGTCGTTGTCCGATATCATAGGCTTCACTGGTTATAAGATTCACTATCCATAGGGTGGCCCTCTCATCCATTTGGAGATGAGCATGTATTGTTTGTATGGGTTCTGTGGCTGACTGAGGTGGTAATTAGACCCACCTGGTACCTTGTCTGCACTTGATTAGCCTGGGAGGGGGGGGGGGGGCTGGGTGGTTGGTATGTGTTCAGTTTCAGAGTAAGGGGTGGCATACACTCTACAAACAATTCGTATCAGATTAATTTAATACTTCTTACTACTAGGGTTGCCACCTTTTCTTCAAGTTAAACCCGAACACTTTAGCGGCGCACAGCAAATTTTTTTTTTTTCGTGATTAAATAACTTTTTTCGTGATTTTTTTTTCGTGATTAAATAACTTTAATTTTTTAACTTTAAATTTAAAAAAAATTATAATTATATGAATTTAAGCACAAGAGTCTCCTCTTACATCAAAGTCCACAGAGTTCCCCTTTTAAACCTGAATCCACAGAGTTCCCCTTTTACATCTGAACTTGCAGAGTTTGCTTACACTGTAAGGGGGACTCTGCAGATTGATGTAAGGGAGAACTCTGGACTCTGACCTAAGGGATGCTCTGGGAACCCTGATTTAAGGGGAACACTGAGAACACATTACACTCTTGGCTTAGACAACTGCAGACAGTAACCCTGATATATATATATATATATATACAGTATCTCACAAAAGTGAGTACACCCATCACATTTTTGTAAATATTTTATTATATTTTTTCATGTGACAACACTGGAGAGTTTATATTTTGCTACAATGTAAAGTAGTGAGTGTACAGCTTGTATAACAGTGTAAATTTGCTGTCCTATCAAAATTACTCAACAGTGAAAATGTCAAAATTGGGCCCAAAGTGTCAATATTTTGTGTGGCCACCATTATTTTCCAGTACTGTCTTAACCCTCTTTGGCATTGAGTTCCCCAGAGCTTCACAGGTTGCCACTGGAGTCCTCTTCCACTCCTCCATGACGACATCACATAGCTGGTGGATGTTGAAGACCTTGCGCTTCTCCACCCCTTTTGTTTGAGGATACCCCACAGATGCTCAATAGGGTTTAGGTCTGGAGACATGCTTGACCAGTCCATCACCTTTACCCTCAGCTTCTTTAGCAAGCCAGTGGTCGTCTTGGAGGTGTGTTTGGGGTCGTTATCATGTTGGAATACTGCCCTGCGGCCCAGTCTCTGAAGGGAGGGGATCATGCTCTGCTTTAGTATGTCACAGTACATGTTGGCATTCATGGTTACCTCAATGAACTGTAGTTCCCCAGTGTCGACAGCACTCATGAAGACCATGACACTCCCACCACTATGCTTGATTGTAGGCAAGACACACACGCTTGACACCATCTGAACCAAATAAGTTTATCTTGGTCTCATCAGACCACAGGACATGGTTCCAGTAATCCATGTCCTTAGTCTGCTTGTTTTCAGCAAACTGTTTGCAAGCTTTCTTGTGCATCACCTTTAGAAGAGGGGACGACAGCCATGCAGACCAATTTGATTCAGTGTGCGGTGTATGGTCTGAGCACTGACAGGCTGACCCCCCACCCCTTCAACCTCTGCAGCAATGCTGGCAGCACTCATACGTCTATTTCCCAAAGACAACCTCTGGATATGATGCTGAGCCTGTGCACTCAACTTCTTTGGTTGACCATGGTGAGGCCTGTTCTGAGCGGAACCTGTCCTGTTAAACCGCAGTATGGTCTTGGCCACCAGGCTGCAGCTCAGTTTCAGGGTCTTGGCAATCTTCAAATAGTCTAGGCCATCTTTTTGTAGAGCAACAATTCTTTTTTTTGTCAGATCCTCAGAGAGTTCTTTGCCATGAGGTGCCATGTTGAACTTCCAGTGACCAGTATGAAAGAGTGACAGCGATAACACCAAATTTCCCACACCTGCTCCCTATTCACACCTGAGACCTTGTAACACTAATGAGTCACATGGCACCAGGGAGGGAAAATGGCTAATTGGACCCAATTTGGACATTTTTACTTAGGGGTGTACTCACTTTTGTTGCCAGCGGTTTAGGCATTAACCACTAGCCTACCGCCCACTGTCATATGACAGCGGGACGGTAAGGCTCTAGTTCTGGGCAGACATCATATGACGTGAGTCCATTTAAACAGGGCAATGGCACAATTGTGTGCATGCAGCCCTGTACTGTTGGTGGCGGCGTGTCACGGAGACACCGCTCGTCACCGACAGGGGTAAAGTCACGGCCGATCACATATGGTAACACCCCCACTTTACACGTGAGCACCCTGCGCGTGTCCGTCGGTGGCAGCGTGTTCCCGGGAACACTGCTCGCCACTGATGATAGTAAACAGCCATTGGCCAGGGTTGTGTACCACGTGATCAGCTGTGGCACCCATCAGTGACCGTGGCCTGTCACCCATCACCCATCACCCATCAGTGACCATCGCCTGTCACCCATCTGTGACCATCACCCATCACACCATCATCACCTCTCAGTGAACGTCACCTGCCACTCATCGCACAGCCCATCAGTGACCGTCACCTGCCACCCATCTGTCACCGCACAGCTACCCGCCACACAGCCATGTCCAAAAGAGTATATAACAGTAAGGAGGCATTCCAGATCCTCTCCATGACTGATGAGAGCACCGGGGAGTTCTCATCAGATTCCAATTCCAATTTTGATTCTGAATCAAATTCAGCATTTGAACCGATCGAGAGTAGTAATGATTCGAATGAAGAATGGGTCCCTCCTAAAAGGGCACAGCACTCTGGAAACCAGGCAGCAGCCAGCAACCGGGATTATATTCCCAGGCCCAGTACCAGCGCTGCCGCCAGCAAAAGGCCCCAGGAACAAAGGCCCAGTACCAGCGCTGCCGCCAACGATAGGCCCCGAAAACAAATGCCCAGGCCCAGTACCAGTGCTGCCACATCACGCCTGAGTACCAGCACAGGAAATTCAACTCTCCCAACTACTGGATTGTCACGTCCCCCAAGAGCCAGGGCCACTACATACATGCCAGATGGT
This sequence comes from Lithobates sylvaticus, assembly GCA_028564925.1. Lineage (NCBI taxonomy): Eukaryota > Metazoa > Chordata > Amphibia > Anura > Ranidae > Lithobates > Lithobates sylvaticus. The sequence goes on from CM053031.1 coordinate 76,102,187, forward strand.
CTTTCCAACCCAACATGGCTGCCTTCCGACTCAGGATCACCAATTATTCTCCCTTTCACAGCACAGCCAGGTGTGCAGGCCAACACCCAAAATTTCACAGAAATCGATTGCTTTCATCTGTTTTTGCTGACACTTCGCTGCAATTCATTGTGGACCAGACTAATTTATATGCCCAGCAGTATATTGCCAACAACCCTAATCATCCTATGCCCGCCTGTTTGAGTGGAGAGATCTGAATTTGGAGGAGTTCAAATTGTTTTTGGGCCTCACCCTAAACATGGGGCTTACAAAAAAAAAAAAGGACATGCCTATTGGTCCACCAACCCCATCCACCACATGCCCATGTATTCTGCCGTAATGCCCAGGTCCCGATATTAAATGATTATGAGATTCCTTCATTTTAACGACATTTTAACACCCAGTGCCCTCCCCGCAATCATCCAAATTCTGATAAGCTATATAAAATTTTCCCAGTGATAAATTTATTTTCCCAACGATTTGCAGAACTCTATGTCCCCGAGAAGCATATATGTGTGAGTGAGTCCCTAGTACCATTTTCAGTCCGGATAGGAATAAAACAATATATTCCTAGCAAAAAGGCCAAATACGGAGTAACATTTTACAAGCTCTGTGAGAGAGTCACGGGCTATCTTTATGCGTTCCCCATATATGAAGGAAGAGATTCCCAGCTCCAGCCCCCTGAGTGCCCGGCCTACATAGGCACAACTGAAAAAATCATATGCGACCTGGCTTACCCACTTCTGAAAAAAGGATATCATATATACCTTGACAACTTCTATACTAGCCTGCCCCTTTTCAAACACCTATATATCGAAAAAACCCTGGCCTGCGGAACCTCCAGAAAAAATAGGAAGAGCTTCCCACAATCCATAGTAAACAAAAAGCTGCGAAGGGGGGAAAGAGCAATACTGAGATGCAATGAAGTGCTGGCCTTGAGGTGGAAGGATAGCAGGAACGTGCACATGATGTCCAGCATTCACGATGACACTACAGTTGTAGTTCTGCGAAGATGAGGTCCCATTGAATAGCCGACATGTGTCCAAGATTATAATCTCTACATGGGGGGGAGGGGGGTGGATTTCAATGATCAAATGATTCAGCACTATTTGTCAAAAAGGAGGTCCCAATTCTGGTACAAGAAGTTAGCAATTTATCTCATCAATTTGGCCATTTATAATTCCTACATAGTCTACACCAAATCCACAGAAAACCCCGCCCCCTTCCTAAAATTCATAGAAGAAGTAGTCACGTCCCTCATCTATCAACAAAGACCCCCCCCCAGAAGAACTTTGCTCTGATGCTGTTAGCCGACTTCATGAACGCCACTTCCCGTACAACATCCCCCCATCGGAAGCAGTCCGAAGGCGGCAAAAAAGATGTTGCATGTGCAGCAGAAGAGTATTTCGAAAAGATACCAGATACCATTGTCTCCAGTGTCCCTCCCAACCTGGCCTTTGCATTGGTGAATGCTTCGAACTTTATCATACATCCCTAAAATATTAGCTCATATTTTCCCCATTTTCATCATCTGTGCTGACCATTTTCCATGCTTCCCAAATAACCATGCCACTGCCTTCCACGTGAACTGACACTGGCCTGCTTTTTGACTATGCCTCTGCCTACCGTTTGGACTGCTTCCACCTGATCTGACCCTGGCCTGTTTTGTGACTATGCTTCTGCCCACCGCTTGGACTGCTTGCACGTAAACTGACCCTAGCCTGTTTTATGGACTATGCTTTTGCCTACCGCTTGGACTGATCTGTTGCCCTGCTAC